>CM042013.1:38340764-38940764 GCA_023525715.1 Cichorium intybus | reverse complement strand
TTTTCTCAATGTCACGTTCCACATCAAAAACAATGCTTGTTCATTTCTAAATTAGTTTGAGACATACCTCCCTTTTACATTGGACAGCTTTTCCATATAATGAATAAAGCATATTACAATAAATTATAAAACTGATATCAATATACTATAACTATGATATAGTACTGCTTGAGAAATCATCCTTACATATTGAAGAAGTCACTTGTCATTCAGCTATCCCTTTTATAGAATTAAAATGCCTCTTATGATATAGTTTGATTGTCTAGGCGATAATTTAGTTTATTTACCAATCTTTAGTAATAAAGATTACAACAAGATAACATATGAACAGTGTTTGATGAATATATTACTACAAATATTAATTAATGTGGTAGCTTACCATAGTAAATTTGTGATTTGATATCGATCAAGAACATGTTGAGCAAATTGTGGAGGCTAATCTGAACCGGAGAAGTCCAGACGACTGAAGAGATTCGTCTGTGAAGCAACCAGAAATAGAGGCGAAGAATTGCCAGTACTGTTGAGGTCTACGCCTCAGATTAATCAACAGTCATCGGTCAAGTAAGTTATTCGGTCTGGTCAGACTAACCGAAGTGGATCGACAATGAAAGAAGATATCATGAGTCGGGTGCTTCTCACCCAAAATGATAATAGTGCTTATTTAGTAGATCAACAGAAAGGTTTGGAACCGAAGAGTATTGGATCAGCAGGACTGGGGAAGGTCACACTTTGTCCGGATCAAAATATATGACTTCGGTTGGGCATGTGAATAAGGCAATCCAAGATAGACAGCAGGAGTTGGTTTGGTGACCAAGAAAGTTATCAGACCAAAGCCTTGTGACAAAGAGAGAACCCCATCCGGATCGAAGAGCCATATCAGAGGAATTGAAACCAATCACCAGTATCTTCTATGGACCGCAGTTCACCGTGACAGTAGTAGCTTAGGCTACGGTCACATGAGTGAATGCATTAACAGCAGAAACAGGTGAAACTGCATTGTCTTTCTAAACAAAGCTCGGTTCATACCGGAGAGTTTCCTCAGGCGAAGAGTTAGCCTCCGACCGAAGTGTAGTCCGACTCAAGTATAGAAGCATAGTCAGATAGTTACACAGACTCGTCACTAGGCATGTTACTCAACCACAGTCCAAGAGAGGGACATCCAAACGAAGAAGGAGTATTCGATCGTACATTGTGTTGATGTTGTCACATAGGCTATCAGATTGTCTTGGAAATACGTGATGACATAGTCTCAAATGTGTCATGGGCTCATGGTAGTATGAGGAGCATGGTATGGTGGCTTCTCATACTATAAAGCGACTAGATACTCAGGCCTAGTTTGGCATTTCTAGCCCAAGACCTTGCATGTTTGGCCATCCATATTATGTTTTATATACATCTCATTATCCTTCACAATAAAACATGTCTAATATATCTAATGTTCGGGTTGTGAACATTATTAACGTGATAGTCTTAGTTTCTCTCTTGTAACACATTGAAGCTTATCAATAAAAATTATCTCGGTTCTCACAGTGGACATAGCTTGACTCATTGTCAAGTGAACCACTTTATATCCTTGTGTTTCTTAATTTATTCTTCGTATTTCTCTCTAGTAAAGATAGTTGTGAAGGCTGATCATTTGTTTGAAGTACTTAGTCATGGTCGATCGGTGCCTCATGTAGTGAAGTTGTGTACCAATCCCAACAGAACCTCCTTTACGAGCCTCCTCTACATGCAATCACTAATTTTTCCCGATTGAGTTTCATTCGATTGGCATATTTTTGAACAACTGATATTAAACGTGGTTGATAATATATAAATTAATTAAATTACGGAAACGTTGATTGTGTCCATGGGTGTGTTTATTCGCTGGCTTGTGTGTATGTGTGTGTTTATTTGCAGGTATGTGTGAAAAATGTATTCAAATAAGCTAAAACCATTGTATCGTGTCTCATGGTGCATAAGGGGTTCTTGTTCTAATTTTTCGAAATCGGAACCGGTGGGTTTTGAAATGTTAGAAGCAGAACCAATGATGTCTGATCTTTATATATTGGATGTTGGAACTGGTTTTGATACCGGGTAACTAGTAAATTTGATAAGAACCGGAGGCGGAAGTGGAAGTGGAAGTGGAAGTGGAACTGGAACTGGAACTGGAACTGGAACTGGAACTGGAACTGGAACTGGAACTGGAACTGGAACTGTAACTGTAACTGTAACTGGAACTGGAACTGGAACTGGAACTGGAACTGGAACTGGAACTGGAACTGGAACTGGAACTGGAACTGGAACTGGAACTGGAACTGGAACTGGAACTGGAACTGGAACTGGAACTGGAACTGGAACTGGAACTGGAACTGGAACTGGAACTGGAACTGGAACTGGAACTGGAACTGACATTTTTTTGGAATAATGGAATCGGTCACACGGTTCTTAAGTTTCTAGAACCGTTTCCAGTTCTTGTACCAGGTAACCGATTTTATAATTAAAAAAAGAAGCCTCATTGTAATAAAATTAAAATCAATATATAGTAATTACTAGCTCATCATCCATCTACACGTATCACCATACTCTTAGGGTTGGTGATCCCAATATGAACCTGCTATCCCAACCTAATAATTTGCAGGTTGGGTTGAGATTTTCAACCCGTTTACTTAACGGGTCGATATGTTTAACCCGAAAATATAAATGTTGCTAGAAAACAATTGTTTGACACACTTTGGTGGATGATCATCTCAATATAGGAAAAGAATTGGAATAACGATTATAATCATAAAGAATGCGATTCTTGAGAAAAGGAAAACATATGAAAAATAATAGAAGCAATTGGATTTGAATTGAAGAAGTTATGAAGCTTTAAAATCTTACCAAAACTGACAAAAGTTGAGATGTGGTCATGTTGGTGACCAAATAGCAGGAAATGTAAAGAGATTTAAGGAAACTTCAGTAAAGGTGATTTGTAGTTTATATCCCCACCTTTCTGTACATACAATGTTTGTGAAAAATGGATTCCATATGAAAAGGTTATGAGTGATACAAGCTGGGTGAAAATCAAGTAAAGTTGAAAAGTGTTGAAAAAATATTATAAATATGGAACTACACAATGTGCGGGCCGCGTGAAAGAATACAAAGGAACGACGCGGGTCCCATAAATAGGAAAAAAGGCCAAGCCCCCTGTTGTCGTGCATGGGTCGCATGAGTCTTTGGCTTGCACCTGCACAGGTTGCATGAAATGTCATGCTAGACAACTTCATGGGTACGTGAAGGCACATGTGTCCCACTAGTTAAATTCACATAGAGCATAGAATGTGTAGCCACTTTCACTCATTTCTCCTCCCAAACTCTCTTTAAAAGTACTATGTGTGTTATTGGTGAGAATATTATGGTATTTTTATTCAAGCTTTAAAATTCAAGTGTTCCAATGGGCTTTTGCATAAAAAAAATTCATCTCAAGGTAATAAACTCTCTCCCATATTTTGTTTGATGTGATTACATGGAATTGAGAAATGGGATGAACTATAGTTTTGGGGAATTTGGAGAAAACATTAAATTGAGTAAGACTCAAATTCCGAGTACAGACGAAGAAATAGCTAGGAGAGGCTGCTCATGGGAAACGATATTCCAACCTTGCAAGATGTCAAGGCTTGGCTTGGGAAATGTTTCGCCATGAAGGACCTAGGAGAGGCTGCCTATATTCTCGGGATAAGAATATTGAGAGATATGAAGAAGAGACTAATTGGACTTAGTCAGGGTACATACTTGGAAAAGGTACTGAAAAGGTTTAGTATGGAAAATTCCAAGAAGGGAGAGCTGCATATCCAAAGTAATGCAAAATTGAGTAAGACTCAAATTCCGAGTACAGACGAAGAAATAGCTGAAATGAGTCGGGTACCTTACGCTTCGGCTGTAGGATCGATCATGTACGCTATGACGTGTACTCGCCCTGACGTGGCTTTTGCTTTAAGCATGGTCAGTCGGTACCAGGGTAACCCTGGAAGGGCGCATTGGATAGCTGTGAAAAATATACTCAAGTACCTACGAAGGACAAAGAACATGGTGTTAGTCCTCGGTGGCAGCGATACCTTGAGAGTTGAAGGATATACAGATGCCATCTTTCAAACGGATAGAGACAGTGGTCGGTCTTAGTCGGGCTGGGTATTCCTTTTGAACGGTGGAGCAGTTACTTGGAAAAGTTCCAAGCAAGAAACAGTGGCTGATTCTACGTGCGAATCAGAGTACATAGCAGCAAGTGAAGCGTCAAAGGAAGCGGCTTGGCTGAAGAACTTTATCGGTGACCTTGGAGTAGTCCCGAGTATTCAGGAGCCCTTGGAACTGTTCTGCGATAACGAAGGTGCGGTCGCCTTGACAAAGGAACCGCGAGACCATGGAAAGTCCAGACATATCGACAGAAAGTACCACTACATAAGACATAGAGTAAAAGAAGGTCACCTCCTTGTAAAGAGGGTATCATCGGAAGATAATCCTGCAGATCCCTTGACAAAGGCTCTGAGTAGGATTAAGCATAATCAGCATGCTAGGAGCATTGGATTAAGAGATGATATAAGTTTTTGTAATTAGATAGGTTTTGAAACTTGTAACAATGTTATTGTATTTGACTTTTGTGATTTAATAATGGAGATTTATTAATGAGTAATGGTTTACTAATTTTGTCAATACTTTATCATTGTGTTTCATTTTGCATGTTTTACTTCCTGAATAATTGAATTATTCATATATCCACAGCCGCTCATACTTTTAGGGAGTAAGTATGAAGTAAGACTGTCATGAGTTAGTTGTAGATTGTCTAAGGAGTTAGACATTGCAATAAGATTGCTGCAACATTCATGAGTACTTGGAAATTGAGATTTGAGTATTGGATAAGCCCGCGCTCAATGGATTGCTTCATGGATTACATCACGAGCAATATTGAGACGATAATATCTTTTGATCTTTAAGCTAAGACATATGAGTTATGATTTACTAGACGGTTGTTCATTGATAATACGAAAACGCATCGGTAACTCGGTGTTATAAAACGTGTTGTTGTGAGTAATTTGTTTGGTAAAAGACATAAGTATATGAGTCAAAGTTTATTCGTCCCTTGACCCTAACGGGGAACAGATATCTGTAGGCCTCTCGATGAATTTGAAGTTGACTAAAATGGTTGGCCAACCGGGACTAAATTGGAAGTCTAAGAGTCATATGTAAATCGGAAATCGAGGAACAGTGAATCAGACCAGATTGATTTTTATCCATGTCTTGAGTCTGAAAAATATCTTGTTGGACGGAGGATCATCTGATCACTTATCTTTGGACAGAACTGACTAGGTCAGAGTTTTGCAGTAGTTTCTAGGAAGATTAAGGTGCTGGTTGATTAGAGGCTAAATTAGTAATTATAGTCATAGACTTATTCAAGTGGGAGACTGTTGGATTAGGTGTCTAAGCCATGACTAATAATTAGTATTTACCTAATTAATAGAGGCACAGTCCATTTGGGTTGCCCTCATAGCTGGAGGTTTGGTAGAAAATTCGGTAGAGAGAAATGTTGATTTATTATGGGATTAATAAATCAACAGGAATTAAATATATGGTTTATTAATATATTAAAGTCATAATATATTAATTAGAAACTATATAAATTAATTGGAAATTAATCTGGAATTAATAGGATTTAATTTGAGGATTAATTTAATTAATTAAAGGTGCAGGGACTGAAATTGTAATTATCAATAGTTGAGTAAGTGGCAGTGTGAGAGTGACCAGTGAGTGTCGAAATATATATGGATATATATATATATATATATATATATATATATATATATATATATATATATATATATATATATATATATATATATATATATATATATATATATATATATATATATATATATATATATATATATATATATATATATATATATATATCGAAATTGATAAATAAGGATAAATAGAATTTGAATTATAAGATAAAAGGTTTATCTTATTTGAATTCAAAAAGGTTTATCTCTTAAGGCTTATCAACTGGTCATCTGGAAACTATAAATAGGGGTCCATGGGCACCATATGAATTCGCCAATTTCAACATACCCTCTCTCTGGAATTTTCGATCCATATACCTCCAAGCTTGGGTGTGACTTTCATTTGAGGCAGGATATTTTTGCTGCTCAGCTTCCAAGAAATAAAGATTGGTTATTCTTTTTTTGATCTTTAGATTTCTTATTAGCCTCTAGGTTTTTTGTTATATGTTCAATAGTAGAAAACATAGATCCTTATAGGTTGCATGTGAACTTAGGTTATTTAGTTCATGGTTTGCAGAAAACCTTTCAGTTGTATCAGAGCCTGTTTTGTTTTCTTGTTGAATTGTTATAACTGTTTTAGGGTTTAAAGCTCATAAACCCTTAATTTAGTGTGGGTCGATTTCTAGGATTAGGGTTTTGAAAACCCTAATCCCCCTTGCCTATTTCGATTTTGCTTATTAGGGTTTTAGGAGGTTTTCTATTTTTGGTAACTTTATTTGTTAATTAAATGGATAACCTTAAACCCCATTATTTGAATTCGAAATCTAGGGGGTTTAGGATAGGTTTTAATTAATTTGATTAATTTGGATAAACCTATATTCATTGAATTAATTTAATTAATTGTTAATTAAAAGATAATTCAAAAGGGATTTAATTAATTTTAAATTATCGAAAATTAATGGAAAAATCCGGAAAAATATTTTAAAATGTTTAAAATATTTAGATTTAATTAATTTAATTAATTGGTAATTAAAATTGATTAAATCGATTTTAAGGTTTAATTTAATTTAAAATTTAATTGTTAAATTTGGTAAAATTAAAAGATAAACCTTGAATATTTTAAAGGGTTTTAAAATACATCTTATATATGTTATTAAAAGTTAATACTATATATATGAGATAAAATTGGTTAGCCAAATCAATAGTAGGGCTCATTCACGAAGCTGATATATAAAGTGGGTATAAGGAGACTGCCTATAAAATTGTAGTCTAATGGGTGAACACTCTCGCCCACCGCTCGCCTGATCAGTGGAGGGTCGTTAGCCGAACAGTTTTGATTGGACCGCTTAATCATTAAAAGTATAATGATCAAAGTACTATAACCATTTACAAAAAATCACAATCTAGTTATTTTAGGAAAAATGTGAATTTGATGCTAACCCATGGAATTGCACATTGCACTTTATGAAACGTTGGTGGAGCGTGTGTGGTTTACCGGCACACCAATGGGGGTTCATAAAGAGTGGCAATGGGTGTCTCGGGTGTTATCATTGTTGATGGAGCGTGTGTGGTTTATCGGCACATCAATTTGAGATGGTAATGGACCCCGAGAGTACCAAGCTAATTTGCATGGTTATTCACACCCGGTTTGTGATCCTCGGCATCCCAGTCACAAACGGTGGGGCATATCCGAGATTAAACATGCTATTGAACAGTTTAATAAATCTCAAAAGAAACTAGGAATTCCATTTATAATAAGATTATTTTTTCCGTGGTGGAATTGGCTGAATCGTCATTCGCCTACCTTTATAAAATTTGCAAATAGACCACGACATCCCTCTTCTAGTTTGTAAATTGTTATAGTTGGATCCTAGCCTTATTTTATATTGGGTTATTATAAGGACCGACAAGTATCTAATTAAACTTACCTTCTTTTATAGATGTCTTCTGCTGATCAATCCGCTCCCCACTCAAACTCCAGTGTTCCCTCTATCCTCTCACTGTGTTCCAAGGTTCAATTGAACGGGACAAACTACAATGACTGGATTAGAAATATCAAGATGGCTCTGAGGTACGAGAACAAAGAGTATGTTCTCGAGACCGAGCTTGTCGATATTGACCTTGAAACTGCTACTCCCGAGGAAATTGCCTCGTACCAAAAACATTGTGATGATGCGACCAAAGTGGCCTGCATCATGATCGCCACAATGAACCCTGAATTGCAAAGGATATACGAAGACTACTGGCCCTTTGAGATGCACAAGGAGCTTGCGGAAAAGTTCCGCAAGCAAGAGCGCATCGAGAGGTGCGAGGTGGTCAAGGACTTCACAAACAACAAACCTAAAGATGGAGAGTCCATCTGCACTCATGTGCAAAGAATGCAAGGTTACGTGGAGCGGCTTAGGAAGCTAGCGATGCCTGTAAACGAGGAGTTGGCCGTTGACATTGTGCTTAACTCCTTACCAAGTTCTTATGACCAGTTCAGGCTGGCTTACCATTTGAACAACAATCAGGCTAACCTGACTGAATTGCATCATATGCTTCGGACTGCTGAGGACGGGATGAAGGGTAAAAGTGTACCCTCGGTTAATCAGCCCGTCTTAGCCATTGGAAGTGGCAAAGGAAAGAAAAGGAAGGGCCCTCCTAAACAAAATTGGAGGGAAAAGGTTCAGGTCGGGTCGTTCAGCAACGGCTCGAGAACCAAGTCTTCCCACATTCCTTGTGTGGCCAACCCCGATGAAGCCAATTGTTTCTACTGCAAAGAGAAGGGCCATTGGAAAAGAAGCTGCCCCAAATACTTGCAGGATGTCAAGGATGGGAAAGTAAAGCCATCGACAACAGGTATATACACTATCTCTAAAAACTCACCATCTTCTAATTCTTGGGTCCTTGATACAGGATGTGGTCTTCACATTTGTTCTGATCTGCAGGGCCTAAAGGAAAGCAGGGAAGTGGAGCACGGTAGACTAAACCTGATCATGGGCAATAGGAGATCGTCCCCTGTTACCAAGATCGATGTTTATAGTTTAGTGCTTAGTAGTGATGTTAGCTTAGAGTTATTTAATTGTTGCTATTCGCCAGAAATGGCAAGAAACATTATTTCATTTCACGCATTGTTCAGACAATGATTTCAATTTTCTTTTGATAATAAAACTGGTTCGATTTCTGTTTTCAAAAATGGTATTTTGATTTTTACTGCTTATCCTTGTGATGGTGTGTATGAAACTGTTGAATGTGTTGACAATTTAGGACATAGTGTAAATTATATTGATTCTACTAGTGGTGTAGAAAAGGCATGTCTGTGGCATAGTCGGCTCGGGCACATCAGCAAGAAACGCATCGCCCAACTCCAAAAGGATGGAGTGTTGGAATCTTTCGACCTCAGGTCGGATGATGTATGTGAATCTTGCCTGTTGGGCAATATGACTAAATCACCTTTCAAAGGGTCTTTTGAAAGAGGTGAGGGTCTACTGGACATCATTCACACGGATGTGTGTGGTCCATTCAGATCAACCACAAAGGATGACACGCGGTTCTACATAACCTTTACTGACGATTATAGTAGATACGGTTATATCTACCTAATCAAGTACAAGTCAGACACCTTTGAAAAGTTCAAAGAGTTTAAGAACGAGGTACAGAATCAATTAGGCAGGAAGATAAAGATGCTCAGGTCCGACAGAGGCGGAGAGTATCTAAGTATCGAGTTCCTAGACTATCTAAAGGAATGCAGAATAGTTTCGCAGTTGACACCTCCCATGACACCACAGTTGAACGGTGTTGCAGAGAGGCGCAACCGAACCCTGTTGGACATGGTTCGTTCCATGATGAGTCGAGCTTCACTTCCCATTCACTTCTGAGGGTATGCCTTAGAGACTGCCGCCCATATCCTCAATATTGTCCCTACTAAAAAGGTTGCTAAAACACCTCATGAAGTGTGGACGGGGAAAGTTCCCTCATTGGCACATATCAAAGTTTGGGGTTGTGAGGCTTTCGTTAGACGAGAGACTCAAGACAAACTCGCAGAAAGAAGCGAAAGGTGTATCTTCCTTTGTTATCCCAAACAGTCCTTTGGATATCTATTCTACAGACCGAGCGAGGACGTGGTCTTTGTAGCTAGACGAGCGGTCTTTCGAGAGAGAGAGCTCATATTCAAAGAGGACAGTGGGAGTACCATTGATCTGGAAGAAATTCAAGAGTCATCAGATGACGCAACCTTAGGAGAAACTAGCAACCAACATGAGGAAGAAGTTCCTGTTGGTCCGACAGATGTATCCTTACCTCTTAGGCGTTCCGGTAGGGTTAGCATACCACCCGAGTTTTATGGGTTCCATATAACTTCGGATGGGGACACGTTTGTCAGTGATAGGACACTGATAAATTTGGATGAACCAGCTAACTACCAGGAAGCAGTGGCGGGACCTGAGTCTGCCAAGTGGAAAGAGGCCATAGATAGCGAGATCAAGTCCATGTATGACAATCAAGTTTGGAACTTGGTTGACAACGTACCGGGTCGAAAGACAGTCGGGTGCAAATAGATCTTCAAGAAGAAGACCGACATGGACGGAAAGGTACACACTTTCAAGGCAAGACTGGTTGCGAAGGGGTTTACTCAAACCCCAGGGATTGACTATGACGAGACCTTCTCACCAGTAGCCAAGATAAAGTCTATTAGGATTATGCTGGCCATAGCTGCATTTCATGACTATGAAATTTGGCAGATGGACGTCAAAACCTCTTTCCTTAATGGAAAGTTGACTGAGGATGTTTACATGAATCAGCCAGAGGGTTTTGTCGATGCAAAGTATCCCAATAAGGTGTGTAAGCTTGAGCGATCAATCTACGGATTGAAGCAAGCTTCTCGCAGCTGGAATCTTTGTTTCCATGAGAAAGTCAAAGAGTTTGGCTTCTCTAGTAGCGAGGATGAGTCCTGCGTATATGTCAAGGCTAGTGGGAGTATAGTCACCTTTCTGGTGCTGTATGTCGATGACATACTGCTCATGGGAAACGATATTCCAACCTTGCAAGATGTCAAGGCTTGGCTTGGGAAATGTTTCGCCATGAAGGACCTAGGAGAGGCTGCCTATATTCTCGGGATAAGAATATTGAGAGATATGAAGAAGAGATTAATTGGACTTAGTCAGGGTACATACTTGGAAAAGGTACTGAAAATGTTTAGTATGGAAAATTCCAAGAAGGGAGAGCTGCATATCCAAAGTAATGCAAAATTGAGTAAGACTCAAATTCCGAGTACAGACGAAGAAATAGCTGAAATGAGTCGGGTACCTTACGCTTCGGCTGTAGGATCGATCATGTACGCTATGACGTGTACTCGCCCTGACGTGGCTTTTGCTTTAAGCATGGTTAGTCGGTACCAGGGTAACCCTGGAAGGGCGCATTGGATAGCTGTGAAAAATATACTCAAGTACCTACGAAGGACAAAGAACATGGTGTTAGTCCTCGGTGGCAGCGATACCTTGAGAGTTGAAGGATATACAGATGCCATCTTTCAAACGGATAGAGACAGTGGTCGGTCTTAGTCGGGCTGGGTATTCCTTTTGAACGGTGGAGCAGTTACTTGGAAAAGTTCCAAGCAAGAAACAGTGGCTGATTCTACGTGCGAATCAGAGTACATAGCAGCAAGTGAAGCGTCAAAGGAAGCGGCTTGGCTGAAGAACTTTATCGGTGACCTTGGAGTAGTCCCGAGTATTCAGGAGCCCTTGGAACTGTTCTGCGATAACGAAGGTGCGGTCGCCTTGACAAAGGAACCGCGAGACCATGGAAAGTCCAGACATATCGACAGAAAGTACCACTACATAAGACATAGAGTAAAAGAAGGTCACCTCCTTGTAAAGAGGGTATCATCGGAAGATAATCCTGCAGATCCCTTGACAAAGGCTCTGAGTAGGATTAAGCATAATCAGCATGTTAGGAGCATTGGATTAAGAGATGATATAAGTTTTTGTAATTAGATAGGTTTTGAAACTTGTAACAATGTTATTGTATTTGACTTTTGTGATTTAATAATGGAGATTTATTAATGAGTAATGGTTTACTAATTTTGTCAATACTTTATCATTGTGTTTCATTTTGCATGTTTTACTTCCTGAATAATTGAATTATTCATATATCCACAGCCGCTCATACTTTTAGGGAGTAAGTATGAAGTAAGACTGTCATGAGTTAGTTGTAGATTGTCTAAGGAGTTAGACATTGCAATAAGATTGCTGCAACATTCATGAGTACTTGGAAATTGAGATTTGAGTATTGGATAAGCCCGCGCTCAATGGATTGCTTCATGGATTACATCACGAGCAATATTGAGACGATAATATCTTTTGATCTTTAAGCTAAGACATATGAGTTATGATTTACTAGACGGTTGTTCATTGATAATACGAAAACGCATCGGTAACTCGGTGTTATAAAACGTGTTGTTGTGAGTAATTTGTTTGGTAAAAGACATAAGTATATGAGTCAAAGTTTATTCGTCCCTTGACCCTAACGGGGAACAGATATCTGTAGGCCTCTCGATGAATTTGAAGTTGACTAAAATGGTTGGCCAACCGGGACTAAATTGGAAGTCTAAGAGTCATATGTAAATCGGAAATCGAGGAACAGTGAATCAGACCAGATTGATTTTTATCCATGTCTTGAGTCTGAAAAATATCTTGTTGGACGGAGGATCATCTGATCACTTATCTTTGGACAGAACTGACTAGGTCAGAGTTTTGCAGTAGTTTCTAGGAAGATTAAGGTGCTGGTTGATTAGAGGCTAAATTAGTAATTATAGTCATAGACTTATTCAAGTGGGAGACTGTTGGATTAGGTGTCTAAGCCATGACTAATAATTAGTATTTACCTAATTAATAGAGGCACAGTCCATTTGGGTTGCCCTCATAGCTGGAGGTTTGGTAGAAAATTCGGTAGAGAGAAATGTTGATTTATTATGGGATTAATAAATCAACAGGAATTAAATATATGGTTTATTAATATATTAAAGTCATAATATATTAATTAGAAACTATATAAATTAATTAGAAATTAATCTGAAATTAATTGGATTTAATTTGAGGATTAATTTAATTAATTAAAGAGAAAATTACACGAATGGTCCCTGTGGTTTGGGGTAACCTACGCGCTTGGTCCCTAACTTTTTTTTTTAACTCGGACGGTCCCTATCATTTTGTTTTGTTACACGTTTGGTCCCTCGCTGATTTAAAAAGACAAATTTACCCTTAATAACTTCTTTTTTGAGTTTTTGCTAATTATTTATTATTTTTAAATTTAAATAAAATAAATATAACTGGCCCTAGACTCTCTTTCTCTCTCACACGTTTCTCTCTCTATATTCAACCTGTCGTCTCTCTCTCACGTTTTTTTGTCCCTCGCCGGAGTATTTCTGCCTCGCCGGAGTAATTCTGACCCTCACCGGAGTCCCCTAGAAGACCATCGCCTCTCCTCCATCTGCCTCTCTCCCTGCAAAAACTCTAACCCTAGCGGTGGCTATAAAAGAGGCAGATATTGTGATGTTGGGAGCCATTGACGACTCAGATCCTCCGCCACCACCACACGCTATTCATATCTACAACCGTCAACTGGTGTGCCTCGGTATTCCGTACACACACTCTCTTCTTCCCTAGTTCTTCGTCTCTTATTCGCCACTGGAGATCACGCAACTTGAAAAAGAAAATCACGCACCTTGAAAGCATGAGCTCTGGTTTGATTTTGAGGTACGTTCTAGGGAAGGTCTGATTGATTTTACTGGTATTGCAATCTCTTGAGATTGTCTGGTATTGCAACGATTTTTAGATTTCTAGGCAACAAGATTTGGTTCTACTTTAGATTTGAATATCTGTTTGATTTTGGGGTTTATCGATTTGATTCCAAGTTGTGTACTGGTTTGATTTTCAGGTTTAACAAGATTTTGAATATGAAGATTGATTTCACATATGCTTTTAATGTTTGATTTCATTTGTGATTTTGATATTAGGTTTAAGGTTTGATTTTAAGGCTTGACTTCTGGTTTGATTTTAACGATGGTGATCCAAAGAAATCGAAGGAGGCGATGAACAGTGACGAAGGGAGTGGCACGATGGTTTAAACATTTTGGGTTCCGATATGTACTCTATTATTTATTTGGAAACTTTTTTTAATCAGAAAGTGATTAATTGCAGGTGCTAAAGCTGTTTTTCTCTCAACGATGATATTAATTGATTGACAGTGGTTGGGGGAGGATTCTGGCCGGAGAAGACGACGGTGGTGGTGGAAGAGAGAATAGCCGGAGAAGACGACGGTGGTGGTGGAAGAGGGAATAGCCGGAGAAGATGAGGACAACGAAGGTGAAACGAGAGAGAGAGAGAGAGAGTCCGAATGATTTGAACGGGGTGTGTTAGGGTTTTCTTTTGCAATTAAAAAATAAATAATTAATAATTAATAATTAAAAAATAAATTAATAAGGGCAATATTGTCATTTTAAATGGCCAGGGACCAAGCGCGTAACAAAACAAAAAGTTAGGGACCGTCTGAGTTAAAAAAAAAGTTAGGGACTCAGCGCGCAAGTTACCCCAAACCACAGGGACCATTCGTGTAATTTTCTCTTAATTAAAGGTGTAGGGACTGAAACTGTAATTATTCAATAGTTGAGTAAGTGGCAGTGTGAGAGTGACCAGTGAGTGTCGAAATATATATGGATAAATATATATATATTTCGAAATTGATAAATAAGGATAAATAGAATTTGAATTATAAGATAAAAGGTTCATCTTATTTGAATTCAAAAAGGTTTATCTCTTAAGGCTTATCAACTGGTCATCTGGAAACTATAAATAGGGGTCCCTGGGCACCATATGAATTCGCCAATTTCAACATACCCTCTCTCTGGAATTTTCGATCCATATACCTCCAAGCTTGGGTGTGACTTTCATTTGAGGCAGTATATTTTTGCTGCTCAGCTTCCAAGAAATAAATGTTGGTTATTCTTTTTTTGATCTTTAGATTTCTTATTAGCCTCTAGGTTTTTTGTTATATGTTCAATAGTAGAAAACATAGATCCTCATAGGTTGCATGTGAACTTAGGTTATTTAGTTCATGATTTGCAGAAAACCTTTCACTAAATAGGCGTTGAGAAAAGTGGTGATCAAAGGAAGGACAAAGGTGCAATAGAAGTCTAAAAAGCCCATCTCTCAATACAATGTGAGTACATAATAAACTTTTCAATGGGTACATAGCAAACAAGTTTTTAATCTTCAAGTTTTAATTGTCAAATGATTTCTCATTACTAAGTCAATTGAGTCTACTTTACTTTATTGAGTTTGATAGTTTGACTTAACCAATGTTTGGATTTTTGGGTTGTTGTTCCATATTTGACTTGTTATTGTATTGTTGATTTCAAATTTTGAAATGAATGCATTCATATGTTTTAGTCCGGACAAGTACCTCACCCGACGGAAAGGGAGGTCACATAAACACTATTGGGATGATACCTCCCGTCGCGAATTAGTAGTATTTAACACAACCTTATAGGAGGGGTGTTTCCAATCATATGAAGGGGAATTATCTACCCATGCACACCCTTATGGAGTGGATGTGTTCCATTATATGGATGTGAGATCTATACACGTGCACCCATATCTTTGTTGATACTTTGGTTTTGGATATTTATTCCTGTTATAGACTTGAAAGTTTATGTTGAACCACGGGTTTTGAAATACTATTGTTTTTGATAGATTTTTTGGTGACCTTGTTTGGTCCAAACTCATGTATCTCACAATACATTTACGTATTACGTACATTTATTTTGTTTTATAATATTATGTACTCATGTTGCATAGAAGATCCACTTAGATGACTTTTGGGACTAGAAAACTCTTATTTATCAAATAGAAACATATTTCATAAAACAACATTCATTCATTTATTTTTTATTTAATAGAAAAATATTTCATAAAATAGCATTCATTATTTTATTTATCAAATTTAGTTTACTTAGTTTTCTATATACTAATAACAAATAATATAACGACTCATTTCATTTATTCGAGCCAACTAAGCATTTCAATAAATTGTAATGATTCATCCTATAACATTGCTCACCCCGTTAAGTTTTCAATTCCATTACTTAATGATTCCATTCCATCATACATAACTTCTATTCATAAAATAGAGTTTGTTAACTGCTAAGGGTAATAATCGTTCGATTTTGTTACTAAAACTAAAACCGAATTGAAAATTTTTGTTTTTTCATTCAGAAATACTACGAGATCATTACATACTTATTACTTTAATTATATATAAGAAACCAAATTGAACCTATAAAATAGTTTTTTCTATAACCCAAAAGCCAAACCATTGGTTTTTCAAAACACGTTGGGTTTTGCCGTTTCAAAATTTCAACTTTTTTACGATTTTTATTTTTTTGCACATCCTTATCCACCACCAAATCCATATGTTCTTCAAGCATAATCGTAAGAAACCGAAATGATGTATTTATTTTTTGGTTTAGTTTTGTTTTTATATGTAATTAAATTAATACAGATGTATTGGTCTCGTAGTATTTTTAAAGATAAAAACAAAAATTTTCAATTTGATTTTTGTTTTAGTATAAAAACCGAACCACTATTACCCTTAGTTGTTAACAAATACTGTTTTATCGACAAAAGTTACGTACTATTTTTTAAAAAAGTATTTATAAAAATGATATTTTTTTTGTTATAAGTGTTTTTTCCGAAATTATTTATAAATAGAAGTGTTTTTTCTTAAAACAAAAATAAAACAGTGTTTTTTTGAAAAAATTTAAAAATAACAGTGGCTTTCTAGAATAAAAACAAAGCAGTTGTTTTTCCGAAAAAATAACAAAAATGCATTGGTTTTTTTGAAAATTTTATTATCAAAATATAACTATTTTAATGGTTCGTTATAAAATCGTGAATCATAATAATATTTTTTTAAAGTAATATCTATTTTGACGTTTAGAATTTGATATTTAAATTTTGAAATGTTCTATATTTATATTTTTAATCGCATACCAGACGTTCATAGTTTTGATCATCTATCATTATCTCATCGGATTCCATATAATATTCAAATCAAAATAAGATAAAAGAATCAAGTGTGTATAATTTAGGGCTAATAACATAAAAACCACTATAGTTTGATCAAAATCCGGTTTAAGCACACATATGTTTTTTTTATTCTAAAAAAACCACTCATAGTTTAAAAAAAATCGTAAAAACCATTCATATTTTCAAAAAGTTACATTGTGACCACTATAACAAATAAAAGTCATTATTGTATGTTGCCAACTCGGAACACTTATTGCCCCCGTCATATTCAAAATTCAGTGGATTCACTTAGACGCCATATGCATTCACAACATGGCCAAAAAACTGTACTTACGAATACGAAAATCACATGTAGACAAGTTTATGTATCATTTTCACCGCAATAGAATTCAAATATTTGCTTCAAATGTCGATATGAACTTTACATATAATCTTTCGATGAAAATAATCCGTAAAAGTTATAAAATAAAATGAATAGTGGTCAATATGAATTTTTTTTAAAGTCTGAGTGGTTTTTAATTTAGGGATGAGCGTGGTCTAAAAACCGAACCGGCCCGGACTGAAACCGAATTAGGATTTTTAAAAAACCGAATACCGAACCGAATATGTATATTCGGTTTCGGTTCAGTTCGGTTTTGTTTTCATGATCAAGAGTGGTGTTAGGGGTAAGCATGGTCCGGGGACCGGACCGAAACCGAATTAACATTTTTGTAAAAACTGAAAACTGAACCGAATATGTATATTCGGTCCTGATTCGGTTGATTTTTGGTTAGGTTCGGTTTTTTCCGATCCATATGTTCATCCCTAGGTTTTATGAAACAAAAAAATTATAATAATTAAAACTGAAATTTTGATCAAATTAGAGTAACTTTTATGTTAATGATACTATAATTTATTCATGTTCAATTCGAGTCGGTTTATGGACAAGAGTATTCATGGACTCCTATGGTATCTTACTGATCCAACAACACACGGATCGTGATCAATACCTTTCTCTACCGTCGATTTCTTTTCAATCCAATGGGGCAAAGATCGCTGTAACCTCCAAAATTTCGAAACTTGCCGCCCTTTCACCCTATAAATCTCCTTCCACAACGCCGTTTTAATTCATTCATTTATTTCTAGTTTTCTACATTCCAATCTTTCCTCTGTATACTCCAACATCTCAATATCAACCAAATGGCTCGTACCAAGCAGACAGCGAGGAAATCCACCGGAGGGAAGGCTCCAAGGAAGCAGTTGGCTACCAAGGCGGCAAGGAAGTCTGCTCCGGCGACCGGAGGAGTGAAGAAGCCACACAGATTCAGGCCTGGAACCGTAGCTCTTCGAGAAATCAGAAAGTATCAGAAGAGCACCGAGTTGTTGATCAGGAAACTGCCGTTTCAGAGGCTTGTGAGGGAAATCGCTCAGGATTTCAAGACGGATCTGCGATTTCAGAGCTCCGCTGTTGCCGCACTCCAGGAGGCGGCTGAGGCGTACCTAGTTGGGTTGTTCGAGGATACTAACCTGTGCGCGATTCATGCTAAGAGAGTCACTATCATGCCTAAGGATATGCAGCTCGCTCGTAGGATCCGTGGTGAGAGAGCTTAGAGTGTTTGATCTGATTTGACTCGTTGACGGTACTGATAACTTTTTGTGTAATCGTGCAATGTGTTTGTTCGTATAATTTGTTTCGGTTGCTAGTTCGTTGTTAGGTTTTCTGATTTCAATCTGCAATTTGGTGTAAATTGATTATCTCAATCGATTCTGTTATGCTATTCTAATGGAGTATTAATTTCGTAACTTTTTTGGTTGTCGGCCTTGTCACTCTTTTGCAGTAGATGTTCAAACTTTAAATTTCTTTGTTGTTTAGGTTTTAAGGTCGAGTAATTTTAACATACGAGTGAAAGTATAATCATTTCAAACATATCTGCTTCATTTCTCTTCAATCAATTTCAATTTTCTAGAAGCCTTTCTGATTGTATTCTAAATCTCGAACTTGAAAACTTATGGACAGAATATAAGTGTGTTCAAGTCATAATTTGGTAAATATTTATTACCTATGTGTTTATTTAGTCACAGAATTTGTAAATATTGTTTGATAGGTTATGAAATATTCAATTTGGTGTATTTTAACTATTTTTAATGTTTATATTGTTTAGCATTCTATGCTGCAATAACATCATGATGATTGTCATCGTTTTTCAGTATAATAACCACGCTGAGGTAAGAAATATTTTATATAGGAAATAACTAAATATACAAGAGTAGCACATGTAGACTATAATAATGAAAAAGGACTAGGAATAAGTTCAAATGAGAATCATTAAAATATTGAGAACTAAAAGAAATTAATTTCGACCACATATTAATTTATAATGGTTTAATCCAAAGGTTATGGGGTTTGATCGTGTACAACGCGTTCACATTGATTAACTCTTTTATATATAGAACCCTTTGCTGAATTGCGTCAAGCGCCGAAATTTGTTCTCAAACTTTTAATGATTCTCACGGTTCTGAAATTTTTAATGGTTCTCATTTAAACCATTCCCAAAGGGACTAACCTCTAAATCTCATTTAGAGTTTGGGTTTATAGTACCTAAACAGAAAATGCATGCATACTAGACCAAATTGTTGCTTCAAACTGGAAAAGAATTTCAGATGAAACAAAGAAAACATCAAAATAATGGTAGCAATATTAAGAGCTCAAGATAATATTTGGGCAACTTGTATCCTTTCATCCCGACACCCCCTTCCTTACTCAAAAGTCAGTTGTATCCTATTCGAAAACTCGAAAAGAGAAGAAAATTTTGGTCGTATACATTTAGGTCCCTTTGGTTACGGAAAAATAGTATGTTTTCTGGAAGAAATTCCTAAGAATAATGAGAATTTTGAAAATGTGTTTAATGATATATTTTTTGAAATTTTTTCCGAAAATGAAAAATTTTCATTTTCTAACGGTAAAAAAAAAAAACTTGGAAAACTTTTTAAAATTGATAACTATTGTTTTCCATATGTTCCAGTTAATTTTTTTCTTTCTAAAATATAGAAACTCACAGACCCATCCCCACCAATGTAAAATATACATCCAAAACTGTTTTCTAAAGTAGAAAATGAAAACCGAATAAGTTATAACTAAACATGTGTTTAAATGATTTTTTTTTTAAAACTAAAAACTAAAAATATTTTTCCATAACTAAAAGAAGTCGTAGGGTTTCAAATACATCGAGCTTGTGAGAAGAGATAAGACCAAGGGGAGCGGTCACCACTCACCCTTCATTCCTCTCAGTGTCACGTTACACTCCCCTCACTCACTTAAATCTAGGAAATGGGTACCTCTCACAATCTGTCACTCCCTTACTTTATATATAAATATCATCCCTTTGACTTGAACTATAAATCACAATTACATCAAGATAGAGGGCAAACGGGCAACAAGTTGTGCTGCTAATACATTTTGAATAGCAAAGCTTATATAGATATATAAATGTGTATGTATATATGTTGATGTGTGTAAAGAAAAAAGATAGAGAAATGAGTGTGCGGTGTAGAATCCTCGCATTGAGGACTTGGACTGCAATTATCCTCCCAAGAGAGAGGGGGGGGGATGTTCCCCCACGGGGTGAAGTGTCCACATAGGACATTGCATGGAGCAGTGTTGGCGTACCTGTTAGTCCAAGGGATGGGGTTCTACATAAGGGATCTATTAGAGACGAAGATAGTAGATCGAGGTTCAACAAAGATGAATATGTTGTGAAACGGAGTGATGATTAGGTTGCAATGGTGGGGGCAATCAAGGGCGAGCCCACGTTGAGGTAAAGGGTGTCCATGGACACCCCTTATTTTGGAATGCTTTTTATAATTTATATAATAAAAATTTGATGGACACCTGTGAGGAATTGATTTCATACGATTTATATATATTTACCGTTTTTTAGGAAGTAGTTATCCAGAAATTTTTTTTTTTTTATAAAAATCTTAATCAAATTTGATTTTTTTTCATCTTCTTAAATATAGAAGTTATAAAAATCAAATTTGATTTTTTCAGCTTCTTAAATACAGCACGTAAAACCCTAAAAAGTCTGAAATTACATGATTTTTGGTCACCGGTGTCATCCTCTATCTCTCCGGCCACCGATCGCTGCTTTGTTGCCGCCAGTAGACTGTTCTGCGGTCTATATCTGGCGTCTGCGCCCATCCCCGTCGTCTTCTTCCAATCACAACCGTTTGCTGCATATATCTCCACTACCGTCAGCCGTCGTTAACCGACTTCCCCTTTCCGGCGACCAACAACTCCACAACCTTGAGCCTACTTCTCCATCTCCATCTCCGGTTAGTCCATTTTCTCGCTTTCTCTTTTTCTTTGTAAATAGAAACGACCAAGATTGAATGCAAAAGGGACAAAATATATGAAATTTGAAAGTAAGAGCCTAATCTCTCAACGACGAAAATTGAATGCAAAAGGGACAAAATATATGAAATTTGAAAGTAAAACCCTAATCTCTTTCTTTATTGTGGGTGTAGTTGGGTGTAAAATAGAAAAGCAAAAAAGTTGAAAAGTAGACTTATCATCTTTACTTTCTTTTTCTTGGCCAACTAAAAAGCTAGTTACCAAGTTACCAAATTGTCAAATTACTTAGTAATTTTTTTAAAAATTTTTTTTTGATGTTCCAACTAGTATATGAACGACAGAGTTGTTTGATATGGTAAAGACTAAAATGTTTAATTCATGATTAGATTTAGAATTTCCATGAGTTTGTAACAATTATTTTTTATTTTAGTAATTTAGTATTATATTTTGAATTATGTTTTATCATTGATATTAATGTTAGTACTGCATTTGCCTTGGATGTCATAGTTGACAGCCCGACCCGACAAAAAACAAATATTTAACATCTTAATTTTGTCTCTCTATTTTAATTGGACACCTGTGAGTTTTAATCATAGATCCGCCACTGGGGGCAATCACACGGAGATAGGAGAGAGACTAATGATGAAGTGATTTGTGGTGGTCATGTCTCCCATGGTTGGTGACCGGAGAAGAAGGGGAGGTGGTGATAAGGATTTGGGCCGACGTAAATGAGCGGTTTGGCAATTTCTATGTCACATTGTGTGAGTGTGGGTTTTGTGATAAGGTTTGTAATTTTTTAATAGTTTACTAGTGGGTACAAATTAAATAACTACAAATTAGAAATTTATATATAAAGGTAAACTTGTCATTTTAAGAGTAAATTACAATTTTGGTCCCTGTGGTTTGCATAAAATTTCACTTTTGGTAATCCTTTTGGTTTTCCACGCTCAAGGTCCTGAACTGGTTGTTTGCTTACACATTTGGTCCCTCGTCCAAGTTAAATGACCAAACTGCCCTTTTATAATTTCTTTTTCATTTTTCTTTTAATATAAACTTTATTAAATTAATTAAAAAAATAAAAAAAAGAAAACAAACCGTTTCCTCGCATGCTTCTCCGGTGATCGAACAGTATATGGAAAACCAGAGTGTGTAAGAACCCGCGAAAAAGTCACAAAGGGTAAAACCGCCTTTTGACACGTTATAAAACTATTATGTAAAATATTATGTATTTGTAACATAATGATATAAGAAATAAGAAATTATATGAAATTTGGAATTTTTGCCGCGTGAATAGTGAAATTTGGCCAAAAAGGGCAAATTGGTCATTTGACATGAAAATGACCAAAATGTCAAGGAAAATGTAAAGTTGGAAGTTAATTGTGAAGTTGTGACTCTTGGATCATTGTTGTAGAAAAAATGGAAGGTTAAGGACTAAAGTGTAAAGTTTTTATAAAACTTAAATATCTATTATATATTAAAACTATCTCTATTATTTGAGAAACAATAGAAAATCTCCAGAGAATTCCAGAGAGCACGAGAGGCAGCGGGAGAGAGCAAGGAAGAAGAAGAGATCAAAGGAATTGTCAAGGAAAATCAAGAGAGGAATTGGAATTGGTGATTCCATAGTTGAAGAGGTAAGAAATTCCTTTGTTTTAACCTAGTTCTTGGGTGTTCTTGAATTGGGTTGAGTAGAAACTACAATTTCAGTAATAAATCATGTGGGTTAAGTAGCTAATGCTTCCAATAAGCCATTAGTTAAGAACTTAACTCAAAAACATGGAAGTAGGTTGCTATATGTTAGAAATCAAGAAATGGGAATTTGTGCTCAAGAACCCTAAAAACGGGTTTGTAAGATCAAAGCTGGTTTTTATGGTTTTGTTGGGTCCAAATGATCACTTAGGATGTATTAAGACACTCCTAAGTGACTAATTTCAAAAAGATGGATTTTTGGTGCAAAATATCAAAAACGGGATTTTGAAGAAATGGAATTGGAATTAGTGATTCCATGGCTTAAAACCTGATGTAAAACAAGGGTTTTAGTCATGGAATGATAGTAAAATGATTAAGAACTGAAATAAGTGCTTAATGGGTGAACTGCGTGCTACAGTGCTCCAGTCAGGGACCAAAAATGTTAGAAATTTCAAATATTCCAAACGCTAGAAACCATAGCTAGACATGTCCGATTGACCTGAAATTTCAGACATAACCTTAACATGGTATAAGAATATGTCGGGAATGGTCAAATCCGTAATCCGACCTTGCGGAAAAGTTACTGTAGCGGCAGATGCTAAAAACACTATTCATGCCCATGATTTTTAGAATTTGAGCTAGGCTTGTCCAATGAACTCCAAATTTGAAACACAAGTCTAATATAGTCTAAGATTTCATGGAAAAGAGTCGGAACTGAAATACGACCCCTCGGAGGTACTGTAGCAGTATACGTGTATTTCGGAGAAAAACGTAAAACGAGTTTATAAATGGTTATACATTTATTATAACCTATAGCTATGTTATATGAGACCTTAGCCTTATAGAATTAATTATATTGAGTATTTATATATATGATTTGTATAGGTGGTGCTTCAAACGTTGTTGAGCACGGGAAGGGAAAAGCCGTACGAGAAGCTTAGTAAACCGAAATAGAATCAAGGTGAGTTTTATGAGGATTTCTATAGTACATAGCAAAATGTTATTTTCAAAAAAGTATGATTTCCAATGTTTATAAATACTAAAGTTTGGAAAATGGTTTTAAATGAAGCTCTATACAAGGGCTTAGTGTTTTAAGTATATTTTTAAAGTATGATTTCTAAAGTATTTTGAAAGAAGTTCCTTATAGGAACTCAGATGTCAGAAGCAGTTTTGAAAGTATTTTTGTTAAAGAGTTATAAAATGTTTGAGTAAGAATAGTTTACAAATTGTGTCCCACTTTGACCAATTTGAGATGAAATGAAGTAAGAATTTAAGATGAGCCAGTTGTCCGGACTAGGATCACCCACATAATCGGGGGATCAGAAGACACTACTGGGATGGTACCTCCCGTCGTGAAGTAGTTGTCTAGCTTAGTATACCATTGTGCTTGAATTTGTTCCAAGTCACAAAGGGGAGACAGAATGAGCAAACCGAGTGGGCAGATCTGTTCTGTCCCGCGAGGGGAGCTAGTTGAATGAATTAATTAACTTAATTCATAAGTTTCAGTTGGTCACGAGAAAGTAAGCAGTTTTATAAAAGAAAGTCTTTTTAGAGTTTGAAAGTAAAGAAGAAAAAGTTATTTTGAGATTTATGAAATAAATCAGTTTTAGCAATGTACTTTTGATATTTCAAGTTTTGAATAGAAAAGTTTTGGGTCTAAACCCATATTACTCACGAGACTTTATGTCTCACGTATACTATGTTTTTGAAATGCTATGTACTTAGGTGAACGGAGCGAAGATTGAAGTTGGGACCAATTGATACAATGTAAGTTTAAATTATGGTTATTGGTATTGAGTCTGTAATACCCCTCGAGTTTAAGTTTGTAAAATAAATAAAAAAAATTTAGTGGCTGTTTCATAGTCACAAGTTGTAAAATATGTTTGGAAACTGTATTTTTATATTAAATATGGTTTGAAAAAAGGGGTGTTACAGTTTTGGTATCAGAGCCATAGTTTAAGCGAATTAGGTTGGAATACCATCCTAGGCTTAAACTAGCAAGAGTAGTAGTAGGTTGCCTTAGTAATATAGAAGGCATAGATTGAGTATGACTGTTATATAGGGCAGTCAACATAAGGAGATAACATGCTACCGCTTATGAAATACTATATAGAATTGCGTATTAAACCGATAATTTGTTCATCTATATAGTAATGGGAGACAGAAGACAAGCTGACAGGGGTGAGGGCAGTCACACTTCTTCAAGAGGAAGTGAACCACATGTTCTGCGAAACGATGAGGCTGAGCCAAACCCACCACCACCACAACCTGTCACTATGGAGGCAATTCAGTTCCTAATTAATAATCTACGAACTGAACTGAGGCAAGATGTGCACAACATAATCGATAGCAGAATGGGTGAACCTAGTGCCCAATCATCACAAAAAGTCTCCAAGAAGACGACTGAGGAAGCAACTACTGGAGGAAACAAGACGGAAGAAAAGGGCTGCTCTTTTAAGTCCTTTATGGCTTGCAAACCGCCTGAATACCATGGCAGTTTTGAACCCAAAGTGACGATGCGATGGGTCCGAGAGATTGAACAAGTGATACAAGCGAGCAAATGTGCAGAAAAAGACCAAGTCACTTTTGCTTCTCGGCAACTGAAGGATGATGCTTTGGTGTGGTGGAACACCAAATATGAAAGCTTGGGAAAGGATGTTGTATATGGTTGGTCTTGGGCAGAGTTTGTTTCATGTCTCAAAGATAAATTCTGTCCCACGCGAGATTTGGAGAAGTTGAATGAAGATTTCTTAACGATAAAGAAAGGAGAAATGACGGTTGATGAGTATACAAAGAAGTTTTGCGACATGTTACCTTTTGTGGGGGAGTCTTACCCCAGTGAGCGGTCCCGAATTAACCGCTATGTCCGGGGTTTGCCATGGAACTATGAACTAGAAGTAAAGAAAGCCGAGACGTTAGATGGGGCAATCATTGCTGCCCGAACTGTAGAAGATGTTGGGAAAAGAAGAAAGGAAGAAGGACCTGGTTTTAGTGATAAAAGAAAGGCAGTTAGTAGCAGTGGGAACATAAAGAAGAAAGGGAAGATGAGTTCAAGCCAGAGCCGACAGGGAAGTGTGAAAAAGTGCGAGAAATGCGGGAAAGAACATGGTGGCGAATGTCGAGCGGGATCAAATGCCTGCTTTAATTGTGGCGGATTCGGTCACAAAGCGAAAGATTGTAAAGCCAAGAAAGCCAGCGAAGTGGAGTGCTTCTCATGCCATCAGATGGGACACTACAGTTTCAACTGCCCAAACAAGGGAGGAGAAACTATGGTGTCAACAGCCCAGAAGAAGACCGAACCCCAGAAGGTGAAGACTCGAGCTTTTCAGATCACCAGGGAGGAAGCAAAGGAGACTCACGATGTGGTCTCAGGTATTCTACTAACCAACTCGACACCTGCATATGTCTTGTTTGATTCCGGGTCTACATATTCATTTGTGTCCCATGGGTTTGGAGCTAGATTAAAAGTCCCATTAGAATTATTAGATCTAGTTTTTGAGGTAGAAGTGGTGGACGGGAAATTTGTGGAAGTTCAACATATGTATCGAGACTGTGAACTTGACATCAACGGCAAGAAGTTTCGACTTAATCTCCTTCCTATTGGAATTAAGTCCTTTGATGTAATAATTGGGATGGAATGGCTTGGTGCAAATGATGCGAAGATAGCTTGTGGTCAGAAGAGAGTGTCTGTTAAAACCCTAGGAGCCAAGGTGTACGTATATGGGGAAAGA
Source organism: Cichorium intybus (assembly GCA_023525715.1). Classification (NCBI taxonomy): domain Eukaryota; kingdom Viridiplantae; phylum Streptophyta; class Magnoliopsida; order Asterales; family Asteraceae; genus Cichorium; species Cichorium intybus. The sequence goes on along the minus strand of CM042013.1, from coordinate 38,914,216 downwards.
AGAAAGCACGTGCCAAGTATTATCAGTGTAGCTAAAGCTCGAAGATGTGTCAGGAAAGGGTGTGTATCTTTCCTGGCCTATGTGATGACTGAAGATAAAGTGAAACAGACGTACAAAGACATAGAAGTGGTAAAAGAGTTTCCAGAAGTTTTCCCAGATGAATTGCCAGGCTTGCCACCAGAAAGGCAAGTTGAGTTTCGGATAGATCTTGTCCCAGGAGCTTCCCCAATAGCACGAGCACCGTACCGATTAGCACCAACAGAGATGAGGGAATTAATGTCCCAGTTGCAGGAGTTACTAGATAAAGGCTTCATCAGGCCTAGTTCTTCTCCGTGGGGTGCTCCAGTTCTGTTTGTGAAAAAAAAGGATGGATCAATGCGGATGTGCATTGATTATAGAGAATTGAACAAGATTACCATAAAGAACCGTTACCCGTTGCCCAGAATAGACGATTTGTTCGACCAGTTGCAAGGGGCAGATTATTTCTCGAAAATTGATTTAAGATCTGGGTATCATCAAGTCAGAGTAAAAGAAAGTGATGTAGAGAAGACGGCGTTTCGTACACGATACGGGCATTATGAGTTCCTAGTAATGCCATTTGGTCTTACGAATGCACCAGCGATCTTTATGGACCTGATGAATCGGGTCTGTAAACCATTTCTAGACTGGTTTGTGATAGTGTTCATAGATGACATTCCGATCTACTCGAAGAATAAAGAAGAGCATGCGAGTCATTTGCGGTTAGTACTCGAGACGTTGAAGCGAGAACAGTTATATGCAAAGTTCTCCAAGTGCGAGTTTTGGATGAGAGAGGTGCAGTTCCTTGGACACGTTGTTTCTATCCAAGGTATAAAAGTTGATCCAGCAAAAGTTGAAGCAGTGATGAAATGGGAGCCACCTAAGACGCCAACAGAAGTTAGAAGTTTTCTCGGTCTTGCCGGGTATTACAGGAGATTTATTCAAGATTTCTCCCGTATCGCAGTGCCACTTATACGATTAACCAGGAAAGAAGAGCAGTTTAGATGGCAAGAGGAACAAGAAAGAGCTTTTGCTACCTTAAAGGAGAAGTTGTGTAATGCGCCTGTCCTTACATTGCCAGATGGGACAGAAGACTTTGAAGTATACAGTGATGCCTCCCATCGAGGGCTTGGCTGTGTATTGATGCAAAGAGGGAAGGTTATAGCATACGCTTCCAGACAGTTGAAAGATCCAGAGAAAAAGTACACCACCCACGATTTAGAGCTTGCAGCGATCGTATTTGCCTTGAAGATTTGGAGACATTACTTGTATGGTACAAAGTGCAAGTTGTTCACGGATCACAAGAGTTTACAGTATGTGTTCACTCAAAAAGAGTTGAACATGAGACAGAGTAGATGGCTAGAGCTGATCAGTGATTATGATTGCGAAATTGTGTACCATCCGGGTAAAGCGAATGTAGTAGCAGATGCACTGAGTAGAAAAGTTCCTGAGAAAAGAATCAAGGCAAGGTCGATGCGCATAGAATTGGTGTCCAGTATCATAGAACAGATTAAAGCAGCTCAGCAAAAAGTTGAAGAAAGTGGAAACTTGAAAGACGAGAAATTAGGAAAAGATGTGCAGTTTGTAACCAATAATCAAGGATTGAAGACTTTCAGAAACCGCATTTGGGTACCAAAGACAGGAGGTTTGAGAAAGCTAATTCTAGATGAGTCGCATAAGTCAAAGTATTCCATTCATCCTGGGAGTACCAAGACTTATCAAGATTTGAAAAGACAGTATTGGTGGCCTGGAATGAAGAAAAGGATAGCTAAGTACATCTCCAAGTGTGTTATATGTGCACAAGTCAAGGCGGAACATCAGGTCCCGCATGGGGATGCTCAGTCATTGCATATTCTAGCTGGAAAGTGGGAAGATGTAACCATGGACTTGGTTGTTGGGTTACCAAGGACGAGAAGTGGTCATGATAGTATATGGGTCATAGTAGACCGGTTGACCAAGAGTGCATTATTTCTAGCTATAAAAGAAACTACTCCATTGGAGCAGTTAGCTCAGTTGTATTCAGATGAAGTGTTAAGAAGATATGGTGCACCGTTGTCTATCGTGTCAGACAGAGACCCCAGATTTACCTCTAACTTTTGGAGAGCTTTACAAGATAAAATGGGGACAAGAATTCAGCTAAGTACAGCGTATCATCCACAAACAGATGGTCAGAGTGAACGAACAATCCAGACATTAGAAGATATGCTACGATCATGCGTGATGGAATTTGGAGGCAGTTGGGATGAACATCTGCCATTAGTAGAGTTTGCATACAACAACAGCTACCATTCCAGCATCAAAATGCCACCCTTTGAAGCATTGTATGGTAGAAAGTGTAGAACTCCTTTATGCTGGTTGGAAGCGGGTGAGACAAAGCTTACAGGGCCAAAGATTTTTAGAGCAACTAATGAGAAGATTGGAGTAATTCAAGCCAACATGAAAGCAGCACAAGATCGGCAAAAGAGTTACTCGAATCTAAAGAAGAGACCGTATGACTTGCAAGAAGGAGATTTGGTGATGATAAAAGTCTCGCCATGGAAAGGAGTGGTCAGATTTGGCAAGAGAGGAAAATTGAGTCCAAGGTACATTGGACCTTTTAGAATCCTAAAGAAAGTTGGGTTACAAGCATTTAAGATAGAGTTACCACCGAACTCAGTGGAATACATGATACCTTTCATGTATGCTACTTGAAGAAGTATTTTGGTAAAGAAGAATTAGTAATACCGTATACTGACCTGAGGGTGGAGACTCCTAGCAAACTGATTGAGGAACCCGAAGCCATCCTGGAAATGCAGACTAAAAAGCTAAGGAACAAGGAGATTGACCTTGTACTTGTTAAGTGGAAGCATCCCTTAGGGTCAAACTTGACTTGGGAAACATTAGCAGAAATGAAGAGAAGATATCCGAATTTTACAAATTACGAAAAGATTCCGAGGACGGAATCCGCTTAAGGAGAGGTGACTGTAAGAACCCGCGAAAAAGTCAAAAAGGGTAAAACCGTCTTTTGACACGTTATAAAACTATTATGTAAAATATTATGTATTTGTAACATAATGATATAAGAAATAAGAAATTATATGAAATTTGGAATTTTTGCCGCGTGAATAGTGAAATTTGGCCAAAAAGGGCATATTGGTCATTTGACATGAAAATGACCAAAATGTCAAGGAAAATGTAAAGTTGGAAGTTAATTGTGAAGTTGTGACTCTTGGATCATTTTTGTAGAAGAAATGGAAGGTTAAGGACTAAAGTGTAAAGTTTTTATAAAACTTAAATATCTATTATATATTAAAACTATCTCTATTATTTGAGAAACAATAGAAAATCTCCAGAGAATTCCAGAGAGCACGAGAGGCAGCGGGAGAGAGCAAGGAAGAAGAAGAGATCAAAGGAATTGTCAAGGAAAATCAAGAGAGGAATTGGAATTGGTGATTCCATAGTTGAAGAGGTAAGAAATTCCTTTGTTTTAACCTAGTTCTTGGGTGTTCTTGAATTGGGTTGAGTAGAAACTACAATTTCAGTAATAAATCATGTGGGTTAAGTAGCTAATGCTTCCAATAAGCCATTAGTTAAGAACTTAACTCAAAAACATGGAAGTAGGTTGCTATATGTTAGAAATCAAGAAATGGGAATTTGTGCTCAAGAACCCTAAAAACGGGTTTGTAAGATCAAAGCTGGTTTTATGGTTTTGTTGGGTCCAAATGATCACTTAGGATGTATTAAGACACTCCTAAGTGACTAATTTCAAAAAGATGGATTTTTGGTGCAAAATATCAAAAACGGGATTTTGAAGAAATGGAATTGGAATTAGTGATTCCATGGCTTAAAACCTGATGTAAAACAAGGGTTTTAGTCATGGAATGATAGTAAAATGATTAAGAACTGAAATAAGTGCTTAATGGGTGAACTGCGTGCTACAGTGCTCCAGTCAGGGACAAAAAATGTTAGAAATTTCAAATATTCCAAACGCTAGAAACCATAGCTAGACATGTCCGATTGACCTGAAATTTCAGACATAACCTTAACATGGTATAAGAATATGTCGGGAATGGTCAAATCCGTAATCCGACCTTGCGGAAAAGTTACTGTAGCGGCAGATGCTAAAAACACTATTCATGCCCATGATTTTTAGAATTTGAGCTAGGCTTGTCCAATGAACTCCAAATTTGAAACACAAGTCTAATATAGTCTAAGATTTCATGGAAAAGAGTCGGAACTGAAATACGACCCCTCGGAGGTACTGTAGCAGTATACGCGTATTTCGGAGAAAAACGTAAAACGAGTTTATAAATGGTTATACATTTATTATAACCTATAGCTATGTTATATGAGACCTTAGCCTTATAGAATTAATTATATTGAGTATTTATATATACGATTTGTATAGGTGGTGCTTCAAACGTTGTTGAGCACGGGAAGGGAAAAGCCATACGAGAAGCTAAGTAAACCGAAATAGAATCAAGGTGAGTTTTATGAGGATTTCTATAGTACATAGCAAAATGTTATTTTCAAAAAAGTATGATTTCCAATGTTTATAAATACTAAAGTTTGGAAAATGGTTTTAAATGAAGCTCTATACAAGGGCTTAGTGTTTTAAGTATATTTTTAAAGTATGATTTGTAAAGTATTTTGAAAGAAGTTCCTTATAGGAACTCAGATGTCAGAAGCAGTTTTGAAAGTATTTTTGTTAAAGAGTTATAAAATGTTTGAGTAAGAATAGTTTACAAATTGTGTCCCACTTTGACCAATTTGAGATGAAATGAAGTAAGAATTTAAGATGAGCCAGTTGTCCGGACTAGGATCACCCACATAATCGGGGGATCAGAAGACACTACTGGGATGGTACCTCCCGTCGCGAAGTAGTTGTCTAGCTTAGTATACCATTGTGCTTGAATTTGTTCCAAGTCACAAAGGGGAGACAGAATGAGCAAACCGAGTGGGCAGATCTGTTCTGTCCCGCGAGGGGAGCTAGTTGAATGAATTAATTAACTTAATTCATAAGTTTCAGTTGGTCACGAGAAAGTAAGCAGTTTTATAAAAGAAAGTCTTTTTAGAGTTTGAAAGTAAAGAAGAAAAAGTTATTTTGAGATTTATGAAATAAATCAGTTTTAGCAATGTACTTTTGATATTTCAAGTTTTGAATAGAAAAGTTTTGGGTCTAAACCCATATTACTCACGAGACTTTATGTCTCACGTATACTATGTTTTTGAAAGGCTATGTACTTAGGTGAACGGAGCGAAGATTGAAGTTGGGACCAATTGATACAATGTAAGTTTAAATTATGGTTATTGGTATTGAGTCTGTAATACCCCTCGAGTTTAAGTTTGTAAAATAAATAAAAAAAATTTAGTGGCTGTTTCATAGTCACAAGTTGTAAAATATGTTTGGAAACTGTATTTTTATATTAAATATGGTTTGAAAAAAGGGGTGTTACAGAGTGGGTTACGGATGTTGAACTCGTAAACCGCTAAAATATATCTACAAATTCGTGGTACAGGTTCGAATTCAGTTGAAGTCGCGGAACCCCAATTCTCGCTTTCTCGACCGGCGGTGTATCGATATTTCTTCCATGCCCAACGAGCACAACCCAGACAGTAGATGCATTCGAGAATAGGAAAAGCACAGAAAAAGTGACATTTTTTCGGAAGTAATCTAATGAGAATTAATCGACAGCACAAAGGGTAAAAGATTGATGAAGTTTCAAGTGATTATAATCTTCGTATGGGCGTTGATGTAACTAGTTTCTGACTTTATGTTGATTCGAGAGTAGAAGTTTGAGGAAAAATCACCTGAGATTGCTGATTAAATCAGAAACTTATATAAATGGAATAGATCGAAGCTTGCAGACCTGATGATGGCGGGGATGCTACTCGCATTTAGGTCACCGAAATGAGACCTATCGATCAAGGAAGGAGATCTATTCATCGAAGCTTGCAGACCTGATGATGGCGGGGATGCTACTCGCATTTAGGTTACCGGAATGAGATCTATCTATCGAGGAAGGAGATCTATCCATCGAGGAAGGAGGTACAAATGGAATGGAATCAAATTCTTGTCAATCTTTCCGGTGGGAGAACCGGCAACTGCTGTAGGTGAAGATGAACGCAGCCCTATTTCTTCAATTGATTAGTATTGTACTCCTAGGAGGTACAGGAAATTTGCGATTCGGTAATCGGAAGGTGATTTGGTACGAGAAGTCCTTCCCAGTTGTTGCTCCCGAGTATATCCGGCCATGGTGCTTCCGATTGGATGGTGACCCCACGAGGAGATGGAGGACGTCGCCGGAAAAGGAGGGTTACGGTGATACGAATGAGATTTGTTTTTTTTTAATTTAATAATTAATAAATTAAAAGAAAAGTAAAAAAGAAATTAAAAAGGGTATATTGGTCATTTTATCTGGCCAATGGACCAATAATGTAAGCAAAAGTGTAGTTCAGAGACCATCAGCCTGGAAAAACGAAACGATGACCAAGAGTGAAATTTCATGCAAACCATAGAGACCAAAATTGTAATTTACTCTCATTTTAATTTAGGTAGGTGACACACACACAAAAGATCCGAGTACAGAGTACTAGGGCTGAGCAAAAACCGAACCGAAAACCGAAACCGCGCCGAAAACCGCATTTACCGCTACCGAAAACCGCAAAAACCGCAAAGCATGGTGCGGTGCGGTTTTAGCTTGAAAAACCGCGCAAATTTACCGAAACCGCACCGCAAAATTTATTATATATTTAAATTATATATATATATATATATATATATATATATATATATATATATATATATATATATATATATATATATATATATATATATATATATATATATATATATATATATATATATAATACATAATTTACAACACATTTAAACACCCGCATTATCTGACCTTGGATTGCCAACGTGTCACTTTGCAACCATCCGATTTTTCTAATGATCTAACGTTTCATCTTACCCCTTCACCAACATTTCTCGATAAAAACCCTCATTTTCCTCCTCCCTTCCTCTGTCACCACCGATCTCTACTATCTCTCAGTAACTATCGCAATCTCTAAACCACAATTTGTCCATCGACCATAATCGGTGCCTCCGTCTGCGGTTACCACCCACCGTTCCACAGTCGGTGCGATCTGCCCCATCGCACACCACCGATCTCACCTTCACCACCACGGTTTCACCGTTCCAGATGGTACCGTTCTGCCATTGTATCAACTTCATCTCTGTTTTCAACGTGGTACTTCTAGATGGTACCGTTCTGCCAATGAAATCAGTGATTTCCCTCACCAAACCTCGGCTGCTAGAGAAGATAATGGATCGGTTGAGTGTTGTTTGGGGAGCCGTCGTGGCCGATTTGACGGAATTGGAGAAAACCGTGGATACCCCTGAACTCCGCTCTGCCATTGAAGAAATCCAGGTTTATTTACGTTGCTTCTGGTTGATGTGATTTACCTTTTGAAAAGGCGACATGATTGTATCTCTATACGTATATGGATGTGTGCTTATTTGCGATCATCTGACGTTGATTATATGAAGTAATCTGTCCAATGTGTTAACATCAACAGAAGCATAGTGCTAGCAATTCCTTTAAAGCAACCACATGGAAATCACATAACAACTTCATAGAAATTGGGATCATTGCTCCAACCACAACAAAATCGGGTTGATTGGCTAGCAACAATTCCTTTAAAGCATAGTGCTAGCAATTCCTATAAAGCATAGTGCTAGCAATTCCTTTATTTGATTGGCTTATTGGGATCATTGCTCACAAGGTCAAACTTAATTATTGTATCTGTTATGAAATCAGTATTGGGTCCAAGAATTAGGTGATCATTGCTCACAAGGTCAAACTTAAATATCTTTTTGGAGATTACATATCGTATACAAAATTTGAAACCTTTTGCGGATGGCAGTAGTGAAAGTATTTGCGGTTTAAAACCGAAACCGCACCGCTACAAACTGCAACCGCAAAATAAACCGCAAAAACCGTACCGCAAAAAAACTGCAACATATGGTTTTACACAAATAAAAATCGCACCTAGCGGTACGAGTTGCGGTTTTATGCTAAAACCGCACCACACCGCACCACGCTCACCCCTACAGAGTACCATGAACGAGTACTAGCTCAAAGAGTGATCAACCTCACAATATGCATCTTTGCGCTCTCAAACCCTCTAGAAAACCCTAATGGCATGGTCCAGTAAGATCATTTAGTCCACATTGGTCTTGAAATCAATTTTTCCGTTCTTTATTTGTCCTAATTTTGCTACCCCATATGTTCAATTGGCATCAACCCGTTATGCATATGCGCATACTTAAAACAATTGGGGCTAACAAATCTATCATATGTTAGGTGAAGATTTTGTTCAAAGATTAGTTGGTATTTTGTTCAAACTTTGGTTGGTAAAGCCTTGACAAATTGTCAGGTAGCCTAATTTTTATTTTGATTTCACATTGCCTTCTAAGCCTATATAAAGGGCAGCATAGCACCAAACCAAATGTACCACACAACACAAATAAACACAGAGCAATAAAACTTCTAGTTACCCGCCGTGGACGTAGGTCATTTTGGACCGAACCACGTTAAATTCTTGTGTTCTTAATTTGTGAGCCGAGTGTGTGAGTTTAGTGTTCGTATGCTAAGTGTCTCGATCCTAACATCATAGTCCAAGGGTCGTTATGTAAAAGTTTAACCTATTTAAGTATTTTTACCCTATCTCTCCTATCATTTATATAATGAATGAAATCTTCCTAAACTGAGGTTTGATAGTAAGCGACAATAAAATGGTGTTGGAAAAGAATCATAGAGGTGTCCAAAGGGAATTCTATGGAGTTGAAAGTATAGATTTTAATGAAAGATAAGCTTTACGATTGTCTTATTCATTTGGCCGCATCTCTTGGTTATGAGTGGGCTATTGAACTAATTACCGTAGCCAATGTCAGCCCCGATTTCAAATATACACATGGACATTTTGGATTTATTTCAAAAACATCATACGTTGTGGTAGGTTAGAGCACATTTTGGAGGCAATATGTTGAAACTAATACCAAGTCATACGTTGTATTATTTGGTTTTATTTCAAAAACATCATTGCATTCTTTGTATAAAAAACATTGCTGCTTAAACCGAAAAAAAAAAAAAAAACAAAGGTTTGTTGCATACATAAGTAATTAACCCGTAAAAATACTGTAAAAAGTTTCTTTCCTTTCTATTTGATTATTTTGGGATTTACATTGTGTTCGTAACTTATTTATTGTGTTCTTGACTCCAGTATAAACATAGAACGGAACAATTAACAACAAACATGCAAACCAAAATAACAAATCATATTTCCAATTTCCCGATTAAACTATCAAGAAAACAATCCTTTGAAAGGTGCACGATAAAAACTTTAAAGTTTAAACCCCAATTTACATCCCAAATTAACCACCTTTATAATCATCTTTCTTATTTTATAGAAATTAACCACCTTATTATAATTTAAACCCATCTCTTATTTGAACCCGAAACTCTAGATTTGTTTGTCCCACTTCTTCTACTTTTAAAATCTCCCGAACCAGAAACCGAATTAATTTGTTGATTCATGGACTTCTCTTTTAGAGGACTTACTGGCCTTGGAGGTCTTTGGGGTAATTTATCAGAGCTTTTTGGTTGTTCCTTTTTCTCATTTCCTCTTAAATAAATTCTCTCATTTTGCACATTCATAGTTTTCACAATAGAAACTCGGTTCTTTTTGGTGGAAGAATCTGAATCAGAAGATGAAGGACTGGTTGTGCTATCCATGTCATAAACCAGATTGTCTGTCATGGTAGGAAGCTTATTTGAACTCAAATTTGACTTGGAAGTAGAAGATCTTCTAAGTCTTGTGAGGTGAATCACCTACAAAATCAAGAATTTATTTGAATAACTTAAAATTCTTTACAATTTTTGGGAAAGATTTGTAGGATATAATCGCATATGAATTGATACCTTTTGTTCAAGAACCATCATGTCTTTTCTAAGCTTTGTGATTATCATGTTTTTGTGGCGAATAATGTCTTCCAGCTCTGAAATTCTCTGTTTTTAATGAGAAAAAAACAATTGAGAATATAAACTTTACGAAAGTAAAAAAAAAAAAAAAAAAAAAAAACTTAGCAACAAACTATGATGAAAAGATCTTGCAAAACATACCTTTGAACCAAGAGATTCAGTTGTGTTGATAAAAGCTGATAACTCATTGATTAAGGCATCTTTGTCCTCAGATTCCTCTATGGGGTTACCCAAATCTTGTTCAATTGATGAAGTATTCCACTGTATAAGTTTTCATTAAAATATGAGTAGTGTTCGCGTCCAGTGAAATATAATAAAGAAAATTGTACACAAGAATATACGTCGAAAACTCCAAAACCATGGAAAACCAAAAACCTACTAAGTGAAAGATTCTATATATGATAAATTATTACAATCACATAGAGTAATCTGTCTAGGCAGCTACAATTACATCGACATTCTCCAAAGGTTTGACCGGTAACTTTCTACATTTTATAGCAAAAGAAGAAAAAAGGAATAGCTTCTATTATTTTAGTCAAAATCCAACATTTATTTCATTTATAAGTTATAAAAGTATCTACCTGATTATCTACTGTAGAACTGACACTGGGAGCCCAATCTGACAAATCAGACATACGGCGTTCTTCTGGTTCCATCTCAATCTGAAGAGGTATCTTACTTTTGATCATGTCTTCATTATCAAGAGCTTTCACAGTAGAATCTTCCTGAGTTACAAGAATGGTAACAAATATTAATAACAATTTTGTTAAAGAAATGAACATGTGGAATAAGGGGATAGCATGATTCAACCTAAAAGGTTAAATAATTACTGGTTTGGTAAAATTTCTTACTTTTATAGATTCTGGAAGTTGATGATGATCACATAGCCGACACCCACAATTTGAAAACTTGAAATTGTAGGAGGAAATATCAGGCTGGTCTTTGAAATAATTCACCTGCTCACATAGATTCTCAAGTTTTTGCTGCATGCCTAAAAGCACCTGATCCTGAAAATGGTTTAAATAGAAATTTGTTCAAGTTCAAATTCATAAGGGGGATGATATTGAAATAAAGAAAACGGAAATTATTTGCAACTCAAAATGTAATCAATACTGGAATTTGAAATTATCAGTTTCGCTTATATATAGGAAAGTGTAATTGTGTAGATTTGAAGCTTTTAAACCCTAAAATTCATTCCTATTCATTTAATGAACCCTAATGGCGGAGCAGTTCAACTCAAAACGTAAATTAGTGCAAAATTGATGACTAGATCGTAGTTTAGAGATTAAATGCTCCTTATTCAAGTTTCTAATCGATGAATAAACACTTCAGTACCTCTAAAACGGATACGATTTTTAGTAATTCTGGAAATTTTGTTACTTTAGAAGAAATGAAGATATGTAGAAGCAGATTCTATAAGCAGAAATAACTTAGTTGAAATACGAACCCTAATTTCAACGGATTTCGTTAGTTGAATAATCTGTTTGTTCTTCTTCGAATTGGCAGCAGCAACTGCAATGACGGCGACAATCAGAATCCGATGCATGGGACTAAAGAGCTCCCACGCAATAGCTTCATAGGGACTCAATCCACCTCCTATAGCTTTCGTTGAGCTTGCTTCTTCGGCTCCGACGATCCGACCCTGTAGAGACACCCAAGCTAACTGTTTCGCCGCTCGTACTGGTCGCGTCGGAGGGGTGAAGTTACTTGAGAGCCGGCGAGGGGATGGGGAAGCTTGAGAGGGAAATGGCGTGAGGGAAAGCCATGGCGGCGGCGCAAAAGAGGACCCGCGGAAGTTAATTTCATCGTCGGCGTCTTCCATGGAGGTGGAAAGGGGTGATTGAATACAGCGGTTTACGGCTGTCCAGTTTTCCGGTTTGGGTGGATGTATTTAAATTTCGAAAAATGAATTATGAGAGGGAATATTAGTATATTACTCTTGTTTTTTAGCTAGCCGTTGGGTTATTCAATTTAAATGGGCAAAATGAATAAAAATATTTGCTTACCGTATATTTATATTATTATTATTAATCATACTACTTTGATTTTTATAAAATACAGATAATTTGCAAACAGATGAGACGTAATAGACTTTGGTAAGAAGACATAATGTGATAAAATGAATTAAAACAGTTCGAAAGTTATATCGATCTTTTAAAATATCATACGATTTATAAGATTTGATCTGTTTTATATAATTTGTAGCTTATCTATCCAGATTTGATTCGTTTTAGATAATTTGTTGTAAGATTTGTCACCTATGTAACCAAAGGAAACAAAAAACCGAAAGCGCTCATCACATGGAAAATCAATAGCGAAACACTAATAAGGTTTTGAACGAGCGATGATTTGAACTATGAATCGCTTATGTGAAATTTTGCGCCTCAACACCTAAGTTTGCATTGTGGGATTTATTTTTCACATATGTATCGTCAATTTTGGAAGAAAAGTAGCAAAATTTTGTATATAAAAATATATATTCATGTTAGATGATTTAAATGGTGTTTGGTTGTGCTTCAAAAAATCAAAAGGTTAAAAAGTGATTGGTAACTCAAAAGTACTTTTCAAAACAATTTTTTCTAACATTTAAAAAAAAACTGTTTTCAAGAAATAGGTGTTATCTGACATTTTGGAATGACTTTTAACATTTTGATTTAAATTACTATAATGTCCATCATTTAACTTACATATCTAACGTTTTTGGTCAGTTTACATGTATAAGCTAAACCAAACACTTTTTAAAAAACAACTTATTGATTATGACTTTTTATAACCACAAAAGCTAATGCAAACATTTAAAAAAAACTCATTTTGCTACCACCATAAGTCAATAAACACTTTGTCCAAATGCATTTTTGGAATTTAAAAAACAATCCCAAACACCCCATTAATTAATATAATTTAACATATAATATAAAGATGTTGTTTGATAGACTCTAAATAATTCAATTTTGAATCATTCAAATATGAACGATTCATATCTGAATGGTTCAGGGGATCTGAATGAATCTGCATCTAAATAAAAACATACAGTTTGATCAGGCATTTGATTGATTATACTACATGATAAAAATAATCATATTACCCTTCACTTTAGAATTACACAACAACATCGAATCAAATGTGTATTCAAGAAAATCCATAATTAATAGTAACTACATAAATTGTTAAAACCAAGACTTCAATCAACAACAAATTCTCACAAACAAACTAAAATAGAACTAGAAAAATGAAATGCTTCTATTTTTTTTAATGTAAGTGTGTGAGTGTATGCTGCCCAACAAAGGAATTAATGCAACCCTTCATTTTTCTTTGTAGTTATACGAAATAGAAGTACAAGGCACACAAAAACCACCCCATTTCCATGTGTGTGATTCTTTTGGTTGATAAGTACAATTCACACAAAAACCACCCATATTCCATTTTTTTCAAGATTGTAGGAACGTTTGGTGAAGGAAATGGCGATGTGTGATGATGGTGGGGAGAAGATGATGAACTAATTGTGGTGATTAGGTACGAATGAGCATGAGTCGGTTTGAGTTGGGTTTTAGCATAAGTCATTTATTTGTTTTAAAACCATATGGGTAAGTTTTTTTTTTGTTTTTCAGTTTGGGTTTGTGGGTTTTCGGTTTGAACTCGTAGGTTTGTGGGTTCATGGTTTTCTAGTTTTTCAGGTTTGACTATGGGTTTGTGAGTTTAAACCATTAAAAGTACGTTGCTATAAAATATATACGAGAATGTGGGTTTTAAACCCACTAAACATGGGTTTAAAATTGTAGGTTTGTGGGTTCAAACACACTAAAACCACGAGTTTAAACCATATTGGTTTGTGGGTTTTAAAACCATGAGTTTGTGGGTTTAAAATTGATCCGAACTGTAAAACCCTGTTTTTTCAAAAATCCAAACCCACTTTGTTGGCCTTTGTCGGTTTGCAGGTTCGACTTCGCTCATCCCTACGACTATGTCATGATAAAAAAAGTCAAGAACAATTTTAGATGAGGTGCTGGAAGGGAGCACCGCTAGTGATGTTGTCATCGAGGAACGTCACTAGAGATGTCGTTAGAGGAGAGCGTCATTGGTGGTGTTGTCTTAGGGGAGCTTTTGGTTGTTACAATGAGACAATGGAAGGGAGACAAAAAGAATATGCATATCAAGTCTAAAGGCAAACCGAGTTTCTTTCCCATTTAGACTTCCCCTAATGTATAAGTCATTCAGAGCCCATGTGACCGATTCATATACTAAAAAAACACAAATAAATGCCTTGAATCTACTGATCCAAAGCAACCTTTTAATGGAATTATTAAGAGATGAACCAAACACCCCCTAAGATGAGTATCATCGTATTGGTATGAGTTATAACATAATACAAAACAAAATTCATGGTAAAGGAAACATTATTTATGTTTTAGGAACATATTTTTCAACATAATGTTTTATGAGTTTATATACAAATGTATAAGCAAATTGAAGATCTAAGTTATCTAAAATAAAAATTTGCTTGTTTTATTGTTGATTCTCTTTGTAAATAAGTCTTAAACGTTGTAAACTTGCTCTTTAAAATAATAATTAGTTGATATACATTTATTTTTCATGTAATTTCCCCTACACAAGATATTTAGTAAGCAACTTCCATATAACAACAATTATTGGTTTAACATAATTAGATGCAAACTTTTGTGGAATAATAAAATTGAGTTTTTGAACTTTCAATTTATTCATACTTTATATTATATGTGAACAAAATTGGGCCTCGATTTGGACCTTAATAAAATGTGACCGATTTCGGTTATGTATGAGAGCTTAACTTTTCTTGCCAAAGTCATCTTCAAGCCTTTACCATGTTTGGTTCAAGATTTGCATGATCAACCTAACCAAGTGGTCCAGGCATGACGTGTGAGCAAACACAAAAATCAATTTATATAGGTGAACAAAATCAGGCCTCGATTTGGCTCTTAATCAAATGTAACAGGTTTTGGGCCTGTGGCTGAGATGCTTAGGTTGCGTTTAGTTGCGGAAAACTGTTTTCCGTTTTCCATTTTCCATTTTCAGAAAAACGAAATGAGTTTTCATTTTCAGTTTTCTATTGAAAATTTAGAAAACGCGTTTAGATAAAACCGATTCCGTTTTTATTTTCTATTTTAGAAAAACAGAAAACGTGTTTAGATATCTATTTTCTATCAATTTTCATTTTCCAATTTTTGATTTGGGGTTGTGCGGGTAAGTGGGTAGGGTGGGTGTATGGGGGTGGGGTGGGGTAGGTGGAGGGTGGGGTAGGGGTAGGTGGAGGTGGAGTGAGGTGGGGGTGGGTGGTTGGTGGGTGAGGGTTGGGTTGAGGTGGGGTGGGGTGGGGGATAGGTGGAGGTGGAGGTGGAGTGAGGTGGGGGTGGGTGGTGGTGGGCGAGGGTTGGGTAGGGTGGGTGGTGGGTAAGGTTGGGTGGGGGTGGGGTGGGGGTAGGATGTGAAGGTGGA
The DNA here is from genome assembly GCA_023525715.1 of Cichorium intybus. Classification (NCBI taxonomy): domain Eukaryota; kingdom Viridiplantae; phylum Streptophyta; class Magnoliopsida; order Asterales; family Asteraceae; genus Cichorium; species Cichorium intybus. The sequence goes on along the minus strand of CM042013.1, from coordinate 38,898,701 downwards.
GTGAGGTGGGGGTGGGTGGTGGTGGGTGAGGGTTGGGTAGGGTGGGTGGTGGGTGGGGGTAGGAGGTGGAGGTGGAGTGAGGTGGTGGTGGGTGAGGGTTGGGCGGGGTGGGTTGGGGTGGGGGTGGTGGGGAGTAGGTGGAGATGGGTTGGTTGGGGGTGGCGGTGGGTGTGGATGGGTGGGGGTTGGTGGTGGTAGGTGGGGTGGGGGTGCGTGGTGGTAGGGTGGGGTGGGTAGGGTGGGTAGAGTGGTGGGGTGGGGGTGGGTGTAGATGTAATTTTAGGGGTGTAGGTGAGAATGAGTGTGTGTGTGTGTGTGTGTTTGTATATTTTAGAAAAATTTTGGAAATAGAAAAATTTAGAAAACAATAAATTTGGGTTTTCCAAAATTTTCCAAATTCTTTGTAATTTTTGGAAAATGAAAAATTTTCATTTTCTTGGAAAACTTTGAAAAATTGACGAACTAAACGTGTTTTCCGATTTCTCATTTTTCTTGGAAAATTTTTCCGGAAAACAGAACAGTTTTCCGCAACTAAACGCACCCTTAACTTTTCTTGCCAAAGTGATATTCTAGCCTTTACCAGGCTTGGTTCAAGATTTGCATGATCGACCTAACCAAGTGGTCACCCACCGCCACCGGGCATGACGTGTAAGCAAACACATAATCAATTTTCTTATTTTTTAGAAACTAAAATAATATTATATTTTAAAATTTTGTTTACTACAACCGAATAAACATTTATTTTATTTAATTTTCAAAATAAAAAACTAAGAAATACAATTTCCAAAAAATATCCTAGTTGAAAACATATTCACTATTCTTATTGTCTTTGCTTTATATTTTTCCTCGATGAAACATAATCGTTATCAACTTCATTTGGTTTGGTATTAGATATTTTTTTTGACATCCCTTATTATTTTAAAAAAAATTATCACTCCACATCATGATTTTAACAAATAGACAATGTTCTAATTCCTTTCTCATATCAAATTGTAACACCCCTGATACTGTCTTCTATTTGAAGGTTATGTCATAGTTTTAAAAATGTAAACAAAGTCAAGCACATGATAATTATTGTCCCCAATTTAATTTTTTTAATACAAGTTTCAAACCATTAACATATTTTAAAACCATTGTCTCTGAGAAGTTACATAAGTCAAGGAGTTTGATCCCAAATTGTTAAAATCTATTAAGTCCTTAGTTTGTCAAGTCCAAAAAGGGAGTTACACTGCATCAAAATAGTAGTCTAAATAAACCAAATACATCAAAAGACTTAAATTACAAATCTTCTAATTGTTGAAGTGCTTAACCTCCAAAGATCACTTCTAAGTCTTCCATAAATCCTTCACTACGATTACATGAAAAAACAATAAATTTAGACTCACTAAGTCTAGTGAGTAAACTTGGAAGCTTGACTTTTTGCGAAATTAGATAAGAAAGATAATCCAACCTCAATTCAATAAAGTAAAGATTTTACTTAGTACCATAATTAAACATGGTGCAAAATTTCAATAAATATATAGGAAGGGGTTTGGACAGGGTTTATAGATGATTATGTACCATTAATAAAGTAAATATTCTAGTTCGTTAATTAATTCATTATAAATTGATTTCGTAGAAGAGAAAGGAGAAAAACCAATTCGTCTAAGAGAGACCATAAGTGACATATTAACAACCTTAACTTAATCATTGCAAGGTTAAAAGTGTCAATAAGTAAGAAACATAGCGTATAAACAGGAGTGCGATGGATTTATGTGCAACAAACAACTATTTTATCTATATTAGTGATTATATATGAACATATGTGGTCACACACATAGTACAATAAATACATTGAATAAATAATATTATATGAGATCAATATTATTAGTCAATCTCAATAAAGTACTCGGGTAAATGGGTAGAGCGTGATCGATCGTAGTAAAACAATGTACTCTGTTGTGTATACGTGTCGTTTACATTAAATGACCCCCACACCCTAGAACAACTTGCTTCTAAGAGAGGTCCAACCATGTACTATACTTAGTCGTTTCTCGCGGGTTGAATTCGAAACATCCATATGTCTAAACCATTTATCACTTGCGTATAAAATATATAATATACTTTGATATTTCCTTTTTGTGTATTCTATGTACATAAACCATGTGCATACTATATGTAATACATGCTCATTTCATGAAATGAATTTCGTAAGAGAGCTTTATAAACACGGACGTTGTTCTTACTTTGATACAAATATTTTGGCCATAAGTGTGAGTATTCACTTAGGAAGAGTATATGACTTGTGTGACCAATTATGACTCGAGTACCCAGTTTTGTTGTTTTGGTGATGTGATGACATTTTAGATATGCCCCACTTGCACATCAATCTAGCTTCCTCTCGTATGGTTCATGTGTGATGGACTCATGTTCCTAGCGTTTGGAGTCCATATGCGTAATGTGTACCTTTACATAGACTATTTCCCATTCAACTTTGTAAGGTGTTTTGGATTTTAGATGAGTTGGGTTGAGAATTAGAAGCATATGCATTGCATCCTTGAAAGTTGTTGATTTAGTTTTGATGATGTTTAACGATGCTTATATATCAATGTTTTCCCCAAATGACTATTATTTACTATTTTTCTATGATGATTTTGCAAATGGTTTTGGGGTTTACATTGTATAATGAATGTGTAACTTCCTTGTACTTAGCCAATGTTGAACCCCGATAATGCTTACTAGGCTCCCGAAACCTAACCTAAGTATTTTGATATGTATTCAGATTGGAAGGATTAGTTGAAGACTATGAAGGATTTAAAATTTGGATATTTAGAAGATGCTTTATTGTGACGATATTTAGAAGATGTTTTATTGTGACTTAAGTAGGGATGCAAACGGGGGCGGATGTTAGCGGGGACAACAATCCCCGTACCCGACCCCGACCTACGAACTTCATACCCATCCCCGCCTCCGACCCGCCAAATCCCCGACGGATTCGGGTGAAAAAATCTCCGCCGGGTTCGGGGAATCCATTGGATACCCATTTAGTTGATTAAGTCCATTTTTTATAAATCCAGAAATATAAAAAAAACAAAAACAATCATAACAACTATTAAAAAGTTCAATTGTTCAATTCTCATAGATGAAAAATTACAAAAAAATAATCATAACATTCTTATGTTTGATAATAAACTAAAATAAAAATGACAATTTGACTCTAATGTCGCTCAACATACAATCTTTACTTTTTGGTCTTTAATCGCCATCAACTGCCATCGAGTCTTCGTAAACTAAGAATTAAAATCCACAAATCTTAGCCCCTATAATTAATAAAAAAATGTAAGTCAAATAGATAGTTTACCACAAAACAAAAACCAAAAAGTAACTTACCGACTCGACATCTCTTACTACATCAAACATTGAAAGATATTTTTCTATATTTGCATAACAACAAGCTACAGTAGAGAACATGCAGAACATGCAGACTAAAATCGAAATAATATAACACTGAGTAACATATTGAGCAATAACATGTACTTGAAATGAAATTGTATAGAAATCAAATTAATATGCATTATGAAAGCAACCGAATGCAAGCAGCAAACATGAGATAACTATCGAAAGCATTACTAAACCCATTACAAGACAAACATATAATTGCACTTTCGAAAAAGAGTGTTAAGGTTTGATTTCTATAAGCCAAATGAGATGGTTTTTATTTGTAACTTCCAAGTGCATAAGAAGTATAGTGTGAGCTAAAACACTCAAGGGGCCACCGCACAATCGAATATGAAATTGAAGAAAAAAACACCATTACGTACAAATCAGATTATTTATATATATACACTAACAAAGAAATTGAATTACATACAAATCGGATTACACATAAAATAACAGAGAAATCGAATTACATAGAAATTGGACAGCATAGACATTGGATTACATATACACTTACTGATGGGATTTTGAGATGGAACCGGCATGACATGCTTGATTCTTGCAGTTGCAGGTCGGTCATGGTTGATCGGAGAAGCCGAGAATGATCATCGATGGGACCGACGCACAAAGGTTGATGGAGGATGACAGATGACGATGATCAAATTGGAATCCAAATTTTCAATCCACATATTAAAGGTCATCTTCCGCTCTTGCTGTTTTTCAAGAAGGCGAGATTAATGAAGAGTCGAAATTAGTAATCAGAAAGCTTGCCAATTGCCAACCTAGACTTTTCAATATTCGATGTCTAGTAAGTTGTGGAAAGAGGATATATATTTATTTAATGGCACAATTTCAGATAAATGTATTATATATATATATATATATATATATATATATATATATATATATATATATATATATATATATATATATATATATATATATATATATATATATATATATATATATATATATCGGGTCTTAAACGGGGCGGATACTACTAAACCCGTCCCCTCCCCATCCCCGCTTCGGGTAAAAAGTTCAAGCCCCATACCCGATCCATTACCCGCTAAGGCGGGGAATCCCCTACCAGTTCGGGTCGGATCCCCGCGGATAGCGGGGAATCCCCGACCCGTTTGCATCCCTAGACTTAAGATGTATCTAAGGATGTCTACTGTACCTTTATGAGGGCTTTGAGGCAGGTGCTTCCAAACTTCATGATGGAATCCAAAAAGATGTTGATGGGTTCGAGATTTGAAGTTGGTGTGAAGGAAAAAGTTGCATTTAAGGATCTAGAAACCATTGTAAATAGTGGTCCATGATGAAGTAAATAAAGGTCCATTGTAAATAGTGTTCCATGATGAAGTAAATAAGTCTATGGTCCATGATGAAGTAAATAGTGGTCGAAGACGTTACAAAAGCGGCGGTTAAAGGTAGAAAACATGAGGGCTTTGAGGCAGGTGGTTCCAAACTTCATGATGGAATCCAAAAAGATGTTGATGGATTCGAGATTTGAAGTTGGTGTGAAGGAAAAAGTTGCTTTTAAGGATCTAGAAATCATTGTAGTTGTAGAGCGGTTCATCCCTCTATTAATTTGATTTGAGAAATGTAAATATTAAGGGATTGTACTCATCGTAAATCCGAGAGAGAGAAGATGAACTGATGTGAGTTTTTTCAAGTTTTTATTATTAGAATATATAAAAGAAAAAAAAATTTATTGAAAAATATAAAATGATCTTTTTACATAAACCGGGACCTTTGGTGAAATATTTAAAACTACAAAGACCATCATATTACTTTTCTAATATTTGGACCTATAATGTAACATTGTATAAACCACAACGATCAAAAGTGGAATTTACTCGGTTAGAGTATTATAGGAGCAGTAACTATTTAGATTCTATCTCTGGTTTTAATTCCGAATCTACCCCTTCGACCGTACGATAACACGTGTCAGCTCCACGTCACGAGTGCACTTTAAAGCAAATACAAACGCGAGTCGGGAAGCCGATCAAAATGACCCAGTAATTTAAAACTTCTCCTTCCTCCTCCCCAAAATTCACAGAGAAACCCTAAAAATACTGAAACTGCAAATACATCTGCAATATTGTGATCTCAATCAAAATTACTGTTACCTTATCTCCATATCATCGGTAGCTCTTCAATCTCTCGTGATCTATCTGTAATTTTGGTGGTATCTTCCTCGTCTCGTCTATTTCCCGGTATTTGATCTGAATTCCCATTTTTACATATGAAATTTCATTGATTGAGGCTATCAAAACTTGAAGATACTTGTATGTAGCTTAAAGTTTCAATGTAACGAACACTTACATCTACGTGCCAGATTGTCACGCGGATTCTCGATTCATGAATGTTCACCTTTGCAGATAGTTTCAATATCTTACTTTGAACATCTCAGCTAATTTCGGCGTGAATTTTTAACTTCTGTAGAAACAATTGCCAACTACAATAAGTTACGACGAATTTTTTTTGTTAAATTCTATCACAGTTCTTATGAATCATACTTTTTGGTAGTATAGGCATGAGAAAACTTGAAGTGTAGCTCTTTCATTGGCACAGAGGGACGACTATGTTTTTGATAATCAATTTGATGTTTGTTAAAGTAGGAAATGTAATAATTAGTTAATTACAACTTCATCAACATTGATTTTTAAGTGTCTTTCTTCCAATGTACAGGTTATCCACTGGACAAGCAAGACGTATACTTAACTTATGTATCCCTGAATGTGGACCAAATGTGAACATCTACTGTGATTGAATCAGTCAACAGCTGCAATTCACCCCTGCAAATATGGATGTTAAACCTGTTCCTGGGATTTCTAATTCAGAACCTCAAGAAACAATGGAATTTGATTCAAATGAAGCAGCATATGAGTACTACAAAGAATATGCCAAATCTGTAGGGTTTGGAACTGCCAAATTAAGCAGTCGTCGTTCAAGAGCTTCAAAAGAGTTCATAGATGCTAAATTCTCCTGCATAAGGTACGGAAACAAACAACAATCAGATGATGCAATCAACCCACGACCCTCACCCAAAATAGGCTGTAAAGCAAGCATGCATGTCAAAAGAAAACAAAACGGAAAATGGTACATTCATAGCTTCATAAAAGACCATAACCATGAACTTTTACCATCTCAATCACATTTCTTCCGCAGTCACAGAAACTCTGATCCTCTCAAGAACGACACCAAGGTACGTAGAAAGACCATATTAGCCTCCATGTCAAAACAATATAACACATATCAATCTACTGGTTTGGAAAGTTATCTTAGAAATCAAGAAGATAGGGGTAGGAGTTTAACATTATTACAAGAAGGTGATGCTCAAATACTTCTTGAATTATTTGTCACAATGCAAGAAGAGAATCCAAAATTCTTTTATGCTGTGGATTTAAACGAAGAACATCAACTTAGAAACGTGTTTTGGGTCGATGGAAAGGGTATAGATGATTACAAAAACTTTAGTGATGTGGTTTCTTTTGACACGAGTTATTTCTTTAACAAATATAAAATCCCATTGGTTCTTTTTATCGGTGTCAACCAACATTGTCAACCTACATTACTTGGATGTGGATTAATTGCAGATGATACATTATTCACATTTGTTTGGTTATTCCAAACATGGTATTTAGCAATGGGTAGTAAGTGTCCAAATGTGATAATTACCGACCAAAACAATTCGATAGAAGCAGCAATTGCAGCCGTTTTTCCCGACACCCGACATTTCTACAGTTTGTTCCATGTTCTTGAAAAGGTATCAAGACATCTTGATTATTTAGACCCATGGCATGATAATTTCATGGCAAAATTTGCTAAATGCATACAAAAATCATGGACCGAAGAGAAATTCGATAAGAGATGGGACAAAATAGTCAACAAATTCAATCTTGGTGATGACACATGGTTCCAATCTTTATACCAAGATCGCAAACAATGGGCGCCTACTTTCATAAAAAACATTTCTTTCGCTAACTTATCTACATTTTCCCGATCCGAGAGCCCGAATTCCTTCTTTGACAAATACATTAATCTAGAAACTTCTTTGAGAGAGTTTCTAGAACAATACAAAGTGATCATGGAAGACATACACGAAGAACAAGCGAAAGCCGATTTCGACACGTGGCATGACACCCCCGAGTTGAAATCCCCATCACCCTTTGAAAAACAACTATCATTTGTTTACACTCATGAAATTTTCAAAAAGTTTCAATATGAAGTTTTGGGGGCGGCCGCGTGTCATTTAAAGATAGAAAAAGAAGACGCGAGTTCAATAACTTATATTGTGAAAGACTTTGAAAGCGGTCAAGATTACATGGTGGAATGGAACGGTACACAATTGGATATAAATTGTTCTTGTAGAATGTTTGAGTTAAAAGGGTATTTATGTAGACACGCGATTGTTGTTCTTCAAATGTCGGGTGTTTTTAGTATTCCTTTTAAGTATGTGTTACAAAGATGGACAAATGCAGCTGAAAGTAGGTTGCCTATTTCTGAAAAATTGGAGAGTGTACAAACGAAGACTAGGCGGTTGAATGATTTGTGTAGGCGGGCGGTTATTTTGGGGGAAGAGGGGTCGATTTCACAAGAGAGTTATAAGATTGCTTTGGGGGCGATTAAAGATGCTTTGGTGCAATGTGAGAATGTGAATAATGGTAATGGTCTGAACGGATTAAGAGGTTCGAGTTGTATGTCTGTTGGGGTTTGTGAAGAAGAAGGTGTGGGTATGGTTTGTAAAGAGGCGGGGATTAATTTGAATGTGGAAAAGTTGAATAAGGGTGTTAAGAGAGGGGTCAATGGGAAAGGAAAGTCGAATGTTGATTGTACTATGAAAGAGAAGGTTTGTTAATTATAATTAATATAATAATAATATACAGACTAGTTCTCACTTGTCTAATTAAATTATTTCACATATCTCAGGTGACTACACAACCAGAAGTTGTAAATATCGGAATCGATGCCACTTTTCACCAAATGGTTTGTCTCTCTTCCCCATCAATATAAAACATAATCCAACATATAAAATTTTATATCATTATTGTTATTATTTATTTCAGGAACTTCCAAACACAAGGCTGTTACAATTACACAACATGATGCCACCACACTTACAAGGTGTAGTAGTCCCAACAATGTTTCACAATGTGGCATCAACACAGTTTCACAATGTAGCTTCAGCACAAATACAGAATTCTCGTTTGCCACATTAGTTTGAATTCAATCCCCTTGTTGATAATATTTCTTGTAATCTAGCAACATTAATTTATACCTCTAATTTTCCTTATTGAATTTTTTTTTGTTGCATTTAGTGATTGTACATTTTTCAGATTCTATAATGTTATACAAGTGTTTTGTGATGTCAGGAAAGATCTTGAAAAGCTTTGATTGAGGGTTGGAATATTGGACCAAGCTGCACATGTATATAGACTATGGATGAAAGGTAAGAGTTATTTTCTTGAATAATTAAAGGTACATATATTTTCATGCAAGTATTCTTTATAATTTTAGATTTATGGTAACATGTATACGTGAAGTACTTGATCTCGTGATCTGTGTAGATTATTGATTATTGATTACAGCCTAGCATGCCGGTAATGTAAGCAATGTTAGGATGAATAGCATAAGCGATGTTAGAATGATTACAAACTTGTGCATACATTAAGCATTGAACTACTAAAGCATAAGGAATGAACTACATTTGAACCCATTTATTTTCAAACATTGAAACAGACAAGAAATATCTTCCTTAACTACCAAAGCAACCAAAGGGTTTCATTGGTGCACACTATATTCACCAAGTACTTAGGACACTTATTTCTCAACAAAGTTATTTTCCTTTATGACTTTGTTGAATTTTAAATATCATTGACACAAAGCTTGTTTTAGCTTGCAAATATGTTTCTTTAGTTTATGCAGATGTTTTGACCCTTAGAAAAAAAATTGCGGTTGGGTCAAGTAAAATTTTATATATACCCTTTAGTGATCAATCTAGCTTTGTTGGTGATTTTAGCGACATCAAGCCTTTTAGTATAATTGAGATTGACTCGATGTTGGGTAAGCAACAAGCGAGATCCTTAACTTCAAATCTCTCAAAATCAAGACTCAGCCAAACGAACACTCGACAGTAAGCACTCGACCAACAAAATCGTTGCAACAAGAAATACAAGAAGAACAAACAAGCATCGCATCACTGCTCTGATCGAGGCGAAGCTCACTGATCCGAACGAAGCACCACCTCTAACCGCACCAGCTTTTCTCGCCTCGGTTTGGTTGCTTCATACAGCTGATCTCCTTCGGTCGTAGTGACTTACTAAGTTCGGATTAGACTCGGCATACTTAACACTTGAAGCAAGTGGAGTTTAGCTTTAGATATTATATGAGTTTGGAGGTGAGAAGTGCACGCTCGAATAAGCTAAAAGTGATCTCGAGATTACAGGGATTTCAGGGCAGTTGTCACGGAAAATATCTAGAATCTTCCGGAGTACTTGAGAAGCTACTAGATCATACAAGAAGTACATGGAAAAGCTTGGAAGGTCCTACAGTTCTTTAAGAATCCATAGAAATATCTACAGTAGTATTATGGAACCATGTTTATAGATAAGTATCACATAGGAATTATCTAGAATAGTATTGAATGTATAATGTTCTAGAAACTTCCATTTGAGGAGGTGTAATTACCCTATAAATAGGGGTGGAACTCATTTGCTCGAAACCATTGAAAGTTGCCTTGTAAGTGTGCTTTCGACTAAGTTAGGCTAACTTCGATCCTTGGAAAATACTAGACGACTTTTAGAAAGCAAGAGACGAATGCTACAATACTTCAAGTATGTAAAGAAAGTGTGTATTGAAAGCTCTCAAGAGAGTACAAGGCAACTTTCGATGGTTTCGAGCAAATGAGCTCCATCCCTATTTATAGGGTAATTACACCTCCTCAAATGGAAGTTTCTAGAACATTTACATTCAAGACTGTCCTAGATAATTCCTATGTGCTACTTATATATATATATATATATATATATATATATATATATATATATATATATATATATATATATATATATATATATATATATATATATATATATATATATATATATATATATATATATACACACATAATATTCTAAACATTTCTATGGATTCTTAAAAAACTCTAAAACCTTCCAAGCTTTTCCATGTACTTTTTGTATGATCTAGTAGCTTCTCGAGTAGTGCTCTTAGGGTTTGAAGAAGCATCATCCTGGGAGGGGTCTAAAAGGCAGAGCTCCTCACACCCCGAAACAAGATTCATATGCATAACATATATTTGTTCGATTGTTTCCCACTAAAACCAATCGTCACAATTATTTGGAACATGTGCGTCTTTCCCTTTAAATTCTTAGCCGAAATTAAGTACCAATCATGCATATATACTTGTTGGTTTTGTGAATACATAAAATGTGGTTCAAAATACTTGGGCATGGAGCAAAAATGGTACCGGTAATCTATTCTGTCACTAAAAGGCATGCGTCACTACAAATACCACAAATATCGGTCAATTTATGATTTTTTTTTCTAGCAAGGGTGTTATGAATATAAGAAATCCGAAGTTACTCAAGAAAAATTTAGGGAATTGTTGATTCATGTTGTGGTTAGACATGACTTGCTCTTCTCTTTTGTAGAGTATGAAGGAATTAGAAATGTTTGCACATACTTGGAATCAAATGTCAGTCATATTTGTCAGAACACAACAAAGACTGATATTAAAAATTTATGTGCAAGTCAAAGTAACAAACTTCGTGATGAGTTGCTTGAATGTCCTAATAGAATATGCTTAACTTCTAATGCTTGGACCTCAATTGTTACAGATGCTTGTTTGAGTTTGATTGCCCACTTTTTCAATGACAATTGTGTCTTACTAAAGGGAATCTTAAACTTTTCCAATTTTTCTCCTCCACATACAGGTGTTGCTATTGCCGAAATGCTCAGTGGTTAGATCAAAAGTTGGGGAATTGAAAAAAGCTTGTTTTCTATCACTTTCGTTAATGTTTCCTCCGATGATGTTTGTGTTGAGTTGCTTTATAATCAATTCCGTTTGATGAATTCTTTGGTATATGATGGTAAATTATTTCATCTTAGATGTTGTGCCCATATTCTTAATTTGATTGTTCAAGATAGGTCGAAAGAAATCGATGTTGATGTGAAATAAAAATTAGAGAATGTGTGAAATATGTTAAAGGGATCTTCAGCAAGAAAATACTAGTTTGCTCAAAGTTGCTCTCAAAATTTTCTAGACTCCAAAAAAATCTTTGATGCAATATGTTCCTACCAGGTGGAATCCCACTTATAGGATGCTTTCTTATGCACTTTATTGCTCACAAAATCTTCTAGACTACAAAAAAGCTTGAGAGAATGTGTAGCTTTCTAATGGTGTGTAACTTTCATAAAACAACCTTAGAAAGCTACACATTTTCCCAATTCCTTCCCATTCATCATAGGACGATCCAGTTTGAAAGTTAAAATCACTCAAGCTAAGATGTGAAAATGCTAGACGATAATAAAGTGCACAAGAAAGCATCCTATAAGTGGAATCCCACCTAGTAGGAACATCTTGCATCAAAGATTTTTTTGGAGTCTAGAAGATTTTGTGAGCAACATTGAGCAAACCGGTCTTTTCTTGCTGAAGACCCCTTAACATATTTCACACATTCCCTAACTTTTTCCACAACATCGATTTCTTTCAACCCATCTTGAACAATCAAATTAAGAATATGGGCACAACATTTGAGATGAAATAACATACCATCATATACCAAAGAATTCATCAAACGAGATTGATTCTTAAACAACTCAACACAAATATCATTGGAGGAAGCATTATCCAAAGTGATAGAAAACAACTTTTTTTTTTTCAATTCCCCAACTTTTGATCAAACCACTGAGCTTTTCGGCAATAGCAACACCCGTATGTGGAGAAGGAAATTCGGTAAAGTTTAAGATTCTCTTTTGTAAGACCCAATTGCTATCCACAAAGTGGGCAATCAAACTCAAATAACCATCTATAACAATTGAGGTTTGCATCAGAAGTTAAGCATATTCTATTAGGACATCCAAGCAACTCATCACGAAGTTTGTTACTTTGACTTGTACATAACTTTTTAATATAGTCTTTGCTATGTTCCTACAAATATGATTGACATTTGGTGCCAAGTATGTGCAAACATTCCTAGTTCCTTCATACTCCACAAAAGAGAAGGACAAGTCATGTCTAACCACAACATGAATCAACAATTTCCTAAAATATTCTTGAGTAAACTTCGGATTTCTTATATTCAAAACACCCTTGGTAGAAGAAATCATAAATTGACCAATATCTATGGTATTTGTAGTGACACATGCCTTTCGTGATGGAGTAGATTGCCGATACTATTTTTGCTCGATGCCAACCACATTTATGCACTCACAGTGATGTGATCGTATTTATGGGCACTTGAACCACTCCTATCCATGTTAACATTCTCAAAGAATACATCATGCTTCATTTACGAACATTCTCAAAGAATATATCATGCTTCGTATCCACATGCTATAACAAAAAGAACTAATAAACTTTAGACCTCTTTTGATACCCGATGTCAAAGCAACTTACAATTTTCATATCGAACTGTTGTGATCAAGGTTTATAAGTTTTATTTCGGTCGTAAAACCCCACAACTCTAAATACAGAAAAATGGTTTCCTTCTCGTCCAACTCAAATGAAGTTTCAAAGAACCCTACTCAATATATGGTTTGTCGTTTTAATGCTTCAATCTATAGAATTTGAGACAACTTACCGTTCGCGAGCATACGAAAGGTTATACTCCTATCGGCTACAATGTTTTCTTAAAGAGTACCCAACATGGTGTATTGATTAATTAGCATGTGGTCTTTTACTAACCAAATAATTTGCAATTACAACTTCATTGTATCTACAAGTAAAAGTAAAGCTATCATTGGCCAACCTAGATTCATATTACGTTTTGAGCAATACTCGATACATAAATAATAACTTTAAAAAGTAAACCATAACCTCTTTCTAAAAGTAACTAAACAAATCCAATGATGTTAATGTTCGGGTCTTCTTTGCTCACAACTTTTAACTGTTCTTTGGCATCTTGCGAGTTTCTGAATTGTAATGAATTGGTTACACATTGTGGAACTAACAACTTCTTAATTGTAATGAATTGGTTACGTATATTGTGGAACTAGAGTCGATATACGATCAAATAGCTGGAAAATGTGTATTCTAAGGAATTATAAATCTTAGATCTATTACTTCTAGAGTTAGTTTTGCATAGTCTCTTCATGTTGTGAAGTTAAACGCAATTGATGCTTCAATCCCTTAATTAAAGGAGATAATAAATGATGGAAAAGTATTATGTAAAATGTATGCAAAGAGGATACTAATGTGATTTAATGAGATATAAAAAATAAAGCATATCAATACACCCATGTTAACACAAAATAAATTGGTCCTAGGACCTTTCAGTTGTTAATGTTATCTTGGCTAGAACCATTAGTTGAATAATATGGCATTACAAATGTTATATTATGCTACATAAATATTGCACATCATCTAGCAGATATATAACACTTATGTGTACTAGACTAAAGTTCCTTGTATACCTCATCATTCGATTAAGCATTTTTTATATCGAATAATAAATTTAAACAATTGCTTAATGTGTAAGCTATGAACTTCGGTTTTTCTTTTGTCCGGTCACTTAAGCGTAAAATCAAATATACCATTTATTACTTAGCATTAGGGCCTAATAATATTTCAATAAGGTGAATTACATAAATTGTCCCTGTGAATTCCCAAAATTTACGGATTTGATACTCATCCTTTTCTAACATTCTTCATCCTTGTTTGCATTTTTAACACATTTCGTCCCCAACCACTAAAATGACATTATTCCTTTATTTGATTTTTATTTTTAATTTAATACATCAGTAATAAAAATTCAAAAAAGATATATAAGAAAAAAATTGTTATTATAGATCAGTTAGGGACGAAATAAATTAAAAATGTGAAGCACATGGACAGAAGAAATTATAAAATTAATAATGATGACCAAATCTATAACTTTTGGTAAAATATACGAAAGATTTACTTAATTCACTCTATTTTAGTAGCATCTAATTTAGGTGGACCCTAGTTTATTTGGATAGTGAACAAATTAGGTATAGTTTTTCTTTTAAGTGCAGGCCCATTATGTGGGTTAAGCCCATGGCGAGTTCTAGCTCATATATTTTATGCATATTAAGGGTCAAACACAAACATTATGACTGGTAGGCTACAAGTAATTTCAAGTTTCCGTTTGTAATATTGTAATTAGGAATCGATCGCTAAACATGAATATGGGTTTCAAAATTCCCATTTTGGAGAAACCATGGAATCATTGTTTAAATTAGGATATGAATTCATTATTAAATAAGACTCGAAATATGAAATTAGGGTTGGTTAATCTTATATTAAACAATGCTCTAATTTCATGTTGAATTAAATGCATAATCCAAGATCAATTTGACATTGACATGAAGAACATTTAAGTCAAAATGAATGATTACTTATTTTGGAGGGAATTATAATTGTGCGGGGTTGAAGATGGATGCCACGTGATTTTTACCACTTCCCATAATGACATATTATTGATCAATCTAAACGGATAGAAATCACACACTTTGATTATAGATTTTGAGAGTTCTCTTTTTAGTAAGGAAAATATCAAAATCCTCTAGAAAATATACGCTCTCTCTATGTTAATATTTCAAATTCAGACCTTATGGAAAATTCTTTAAAAGCACATTTTATGATATCAAATTATGAAGAAATGTTATGTCCATTGTACTATAAATATTTTTCAAGTATCAGACCTAATACATTTTCATATATATTTTCAAGTGGGTGGCAACGGGTTAGGTTGATTGATTTTCGGGATTGGTCTGTTTTATTAAACATGTTACATTCTCCACCCAACTCAACCTATTTAAGTCAACGAGTTGAGAATACCTAATCTGACCCAACCTATTACTAGTTGGGTTGAAATCGGATTGACATGTTTATATTTTCCCAACCCAATCTGTTTATTAAATGGGTTTAACCTAGGTTGACCCATTTAAATATTAAAAAAACCCTTAAAAATCAAATAATCCTTCAAATATAATCACATAAAACTTAAAAACTTTGATAATTGTTCAAGTTTGAAAATAATACACCATAAATCCATAACACACAAACATAAATCAAGTGTTTACAAAACATTATAAATGTTTAATTTCTAATCCTACGCAACTCAACTTTCACTTTCAGCAACACGTCTTCTACTTTCATTTTGATTTTCAACTTGTGTATTTATCTAGCCCGATTTTTTTGATAAATAAAAAGTAATTCAAATAATAATCAATTAAATAATAATACTAAATAAATATAAGCTAAAAATATTTAAAATTCTTAAAGTTGTTAGCATGTTGAAAATTTCAACATTAACTCTACTCATTTAATTAAATGGGTTAGATGAGTTGACTCTTTAAATAAACGAATTAAAAATCTTAACTCAACCTACTACTTATTGGGTTGGAGAGTTGATTTGGCAGATGGATTGAGATTGCCTATAAGACTAAACGGTGTGGTATCGGTATCGGAGGCGCCCACCTCCACATCAGAATATTCCCTCTTAAAACGGAACTCGCCACCGGAAAAGAGAAAGAATGGTGTGGTGCCGGCGGTTGTTGGCGGAGAGAGAGAGAGAGAGAGAGAGAGAGAGAGAGAGGCGAGATGTTGCCATTGCTGCTTGCCACTTATCTCATCAACAAGGGCTGGCGTTCACCGCCGGTAAAAGCTTCCACATGAGATGCCGACGGTAACACCTTCTCCTACACCATTCAGCCTAAAGACCTAATACATTTTTATGACGAATTATGGTGTACTCAAACATGTGAAAATCATTACTAGTCGGCAGACCTTGAAGGCTACACTAAAGAGTTGTTTTCCTAATAGAAAATGGATAAACCTTCCACATTTCTTTAAAGGGTAATTGCCGCAATAACAACCAATTATCACATTTTTAACAGCAATATCAATGCCCTAATTTATTTTATCAATTATAACAACGTAATTGATATATTTGTTACAATGGTATAATTGAAGGTCCGATTATTCGGCAGACTTTGATGACATGGCTGCCTAATGACACAACCATGCCATTTGTTTAATCAATTTGTCGAACAAAATTGTTGATTTGTATTTATATCTATCCTTATTAAATGTTTAAATATAACTAATACTTCTAGTTTTATTTATTTTCCTTTATTTATTGGCTTTTTTTATCATTAATCCAAACCCCAACGCCTAAACCCAAATTAGTAAAGTCACTAAAATCAGATGGCTGCTATAAACATTAAAATATCGGTTATAGTGACGTTTTATTCGTTCAACATCGATTTCATTTTTTTAAGCAATTATAAATTTATAATGTGTGTTGGCTTGGTATGTTTTTAGAAATATTTATCTTAATGATCAATGTGTTAGGGCCTATAACCATTAATTAGAGACGAGCATTATGATAAATGTACATGTTATTTGTTAAAACATCCAAATCAAAGTCTACTTTGTTCTTTCTGTTAAATGTCACAGGAGGCATCCATTGAATCCAGTCGTTTTAGCTCTAAACGTTAGTCCTTTTCGAACTTAGATTAATCTTTTACAACTTGAATAGCTCAAATGCCAAAAAGCATTTAGTGAATTGACATGACAGGCCAATCGGTCGACTTTTTTTCTTCTTTTTCAAACTGTTGATGTTAACAAAAATCCCTACCTAAACTCGTTTTACTCACCTCATGTTTAGAACGTATGGAAATATTTAGAAATATAAGTGTGTAGGGATATACAATAATTTTCATTACGTTTATTGAGTTGGTATTATAATTTTCTTTACGTTTATTGAGTGTTGGGGATTCATTAGAAGTAGGGTCGTTTTTGGAATCACGAATTGGTTTAAAAATCGTGTAAATCACTTTCCGAGTTTGATATTTCGATCCTATGCGGCTATGCATGGGTTCACGAAATTCAATTTTGGGATGATTCCTGAAGAATCAAACTCGTTATCAGGCACAATAAAGAGTTCACGGTTTTAGAGAGTTGAGAGAATTCGTGTTTCTTTTTCGTATTTCAATTTGAACGTTAATCTGATCGTTTATACCAGAAAAAACCAAATCCTAGAAAGTATGAGCGGTTAAAGTCTGATCATCAGCACCATCATCAACATATGATTGCTACCAGTGAGCGATCAGTGCCAGCGCGAGACATCAGCGCTAGGGGCTCTGTCCTTAGGACCCCGCAAGGGGGTGCGACCCCTCGACCATTGCTATTAGGTTGTACTGGTATCAAGTTAATCATATACAAGTGTGCACTCCCGCACCACCTAACTTGTATTAGAACTAAAGTATAAACTCATTGATATACTAATTATTTTTATTAACTAAAATGTAACGGTGAACTAAAATCACCAACATTGAGTTGATGTTTAGGCTAAATATGTCAATTTCAGAATTCGTTGGCTGATGTTGGACTGCTTTTAACTTTTAAGTTTAAATTCGAGTTTTTAGGGCCTTCCGGTGTGCCCACCACGGGCTCTCACTTTTTTCTCTTCCACATCAGCACCCCTCACTCCCCCCCTCACCATTGGAAATGGTTACCTCTCACTTAACTTTGGTATTGATACAATAATTTAAGCTAAATTGTACAAGCCACAAAACCCTTTATCCTTATACTCGCGCGACGTCCCAACATTGTACGGGGAGGAAACTGCAACGAGCTCTCACTAGGGGGCGGTGTCATAATGATTTACTTGTCATGTGTCAAGGGCAATTTGTTTAACTTGTTAACCTTTTGTCTCCTTTTAGTTTTCAATTATCGGGTAGGAGTGAGTAGATCCAAAGTTATTATTATTATTTTTTTAAATGTCACATGTAGTTATTATTTAAAGTAATTTCAAATAAAATCTAGGTACAATTTGATATGTAATAATAAAAAAAATGAAATAGAACATTATTACTAATAAATAAATCTTGTTTGTTTGTCAAAAAGAGTGCATTAATTACGAAATGTGATTCATCATTCGGGTTGAAACTTATTTCATAAAAAAAAAGATGTTTTCTTCATTATTACCTATTAAAGTTTCCATATATAATTATAATTATTAGGAAATTATTAAGTAATCATTTTTAAAATATTAATGATTTTTTTTTCTAGAATTAAGTTATTGGCCCAATCCCTAAACCCATAGTCCAAGAAAGAACAAACCCGTTTAAATAAAAAAAACCCTAGGACACATTTTTTTAACCACTCATTAGCCGGCTCTCTCATCTCTCGCTACTGCAACCACCGCCAGAAGACAACCACCATCCCGGCTACATCAACGCCCTTTTCACCGTCACGGCCGGAGGACAACCAACACTCTCAAAGCTCTCAGTGTCTATCTCGATCTCTCATCTCAACCGTGTCTCTCGAACTCTCTCTCTCTCTCCTTGTCTCTATCTCTCCGCACCGGAGGCAGTCGCCACCGCCGGAGGACGCCAACGCCGGCCGACGATCTCTTTTTCTCTCCGTCTGTAACTGTCTTTCTCTCTCCCTCTGTATGTATCTCTCTATCACCGGAGGAGAGCCAACGCCGCTGCGACTGACGACCGGTGATATCTTTTTCTCTCCTTCTGTCTCTCTCGAACTCTCTCTTCCTCACTTTTCTCTATCTTTCTCTTCCTACCTCCGGCAGGGTAGCCGGCACCGATGACTGGTGGTTGGTTGTTGATTGTGTAGAAAATGTAATGAAACTATGTAAATATTGCATGTTTATGGATGAATTAAATTGAATAAAATTTTTAAACATAAAAATATTAAATAAAAATAAATTTTAATTTATTAAAAAGAAAACTGAAAAACTATTACAGAATTTAGAGAGAAGCTGAAAAAGTTCTGAAAAACTGAAAAAACAATCAGAAAACCGAAAAATGTCACAAAAAATTCTACCAAAAAACTCATTATTAGATGGTCAATTCAGTGAAAAATGGGTCTTGATAGTAGCACCCAATTAATTTAGCATAAAAGTCATTAAGTTCATATTTTTTTAGTCGTGATTTTTGGGGTAAACACGATTTGGAGAGGGAAACTCGATTTGGAGTCACGAATTTTGGAAACCGGGAAGAAAATGGGAGGGAGAGACGAAAATTTTGGGCGATTAGGTAAAAAAAAGAGGGTAAACCGAAAATTTGAGGGGCACATTTGACCGACTTTGACCGCATTTGACCGTCTTTGACCGCCTAGCCCGGTTTTGACCGATGTTGACCACGCCCGACTAGTTAAGCCGCATAGCACTAAACGTAGGCAGTTTTGGTCCGCCTGGCGCCTAGGCGCCGCCTAAGCCGACTTTTACAACACTGATATATATATATATATATATATATATATATATATATATATATATATATATATATATATATATATATATATATATATATATATATATATATATATATATATATATATATATATATATATATATATATATATATATATATATATATATATATATATATATATATATATATATATATATATATATATATATATATATATATATATATATATATTATACCACCATCACCACCAACCACCGCCACCATCGCCCGCCACAATCCACTACCACCATCGCCACCGCCCAAAAGTTTTTCTGTCTATTGCCACCGTCACCACCCACCACTAGCACCATTGCCACCACCACCACCAACGCCACTGTCATAGTCACCTGCCACGGTAAAGATATAAAAAAAGGTTTGCAAAGTTTGGGATTTAATGGACATAAAATCCATAGAATGACAAAATCGAACATTTTCGAAAAACTTAAGGACTTTTATGACAAAAGTCCAAAGTAATATATATATATATATATATATATATATATATATATATATATATATATATATATATATATATATATATATATATATATATATATATATATATATATATATATATATATATATATATATATATATATATATATATATATATATATATATATATATATATATATATATATATATATATATATATATATATATATATATATATATATATATATATATGGTCATGATCAAATGAGAACCATTTTTTCATGAGAACCTGAGAAACTTTTGACTGAATTTTTTTTTCAAAAAAAATAATTTAATAAACTAAGTCGCTTATATTTAAGACCTTTTGTCAAAAAAAAATTTGAAAAAAATATGCATATACGCAATGTGCACATTTCATATATGCATATTTTTTTCAATTTTTTTTTTGACAAAAGGTCTTATATATAAGACCTTAGTGTATTAAATTAATTTTTTTTGAAGAAAAAAATTCAGTCAAAAGTTCTACAAGTTCTCACGAAAAGAAAGGTTCTCATTTGATCCCGACTATATATATATATATATATATATATATATATATATATATATATATATATATATATATATATATATATATATATATATAGACTTAGGATCTTTTGAGAACCAACTTCACCCCGAGAACTCCCAAACCGATTTTTTTTTCAAAAAACCGACCCCATAGGCCTCTAAAACGCACAATTTTAAGACTTTTCGAAAAAAAAATTTCCGAAAAAAACGACTTTTTTTTTAAAAACTTTGCACATGTACAAAAAAAAAAACTTTGCACATGTGCAAAGTTTTTTATACGTACATTTTTTTCAAGTTTTTTTTATGGATGTCTTTCTAACATATATTTAAGGCGTTCTGTAAAAAAAATTTCAAAAAAAGTGTACGTATAAAAAAGTTTGCACATGTGCAAATTTTTTTTTTGTACATGTGCAAAGTTTTTTAAAAAAAAAAAGTCGTTTTTTTCGGAAATTTTTTTTTCGAAAAGTCTTAAAAGTGTGCGTTTTAGAGGCCTATGGGGTCGGTTTTTTGAAAAAAAAATCGGTTTAGGAGTTCTCGGGTTCTCGGGGGACTTGTGGTTCTCAAAAGATCCTAACTCTATATATATATATATATATATATATATATGGTAAAAACGTAATAAATTGCAAATTTAAGGACTTTTATGCCCAATTAATTTTAGAGAAAATGACTAAAATAGCCTAATCCCATAAGGATTTTTCTCAAAACAGCCAAAATTTAGGGGTATACCTCAAAATAGCCAAGGAAAACACAGTTGGCAGCCATGGGCTGCGTTTTCCTCTCACTAACTGCGTTTTCCTCCCTCCCAAGCACCACCTACGTTTTCGTCCATCCACCTGCGTTTTCCTCCCTCCCAGCTGCGTTTTCCTCCTTGAGTTCTTGAGTTCTTGCGTTTTCCTCCCTCCCAGCTGCGTTTTCCTCCTTATGTTCTTGAGGTTCTTGGTGGTTCATGGGTTTAGTTTAAATTTTTGTCCAACTTTGAACACTCGTCATTTGTTCATACGAAATCGGATTGAGTTGAATTTTTTTTTAACGTGAAGTGTATTAGTAGATGTGTTCACAAACATGATTAACAAAAATTTATGTGTCGGAAAGTGTTACGGGATCGAAAAATTTGACCTTTTTCCCCCGATTTATATATCTGGGCTGATGGGCCGGTAGCCAACGAAAACGCAGCCCGTCTAGAGGAAAACGCAGCCCGTCTAGAGGAAAACGCAGCCCAGTGAGCCCGTTAAGAAGAAAACGCAGCCCAAGAGAGGAAAACGCAACCCATGGCTGCCAACTGTGTTTTCCTTGGCTATTTTGAGGTATGCCCCTAAAATTTGGCTGTTTTGAGGAAAACCCTTATGAGATTAGGCTATTTTAGTCATTTTCTCTCAATTTTATGGTAATCTGGAAACATGTGATAAGAGGTCTCGAGGGTAAATATAGAAAAAGGTTTGCAAAGTTTGGGTTTTATTAGACATAAAATACATAGAAAGACAAAATCGAAATTTTCGAAAAACTTAACGACTTTTATGACAAAGCCTTAGACGAAATTATTAATTGGTTACATATTATTAACATTAACTTTTAACAAAATGTTGGACTGTTATTTATTGTTAAACCTGTATTTTAATCATATATCGGTAATTCAGTATTTGTTACTCTTTAAGTAGCAAATAAAACGCTCTAATCATCTCACACCCATTTCAATTTTCAAGTGTTTAAACCTCCAAGAAAAATGACAAAGGAGCTAAGATATATCAATGTTCGTGTACAAATCCAATCATGCATCTTTTTGTTATATATGTATATAGATTTGTATTTTGTATTATATAGAAAATTATCGAGGGAAATAATAGAGCATGGGCATCTTTAGTGGCGTGTTTGAATGCACATTTGATTGCTCCCCTCCTGATTCCCAAAAAATGTAAGCAAGCATATGGGGTCTTAGTTCGGTATCTTTTTGCATCATTTGCTTGGTATGTGAATTATTGTGGGATCATTTGCTATATTGTTCCATGCAATATTGCATGTCTTTTTCAGTTACAAACTCAAACTTACATAATCAGAAACTACGTTTTAATTTAATTCTAACAAAGCTACTTAACATAAATAACTAATAACGGTTGAAACGGTTAATATGTTACACGTCAAAGAAATTGTTTTCTCGTTTCCTTGTTTTAGATTCATTTGTCTTGCAATATATTTGATTTGATTTAGACCAAGATGATGATCATCATCCCGAGAAATCGATATTCATATTTTAAAAATCATGTTTTTTTTTTCACACTTGTTTATTATCTTAAAATACATCAAACTTAATAATTTTTTTTATTATTTTTAACACGTTTTATAATATTCACAAGTTAATAAAAAATTCTAGTCATTAAACTGTGAATACTAAAAGGTAAATTTCTTTAACAACGACAAGTACGGGTGTTGAACACTAGGGGAATGATGACTTGGTTAAAAAACTTGCAATTATCATCTACAATAAATAAGGGAAATTTGAAAGGAAATGGCTAAATTCTCTAATATTGTAGAATAACTTGGTAAATCTACTAAATTACTAACTTAATAACTTAAACCTTAGATTAGAACAAGAATAGTAAAGCATTCCCACTTGGAACCCGATTGCCCCCGGTATTTCTAATTGAATTTAATTACGTGCAATGAATTTTGTCAAGTTATTTACCGATTCCTTAGGTAATTAGATCTCTTGGTCCAAATTCTAACCCTATAATATCTAAGATACTAACATAATTGTCTTAAAACCAATAATCCCAAATATTAGTCGCATAATTCGTATCATGTAAGATTTAATATTGAAATCATCTCAATGGTCATGAGATCTACTAATTACTAAGATTGGTCCTCTTAGCAATTATCACACCCATTGTAGTTGCTTTGTCTAACCCTAGGGACTGGTCTTCATCTAGTTACAACTATCTTATCGTCAAGAATAATTATAATTCAAGTTTTATGATAGAATGATCATCAAATCATAAAAATTAGCAACAAACTACTGGAAATCATAACTTCGACATGCATGGATTTACGATTAAACATAACAAGATAAATTAAATAACTACAAAAATCCTTAAAGTTCCATCATGACAAACTAGGTTTCCTCCATCCCAAGTGAAAACTGGGGTTTTAAGCCTATAACTACAAGTAGATAACAGAAGTTGATAATGCATACTATAGAAAACATAATGGAATAGATTAACCAAATGATTATTT
Source organism: Cichorium intybus (assembly GCA_023525715.1). Taxonomy (NCBI): domain Eukaryota; kingdom Viridiplantae; phylum Streptophyta; class Magnoliopsida; order Asterales; family Asteraceae; genus Cichorium; species Cichorium intybus. The sequence continues at coordinate 38,874,563 of CM042013.1, read as the reverse complement.
AGCTTTGTGGCTTCAAAATCTTCAATCTTCTGACATCCAATAGTTCTAAATGCTAGAAACTTCTTGGAACTGAATTTTAGTGCTCTAAAAATCGTCCCAAAAGTTAGAATAGCAAATCCCCAATTTTTCAAGATAACTCTTCTATTTGTAGTCTTTTTAAATCATCCTAGGATCGTGTCGCCAATACCTTAAGTTCGCATCGCGATCTACAACTGTCACCCATGCTTTAGCAATCAATATCCTATTGAAGCGACATGTTCTATATCAATAGCATCATGACATGTATCTCATCATGCCGCCTTTTCATAATGGCGCTAGTTCTCCAGCTTAGTCAGCATCTCTTTTGAAATCCAGATTCCCTACCTGTTTCCCGCTCCTTTTTGTTCTTTTTGCACTGCAACCCAATAATCCAGTAAAAGTTGCAAATTCCAAGTATATTGATCACCTTTTGTCCAAATTATAACAAATAAAACCCAAAAATACCATGATATCGCCTAAAATTCATGTATAAATACTAATTTGATAAACATTATATTATTTATCAATGGAATCAATATTTTAATAAAGGGTAAATTGCATAAAAGTCACTAAGTTTTCCAATTTTCTCGATTTTGACACTGCATTTTTAGTTTTTGCAATTAAGTCATTATGTTTTCAGAAAAGTTGCAATTAAGTCATTATGTTTTCCAAAAGGTTGCAAAAATGACCATATGACCGGATGGTAACAGGTTACCAGGTCATATGGTCAGATTTGCAATTTTTCAGAAAACCTAATGACTTAATAGCAAAAATAAAACATAGTGTCAAAATCAAGAAATCTGAAAAAGTTAGCGACTTTTAGGGTTTATTTCATAAAAAACCCTAAATTTTCAACTTTTTCTGTTTAAACCTAAAACTTTATTTTATTTTTTCCCAAAAAAACCTAAATTTTGGAGAAACTTTTTAATTTATCCCCCTAACCGGTTTTACAGGTTATACATACTTTTTTTTTCAGAAAAAACCCTAATTTCTTTTTTTTTCCGAAAAAAACCCTCAATTTCAGTGATTTTTTCACAAAAAAAAAATGTTTCTTCGTTTTTGTAATTGACATAACTTTCATATACGATGTCCAAATTCTACGAACTTTATATCCCTGGAAAGGTCGTAAGTAGTACTACAACTTTGCTTTACTGACTTTTGTTTGAATATGTTCAGATATTTCGCTACACTGGCTTGTTTTCTTATAATAGCTGTATCTTTTGCATACGAGCTTTGTTTTCGACGTTCTATAAGTCGACGGATTCGTAAACACGAATACATCGTATAATGAATATTATTTAAACCAAAATATTATTTGTATGATTTATCGAATTTTACGCTACTATAATCTATTATTCGAAATTATAACGTTTACTCGATAATTGATTCGAAATAGCGTATTGTAGTATTATAATTTCCAATAATACATTAGGAAAGTTATGAAAATTACATTTCAACGTATTATCCTAATTTGCGCTCTGGTTGACCTTTGTTGACCAAATTTGACGGATGTTACAGACGGGTCGCAAGAAAGATATGCCAACTACAAAAACGAAAAAAAATCCCTGAAAAATCGTTTAACTTGCAGATAAACTCGTAAATGTCCTAAATTAAAAAGTTTTATGAAAAAGAACAAATTAAGGGTTTTTTCGTAAAAAAAAAATTTGGTGTCTTTTAGTCGACGACAAATACTTTATGTCTTTTAGTCGTTGTTTTTCTTCGCGGGTTCGTTGTCGATGTATTCGTGTTTACGAATCCGTCGACTTATAGAACGTCCAAAACAAAGCTCGTATGCAAAATATACAGCTATTATAAGAAAACAAGCCAGTGTAGTGAAATATCTGAACATATTCAAACAAAAGTCAGTAAAGCAAAGTTGTAGTATTACTTACGACCTTTCCACGGATATAAAGTTCGTAGAATTTGGACATCGTATATGAAAGTTATGTCAATTACAAAAACGAATAAACATTTTTTGTTGAAAAAATCACTGAAATTGAGGGTTTTTTCCCCAAAAAAAAAAAGAAATTAGGGTTTTTTCTGAAAAAAAAAAAGTATGTATATACTGTAAAACCGGTTAAGGGGATAAATTAAAAAGTTTCTCCAAAATTTAGGTTTTTTTTTTGAAAAAAAATAAAGTTTTAGGTTTAAACAGAAAAAAGTTGAAAATTTAGGGTTTTTTATGAAATAAACCCTAAAAGTCGCTAACTTTTTCAGATTTCTTGATTTTGACACTATGTTTTATTTTTGCTATTAAGTCATTAGGTTTTCTGAAAAATTACAAATCTGACCATATGACCTGGTAACCTGTTACCATCATGTCATATGGTCATTTTTGCAACCTTTTGGAAAACATAATGACTTAATTGCAACTTTTCTGAAAACATAATGACTTAATTGCAAAAACTAAAAATGCAGTGTCAAAATCGAGAAAATTGGAAAACTTAGTGACTTTTATGCAATTTACCCTTTAATAAAAGGTGTTTTATTTATTATTTATTAAGTCAACACAAAATTAAATAAAAGGGGTTATATTTAAATAACTAAATAAATGTGTTATTTAATTATAAGCAAATAATTAATATAAATAACCAATTAGTTGCTTTGGGCTTACTTGATTAATGGTTTTAAAGGCTTAGTTCAAAGCCCGCAATTAAGGCAATTATTTAAGAAATACAGCTCATTTGTTTTGACGAGAATCAACAAGAAAACCTTAATAGCCTCCTTTTTCTGTCCAAGTAACCTAGACCACAAAAGTTTAGAGCCTCTTTCTATGGTTTTGACTGTAGACTTTCATGCTTTGGTGGTGTAAGTGGTTACAACTTTGATGGTTGAATATCTAGCAGTCATACTAATAGGCTTGTGTGGATACATCATACTAACAACTTAATTTGGTTATTATCTCCAACATCTAATATCTACGCTTCAAGGGTATGATTTCTAAATTATATATGATTATGTTTAAAGTTGAGAACATTATGTCTAATTACATATATTGAACTTGGGTTAAAACTTTAAATTTTTACTAATTTTGCTGCAAAATCTACTTTTTATAGTCATTTTAAATTACATAAAATCCCAACAACATTATCTATCATTCATTAGATAAGCATAGACTCGTATCCTTCGTAGTTTGGAGGCATGTTGTTATCTTCAATAAATGTGATGGTATAGTAGTTGAACGATTTATCCCCACTTGTCCTCTAATAGGTTCATATCAGATTGCCCAAATATATTTCCACCAAATGTTGCTAGTTCCTATTTGTCTTATAGGGGTATATTTTGATATATTTTCTTTTTGATTTCCAATATATCATAATTCAAACTACCCAGACTGTAAAATGGTGTTCAATCGCCTTCATCAAAACACTATAAATTATGGCATTGTGATTGTGGCTTGAGTGATACTCACAATACTTGGTGTTGTTTCTCTAGGTAATTTTTACTGTTATTTTCTTTTCAACGTGTTCTTTCCATCAGTGATTGAGAGTAATTTTTCTTTTATATGGGGTGTCCTATCTCTGTTTGATGGATGGAATCTATGGTCGAATGTATGGTTCATGTTGTGGTGGTAAATTTTATGGTGATTGTCCTTTCAACGTGTTCTTTCTGTCAGTGATGAAGAGTAATTTCTACATTTTATGAAATTGGATACGAATTTTTCCTCAAGGTGTTTGAAGTCCTTGATATCATATAGATATATGCTTATTAGCTAGGAACTCATTATGCCTGGACCAAGGATGTTGGTTGCCTTCGATTGAGCGGTTTGGCTTGGTGTTACCTTCATGGATGTTGTGCCCGAAACTAGAAATTAGGTTGGAAACTAGTTGTTCCCACATTTGAATAGATTTACTGGTTAGTGCAATTGTAGTGGTCATACCTTGGACCAAAACTTAGGTTGAGAGCTGGCTAGATGGATAAGGTAATGCCATTAAATGGTCATACCAAGGGTAAGAAATTGAATTGGGAATTGGTTCCTATCTGGTCAACTAGATAAGGTAGTGACATCGAAGTAAGCATACCTAGGTCATGAAATCAATGTAGGAACTACATTGTTTTATGAGTAGCTAGCTAGATAGGGTGGTAGTACATCCATACCTTGAATTACATATAGGACTGGAACCTCGGTTTCTTTCATATGAGTATCCAAATCTAGGATGTTTCCTTGGTTGCTTGTTATCATAGATGTTATGGTTGTATTACTTGCTATCGTAAATGTATTGGCCTTTTGATCTTAGTAGCGATATGTGTAGTTGCTGTTGGATTAGGTGTCTAAGTCATGACTAATAATTAGTATTTACCTAATTAATAGAAGCACAGTCCATTTAGGTTGCCCTCATGGTTGGAGGTTTGGTAGAAAATTCGGTAGAGAGAAAGGTTGATTTATTATAGGATTAATAAATCAACAGGAATTAAATATATGGTTTATTAATATATTAAAGTCATAATATATTAATTAGAAACTATATTAATTAATTAGAAATTAATCTGGAATTAATTGGATTTAATTTGGGGATTAATTTAATTAATTAAAGGTGCAGGGACTGAAACTGTAATTATTCAATAGTTGAGTAAGTGGCAGTGTGGAGTGACCAGTTGAATTCGAAAATATATATGGATATATATATATATATTTCGAAATTTATATATTAGGATAAATAAGAGTTTGAATTGTAAGATAAAAGGTTTATCTTATTTGAATTCAAAAAAGGTTTATCTCTAAGGTTTATCAACTGGCCATTTGGAAACTATAAATAGGGGTTCCCAGGCATCATTAAATTTCGCCACTTTCATATTTCTCTATGGAATTTTCGATCTGCATAACCTCTGGCTTGGGTGTAACTTCCATTTGAGGCAGGATAATTTTGCTGCTCAGCTTCCAGAAAATTCTAAAAGGTTGGTTTTTCTAATTTTATTCTTTTAGTTAATTTTCTTATGGCCTTTAGGTTTTGTTATATGTTCAATTAGAATAAAACATAGATTCTCATAGGTTGCATGTGAACTTAGGTTATTTAGTTCATGGTTTGCAGAAAACATTTCAGTGGTATCAGAGCCTGTTTTGTTTTCTTGTTGAATTGCTATAACTGTTTTAGGGTTTTAAGCCTATAAACCCTAATTTTCATTAGGATCGATTTCTAATATTAGGGTTTTGGAAACCCTAATCCCCCCCTTGCTAATTTCGAAAATTCATATTAGGGTTTTAGGAGGTTTTCTATTTTTGGTAACTTTATTTGTTATTTAAATGGATAACCTTAAACCCCATTATTTGAATTCGAAATCTAGGGGGTTTAGGATAGGTTTTAATTAATTTGATTAATTTGGATAAACCTATCTTCATTGAATTAATTTAATTAATTGTTAATTAAAAGATAATTCAAAAGGGATTTAATTAATTTTAAAATTTCGAAAATTAATGGAAAAATCCGGAAAAATATTTTAAAATATTTAAAATATTTAGATTTAATTAATTTAATTAATTGGTAATTAAAATTGATTAAATCTATTTTAAGGTTTAATTTAATTTAAAATTTAATTGTTAAATTTGGTAAAATTAAAAGATAAACCTTGAATATTTTAAAGGGTTTTAAAATACATCTTATATATGTTATTAATTGTTAATACTATATGTATAAGATAAAATTGGTCAGTCAATTCAATAGTAGGCCTCATTCACGAAGCTGGTCTATAAAGTGGGTATAAGGAGGCTGCCTATAAAATGGCGGTCTAATGGGTGAACACTCTCACCCACCGCTCGCCTGATCAGTGGAGGGTCGTTAGCCGAACAGTTTTGATAGGACCACTTAATCATTAAAAGTATAATGATCAAAGTACTAGAACCTTACACAAAAATCCCAATCTAGTTACTTTAGGAAAAATGTGAATTTGATGCTAACCCATGAAATTGCACATTGCACTTTATGAAAACGTTGGTGGAGCATGTGTGGTTTACCGGCACACCAATGGGGGTTCATAAAGAGTGGCAATGGGTGTCTCGGGTGTTATCATTGTTGATGGAGCGTGTATGGTTTACCGGCACATCAATTTGAGATGATAATGGACCCCGAGAGTACCAAGCTAATTTGCATGGTTATTCTCACCCGATTTGTGATCCTCGACATTCCAGTCACAAACGGTGGGGCATATCCGAGATTAAACATGCTATTGAACAATTCAATAAATCTCAAAAGAAACTAGGAATTCCATTTATAATAAGATTATTTTTCCGCGGTGGAATTGGCTGAATCGTCATTCGCCTACCTTTATAAAATTTGCTTATAGATTACGGCATCCCTCTTCTATGTTGCAAATTGTTATAGTTGGATCCTAGCCTTATTTTATATCGGGTTATTATAAGGACCGACATGTATCTAATTAAACTTACCTTCTTTTATAGATGTCTTCTGCTGATCAATCCGCTCCCCAATCAAACTCCAGTGTTCCCTCTATCCTCTCACTGTGTTCCAAGGTTCAATTGAACGGGACAAACTACAATGACTGGATTAGAAATATCAAGATGGCTCTGAGGTACGAGAACAAAGAGTATGTCCTCGAGACCGAGCTTGTCGATATTGACCCTGAAACTGCTACTCCCGAGGAGATTGCCTCGTACAAAAAACATTTTGATGATGCGACCAAAGTGGCCTGCATCATGATCGCCACAATGAACCCCGAATTGCAAAGGATATACGAAGACTACTGGCCCTTTGAGATGCACAAGGAGCTTGCGGAAAAGTTCCGCAAGCAAGAGCGCATCGAAAGGTGCGAGGTGGTCAAGGACTTCACGAACAGCAAACCTAAAGATGGAGAGTCCATCTGCGCTCATGTGCAAAGAATGCAAGGTTACGTGGAGCGGCTTAGAAAGCTTGCGATGCCTGTACCTGAGGAGTTGGCCGTTGACATAGTGCTTAACTCCTTACCGAGTTCTTATGACCAGTTCAGGCTGGCTTATCATTTGAACAACAATCAGGCTAACCTGACTGAGTTGCATCGCATGCTTCGAGTTGCTGAGGACGGGATGAAGGGTAAAAGTGTACCCTCGGTTAATCAGCCCGTCCTAGCCATTGGAAGTGGCAAAGGAAAGAAAAGGAAGGGCCCTCCTAAGCAAAATTGGAGGGAAAAGGTTCAGGTCGGGTCGTCAAGCAATGGCTCGAGAACCAAGTCTTCCCAGATTCCTTGTGTGGCCAACTGTAACGCCCAGCTTGTAGCACAGGGGTACCCAAAAATTTTCCTTAATTTCAACTACAAAATACAACAATTTACAACTAAATATCCTTGTGCGCTGGAGCTACAAAACTGATATCACCAAGAATCGTCCCACGATCCAAGCCGAGCGCTACGTATCACCTAAACCTGTAAAAACAACACAACATAAAAGGATAAGCTATAAAGCTTAGTGAATAACATTTACATAACATACACTCGGGTCACCACAATAGGCCAACCTATTGATACTACAAGGTACGCGTTACGTAATCTCAAACACTCATAACACAGACAATATGGACACAAGGTACTTATTATGCAACCTTTAATACACTGTATAAACACGATTATGTATTCACCATAATATATCACAATCCCTTGTTATCCACAACATTTACAACTCAGCTATTCGTCTCCTCCTCAACCCCTGCGATATCGAGTGACGAAGACTCACCGGACACCCAACTGCATGTGGGACTCACCGGACATCCCACAGTGTATGTGATAGAACTGCCGACCAATAAGGCCATCACAACACATATATGTGGTCCCACCACAATTACTGCTCATAAGGCCGTCACAACATATATGTGGTCCCACCACAATTACTGCTTACACAATCGTCACAACGTATATATGTGGTCCCACCACAATTACTGCTCATAAGGTCGTCACAACATATATGTGGTCCCAACCACAAATACTATATATGTGGCCCCACAGAGTAAGTGGTCCCAACCACATGTGCTAGTAATGTGGCCCCACAAAATCGGTGGTCACAACTACAAGTACCAGTGGCCCCACGGAATAAGTGGTCCCAACCACAAGTACAAGTAGCCCCACAGTATAAACAGCATCGAGCCATAAAGGTTTAATAGCTAACACACAACTGCAAAGTTCTGCAACCAACCACATGACGCCAACAATCCCCATATCAGCTCAACATCCACATTCAACTACATAATCTCCACCCACGACATGATACCATATCCATGATTATCACCACTTAATACCCACGCATTCGTCCGCACAACTAATATTAATTAAATATTTAACCAGGTACCAATACAGTCTACCCACAAGTATACGTCTACGGGTTACCTACTTACGGGGTTTTCACGTAGTCAACTATGTAACATACACACCCAATCATATAACATACACATGCAATGCATCATATGCATAATAAATCTCACAATGCTATGTAAAGTTACTCACCTCGATATAAACCGGGTCAAATAGCTCCGTTGCTCGTACAACACGGTGTCGTCCCGACTCCTTGACAAATATAAACCTAAATTAGGTTTTCAACCATATTTATATATCATATATATATATATATATATACCCTCTTGAAAACCTAAATCATGAGCTTGAAGGAAATAAATTCAATATCAATTTTCATAGAAATTATTCCCTTTTTACCCTCAAATTTCCCCCTGTTCATTATCAGTTTTTAATCAACATAACAACATTTATATGAAACTATTCCAATTTTATAGAAAGCTACTCCTTTTTAGCTTTCCAGAGACACCAATATCAGCCCCAAATGATTTTTCTATAATTTACTATGATTTTTGCAAGATTACCTATCAAATACATCTTAAATCTGCCAAAAACGTACCAGTATGTGGAAAATACATATTTGAGCTATGTTAGAGGCCGAATCACGTTTCTCACCTCTGTAGACAAAATATACTAGACTCAATATCGCAAAATATGGCACTGATTTCAGCCAAAAAGGATATTCCTAGAATTTACAGCGATTTTTACAATATAACGTCAAAAACAGCATTTTTACCTCAAATCTGCAGTTCTGATCGAAGGACTATAACTCGACTTCCTGATGTTAGAATTACAAATCCTCCGGTCAAAGCCTTCGAATATATCGCCTGAACCTCCAGTCCAAAAATCATGGCGATCCAACGGTTCAATCTTCGGGGATCGTGCGAACACCTTAGTGAACTCTAAAAAAACGGATTTCATCACAACCTTTGAAAAGGGTTCTTAAACCCTTAAAACTCTCTCACAGTTTCAAGAAGTTCAATTGGGAATGAAATTCCCGTTTTTCCTATTGTTATATGTGTAAGTTTGCCTATTTGACACTTTTGGCCCCTCAAATTACAAAAAATACCATTCTACCCTTATATATATAACAAAATTTGGGTTTTTACACTTAAACCCCCTTATTTTTCACTACGTATAACACAATTATTAACAAGAATGTCAACATACGTATCGAACCCAAAAGTGGTGTTACACCAACCCCGATGAAGCCAACTGTTTTTACTGCAAAGAGAATGGCCATTGGAAGAGAAGCTGCCCCAAATACTTGCAGGATGTCAAGGATGGGAAAGTAAAGCCATCGACAGCAGGTATATACACTATCTCTAAAAACTCACCATCTTCTAATTCTTGGGTCCTTGATACAGGATGTGGTTTTCACATTTGTTCTGATCTGCAGGGCCTAAAGGAAAGCAAGGAGGTGGAGCACGGTCTGAACTTGATCATGGGCAATAGGAGATCGTCCCCTTTTACCAAGATCGGCGTTTACAATTTAGTGCTTAGTATTGATGTTAGTATAGAGTTATTTAATTGTTGCTATTCGCCAGAAATGGCAAGAAACATTATTTCATTTCACGCATTGTTCAGACAAGGATTTCAGTTTTCTTTTGATAATAAAATTGGTTCGATTTCTGTTTTCAAAAATGGTATTTTGATTTTTACTGCTTATCCTTGTGATGGTGTGTATGAAACTGTTGAATGTGTTGACAATTTAGGACATAGTGTAAATTATATTGATTCTACTAGTGGTGTAGAAAAGGCATGTCTGTGGCATAGTCGGCTCGGGCACATCAGCAAGAAACGCATCACCCAACTCCAAAAGGATGGAGTGTTGGAATCATTCGACCTCAGGTCGGATGATGTATGTGAATCTTGTCTGTTGGGCAAGATGACTAAATCACCTTTCAAAGGGTCTTTTGAAAGAGGTGAGGGTCTGTTGGACATCATTCACACGGATGTGTGTGGTCCATTCAGATCAACCACAAAGGATGGCACGCGGTTCTACGTGACCTTTACCGATGATTTTAGTAGATACGGTTATATCTACTTGATCAAGCACAAGTCGGACACCTTTGAAAAGTTCAAAGAGTTTAAGAACGAGGTAGAGAATCAATTAGGCAGGAAGATAAAGATGCTCAGGTCCGACAGAGGCGGAGAGTATCTAAGTATCGAGTTCCTAGACTATCTAAAGGAATGCGGAATAGTTTCGTAGTTGACACCTCCCAGGACACCACAGTTGAACGGTGTTGCAGAAAGGCATAACCGAACCCTGTTGGACATGGTTTGTTCCATGATGAGTCGAGCTTCACTTCCCATTCACTTCTGGGGGTATGCCTTAGAGACTGCCGCCCATATCCTCAATCTTGTCCCTACTAAAAAGGTTGCTAAAACACCTCATGAAATGTGGACGGGGAAAGTTCCCTCGTTAGCACATATCAAAGTCTGGGGTTGTGAGGCTTTCGTTAGACGAGAGACTCAAGACAAACTTGCAGAAAGAAGCGAAAGGTGTTTCTTCCTTGGTTATCCTAAACAGTCCTTTGGATATCTATTCTACAGACCGAGCGAGGACGTGGTCTTTGTAGCTAGACGAGCAGTCTTTCGAGAGAGAGAGCTCATATTCAAAGAGGACAGTGGGAGTACCATTGATCTGGAAGAAATTCAAGAGTCATCAGATGACGCAACCTTAGGAGAAACTAGCAACCAACATGAGGAAGAAGTTCATGTTGGTCCGACAGATGTATCCTTACCTCTTAGGCATTCCGGTAGGGTTAGCATGCCACCCGAGTTTTATGGGTTCCATATAACTTCGGATGGGGACACGTTTGTCAGTGATAGGACACTGATAAATTTGGATGAACCAGCTAACTATCAGGAAGCAGTGGCGGGCCTGAGTCTGCCAAGTGGAAAGAGGCCATGGATAGCGAGATCAAGTCCATGTATGACAATCAAGTTTGGAACTTGGTTGATAACGTACCGGGTCGAAAGATAGTCGAGTGCAAATGGATCTTCAAGAAGAAGACCGACATGGATGGAAAGGTACACACTTTCAAGGCAAGACTGGTTGCGAAGGGCTTTACTCAAACCCCGGGGATTGACTATGACGAGACCTTCTCACCAGTAGCCAAGATAAAGTCTATTAGGATTATGCTGGCTATAGCTGCATTTCATGACTATGAAATTTGGCAGATGGACGTCAAAACCGCCTTCCTTAATGGAAAATTGACTGAGGATGTTTACATGAATCAGCCAGAGGGTTTTGTCGATGCAAAGTATCCTAATAAGGTGTGTAAGCTTGAGAGATCAATCTACGGATTGAAGCAAGCTTCTCGCAGCTGGAATCTTTGTTTCCATGAGAAAGTCAAAGAGTTTGGTTTCTCTAGGAGCGAGGATGAGTCCTGCATATATGTCAAGGCTAGTGGGAGTATAGTCACCTTTCTGGTGCTGTATGTCGATGACATACTGCTCATGGGAAACGATATTCCAACCTTGCAAGATGTCAAGGCTTGGCTTGGGAAATGTTTCGCCATGAAGGACCTAGGAGAGGCTGCCTATATTCTCGGGATAAGAATATTGAGAGATCGGAAGAAGAGACTAATTGGACTTAGTCAGGGTACATACTTGGAAAAGGTACTGAAAAGGTTTAGTATGGAAAATTCCAAGAAGGGAGAGCTACCTATCCAAAGTAATGCAAAATTGAGTAAGACTCAAAGTCCGAGTACAGACGAAGAAATAGCTGAAATGAGTCGGGTACCTTACGCTTCGGCTGTAGGATCGATCATGTATGCTATGACGTGTACTCGCCCTGATGTGGCTTTTGCTTTGAGCATGGTCAGTCGGTACCATGGTAACCCTGGAAGGGCGTATTGGATAGCTGTGAAAAATATACTCAAGTATCTGCGAAGGACAAAGAACATGGTGTTAGTCCTCGGTGGCAGTGATACCTTGAGAGTTGAAGGATATACAGATGCCAGCTTTCAGACGGATAGAGACAGTGGTCGGTCTTAGTCGGGCTGGGTATTCCTTCTGAACGGTGGAGCAGTTACTTGGAAAAGTTCCAAGCAAGAAACAGTGGCTGATTCTACGTGCGAATCAGAGTACATAGCAGCAAGTGAAGCGTCAAAGGAAGCGGTTTGGCTGAAGAACTTTATCGGTGACCTTGGAGTAGTCCCGAGTATTCAGGATCCCTTGGAACTGTTCTGAGATAACGAAGGTGCGGTCGCCTTGACAAAGGAACCGCGAGATCATGGAAAGTCCAGACATATCGACAGAAAGTACCACTATATCAGACATAGGGTAGAAGAAGGTCACCTCCTTGTAAAGAGAGTATCATCGGAAGATAATCCTGCAGATCCCTTGACAAAGGCTCTGAGTAGGATTAAGCATAATCAGCATGCTAGGAGCATTGAATTAAGAGATGATATAAGTTTTTGTAATTAGATAGATTTTTGAAACTTGTAACAATGTTATTGTATTTGACTTTTGTGATTTAATAATGGAGATTTATTAATGAGTAATGGTTTACTAATTTTGTCAATAATATATCATTGTGTTTCATTTTGCATGTTTTACTTCCTGAGTAATTGGATTATTCAAATATCCACAGTCGCTCATGCTTTTAGGGAGTAAGTATGAAGCAAGGCTGTCATGAATTGGTAATAGATTGTCTAAGGAGTTAGACATTGCAATTGGATTGCTGCACCATTCGTGAGTACTTGGAAATGGAGATTTGAGTATTGGATAAACCCGCGCTCAATGGATTGCTTCATGGATTACATCACGAGCAATATTGAGACGATAATATCTTTTGATCTTTAAGCTAAGACATATGAGTTATGATTTACTAAGACGGTTGTTCATTGATAATACGAAAACGCATCGGTAACTCGGTGTTATAAAACGTATTGTTGTGAGTAATTTGTCTGGTAAAAGACATAAGTATATGAGTCAAATTTTATTCGTCCCTTGACCCTAACGGGGAACAGATATCTGTAGGCCTCTCGATGATTTTGAAGTTGACTAAAATGGTTGGCCAACCGGGACTAAATTAGTAGTCTAAGAGTCATATGCAAATCGGAAATCGAGGAACAGTGAATCAGATCAGATTGATTTTATCCATGTCTTGAGTCTGAAAAATATCTAGTTGGACGGAGGATCATCTGATCACTTATCTATGGACAGGACTGATTAGATCAGAGTTTGGCATTGGTTTCTAGGAAGCTTAAGGTGCTGGTTAATTAGAGGCTAAATTGGTAATTATAGTCATAGACTTATCCAAGTGGGAGACTGTTGGATTAGGTGTCTAAGCCATGACTAATAATTAGTATTTACCTAATTAATAGAAGCACAGTCCATTTGGGTTGCCCTCATGGTTGGAGGTTTGATAGAAAATTCGGTAGAGAGAAAGGTTGATTTATTATAGGATTAATAAATCAACAGGAATTAAATATATGGTTTATTAATATATTAAAGTCATAATATATTAATTAGAAACTATATTAATTAATTAGAAATTAATCTGGAATTAATTGGATTTAATTTGGGGATTAATTTAATTAATTAAAGGTGCAGGGACTGAAACTGTAATTATTCAATAGTTGAGTAAGTGGCAGTGTGGAGTGACCAGTTGAATTCGAAAATATATATGGATATATATATATTTCGAAATTTATATATTAGGATAAATAAGAGTTTGAATTGTAAGATAAAAGGTTTATCTTATTTGAATTCAAAAAAGGTTTATCTCTAAGGTTTATCAACTGGCCATTTGGAAACTATAAATAGGGGTTCCCAGGCATCATTAAATTTCACCACTTTCATATTTCTCTCTGGAATTTTCGATCTGCATAACCTCTGGCTTGGGTGTGACTTCCATTTGAGGAAGGATAATTTTGCTGCTCAGCTTCCAGAAAATTCTAAAAGGTTGGTTTTTCTAATTTTATTCTTTTAGTTAATTTTCTTATGGCCTTTAGGTTTTGTTATATGCTCAATTAGAAGAAAACATAGATCCTTATAGGTTGCATGTGAACTTAGGTTATTTAGTTCATGGTTTGCAGAAAACCTTTCAGTTGCATCCTCCGACAGTATTGTTCCCAAGTTGGGGGCCGGTGCAATTAGGTGAAGGAAGAATTATATGATCCTCTACTCATACTTGGTTTGTGGTTTAAATTTTGGTTCATGCAGATGACGCCAGTGATGATAAATACAACGCTTCATAAAGGAATTTGGGACTAAAACAAAACTTCAATCTCGCGTTGGTACTACCTGAAACAATACTTTAATCATATATTGGCTTGGAAATCAATGATACACTTATATGATAAAGTTAGTATATCAGATGATATAATGACTAATAATCAAATCGGATAATTTTAGGTTTGTCTATTCTAACATGTTTAGTGTAACCCCTAGCTATTTATAAGCATGGTATAGCCTTTAGGTATATGTACAATTAGGATTATACCAACCGCATGCGGCTCGTTGGCCTTCGTTAGGATTGATCATACCTTTTCGTGGTAAGCTAGATTCATGCACGATGACCATATGAACTTCTTGACCCCCATGTACATGCTTCCAAACGTTGCAGACATGCTTCTAGACATTGCAAACGGGCCCAACTCAGCCCTTAGCTTGCTCGCGGCTTGGCCTGGTAGCTGAGCCTCGGTTGATGCAAGCTTGCTTGGTGGCTCAGACCATCTTGGTGGCGACTCGAACAAATAGTTGGTGGCTCGTGCAGTTGCGCTCACTGGTAGCTAGATTCAATATTGGCTTCCTGCTAGACTCCACGCACATTGGTTCCTAGTTATGGGTTTAGATTAGTGAGGTACATTATTAATCTCAGAAATTATTTGTGTAAGTCCGGGCATAGGGGCAAACAAATCTTGATCAAAGTGACTATATAATCCTTAGTCATCAAAATAAATTAATCATCACAACCATTAGAAAATATGATAATACATAATATTATTGTAGACGAAACCCTATTATATAAAAATAGACCATCATTTATATGTTCAATGATGGTTTGAATGATTGTGACATCTTAAGAGGAAGTGAACTACACCAAGTAACGCCTGAAGATCACACTCATACCCCGTAACGCACGGCGTCTGTTTTTGTATCTCTGGTACATGGCACCACCCCCGCATTTAACACTTTATTCCTTTCACGATTATTAATTTACACCCTCAACTAACATGCAAAACCATTCATTCTTTAATATATATTACCATAGCATAATGAAATTGAACCATAAACATGTAACTCGTATTTACAAACTGAATAATGAACGGAAATAATTTCATTACACCACAAACCGAAAACGAATACGTGGAATTTACCAATAAACACTTCTACGGTAGTCTAGGGTAATTTAAAATACGGCTAATCATTCAAATGCCAAAGCAGAGGTGTTTTTATAATAAAAAAGCGATTATTTTCTTTTATTTATTACAAAGTAACTGTTTAGTATATAAAAAAGTGTTTGCAAAATTAGTTTTATTTACAAAATTTCTATTATGACAACTTTTATGTTTTTAACAATTTGTAAATGTATTTAATTTTGCGACACTATTTTCTAACCATAGCAGTGAATCTATAAAACTTTGTATAGTTTAGGATAATTTTAGGTATCGCGAAGCATTTTGCGAGATTCTAAGCTTTTTAAAAAATTTGAAGATTTTAGTTACATATAAAGCAGTTTCATGTATATAAAATTACTATAAATTGAGCTTTGATATTTTCAATCTTGAACTTCTTTCAATCAATGGGTGGGGAAGGCAGTTAATGAGGTTTTGAAGTATATGCAACCTTTGTAGATCTACACGAACTCCACCAAACAACAAAACATGTATATAGCTAAAATGATGATTAATTAATCTAAGTTTGGTATCAAAAGAGTTTACTTAATATTTGTTGTGAAACTGAATACAAGTTATCAACAACATCCGTTGGCAATTAACAGTTAGTTTTTACCAAACGTCATTTATTATAAACTAGTTTTTCAGCTCAGCTAGTTTTTTAGTTAGTCGTTAGTTTTCTAGTCATCCGCTAGTTTTTCAGCTAGCAGCTGGTTTTTCAGTTAGGTGGTGTTTGTTTTTGGAGAGGTAAAATCTCTTTTGTCTTTTTCCATGTCTGCGGAAGAATATGTGGACCAAAAGTCTTTTTCTATGTCTTCGCTCTTCATAAAAAAAATTGTTTGTTTTTAATGTCTTTTCGAAATCATTCATTCTAACATCAATTTTAGTTAAAATAAACCCGGGTGGGATGGGAGTGGGGTGGGTAGGTAGTGGTGGGTGGGGGTTGGTGGTATGGGTAAGGGTGGGGGTAGGGGTGGGTGGGCAGGCGTGGGGGTAGGGTTGTGTAGGGTGGGGTGGGTTGGGGTTAGAATGGGATGAGGTGAAGTATATTTGAAAAGTTTTGAAAAGAGGTTTGAAAAGCTAAAAAATTTGTCTTTTTGAAAAAGAGGTGAAAAAGTCTTTTTTAGATCTTTTGTCTTCTAGAAAACAAACGGTCTTTTTAAAAAACGTCTACCCTCCCGCAGATGTTTTAGATGAAAAATACTTTTTGGGAAAAAACAAACACCCCCTTGGTCTTCAAAAATAGCCTAGATTCTTTAGTCTTAAGTGATTTTATACCAATTTAAAAAAATAACTAAAATTTTAAAATATAGTTTCCAACTCCACTACAGGGATCCTGTGTTTTGTCCTCATGTAGCAGAAGTTGCATGTTACTCCCTGTCACTTTTTGACTCTAATTTCTTACATAATAATCCCAGAGGATCCTGTCATTGTCTCAAGCATCTTCCTTATTACATATTCATTTTTTTCCTGCATTTTATTTTAAAATTTACAAACAGTTTAACGGAAAAACTTTTAGATCTAACAAAATGAAGAATAGTATTGATGAAAATCAAACAGTATTGTTTTATTGTAATTTTAAACGATATATAAAAAAAGTTCAAGATAATAATTTCCAAAAGATCCTGCGAATTATTAATATGGTACTAGTTTTTGTAGCTTTGTTGAAAATTGAAATGTAAAGTTGATTATGTATTCTACTTTTAATCAATGTCGATAGTTTACTTTTGAGTTTGTGTCCTTTATGTTTTACAATTGCTTTTAAGTATTTAAATATAAAAATAGGTTGCTACAGAGTACAGACACAGTTACTAATATTTAATTTTTATATTTAAAGATTTTGCAAACTATATGAATCGCTGAACACACTTGGGTATTAAAATAAAACTCTGTTAAAATATAATTTTTTAAATTTTATTAAGTGGATATTATTACACCGGATTTGATATTATCTTAAAATATTATATCGGATCAGTTAGATTCGAGATAACTTTTTGGATGTTTGTACCAGATTGTATTATTTTGATAGATGTACAGATATTTTATAAAGAAAAAGATGAGTGGTAGTTTGTCATAACTCATAACACATTTACTATTGTAGTGGGTCCCACAACGAGAAAGTGGACAAATTTGCCCCTGGTCCAACTCCAACATAGTAGTAAATGCAAAGACCCATTTCGTATGACACCCATAATGGGTGGTGGAGTATTCAATCAATCCATCAGAGGTTCTCTCGCCATCAACTATAACACCACCGCAAACGACTAACGACTCTTTTCAACATTCACAGAATCAAACCATATGCCTTTTAATTAGTTATACACCAATTCGATAATTCTCTTATAGTATGATCTTAACAAGATGTTATACATTTAGATCATTAATTGATTCTTATGTTGAATATTAAGATATATCATTGTTTATGTTCATCAGAAAGTCGATCTCTAACATATATCGGATTAATTCTGTGTGATTTTGAGTAATTTCGCAAAATGTGATTTCATTCCATTAAGATAATGTATATAGATATGTTATATGCAATGGCTAAAGTCACAAAATATTTAATATATCCATCAACGGGGCCCAATCTATACAAATATAAAACATGTACAATATGCATTTAATATTCTTGATACGATCAATTTCAAAGACAAAAGAGAATAAATAAGCTAAACTTGGAGCAATTTCCTTTTCATAAATCTCAAGCATCGGATTATAGAGAAATAAATATGCCATGCAACAACTAAAAAAAAAGTGGAAAAAAAAAAATCGTGGCCTACTGGGAAAAACGACCTACTAATTACTAATTAAACAAATAACAACTAATATTATTTGGCTTAAAACTCGGTCGCCTCTTTCATGAACGTGGACAAACAGAAACATGATGATAAACTATGTAAACATATTCATATTAATTCCCCTACAATTTGATCATGAGATAAACAAACTTTCAACTGGAACGTAAATCCGTAAAAAATGGGGAAAAAAAGGATATTTGGTGAAGATGTCGACATACAATAAGATACGAAGGCACATGGAAAATACTAACGTCACACATGGTCACTTTGTCATGGAAAAAGTGAATGTGTCAATATTACTATATTAGTGTTATTTGTTCGTTGATGTTAAATTGTATCGGTTAAGAGAGCCTTTACACGTGCATTAACTAGTCGACTCAATTCCGAATCCCTTTCTTGGTTCTCTTTAACGTCCTCCTTAGCTTTAAAAATATAATTGTAACCATCACCCTGATGGCCTAGTGGATAAGGCTTTGGACTCTTTCTCTTCCCCTATAAAGAGGTTCCAAGTTCTAATCACACTCCCTCCCTTTCCCCATAGGGAGTGTTAGGTTTCAATCAGGGATGGCCACTGGCCACCTCTCTACCCCCGTAGGTGATTGACCCGGACCACCCTGCTGCCAGGTGTGCGTGGGCCCCGAGGTTGCTTCATCAGGGTCATCCAAAGGATGGGTCGGGTGGGGTCCTCGGTTATAAATATATATATATATATATATATATATATATATATATATATATATATATATATATATATATATATATATAATTGTATATTTTAGGTAAAATAATAATGCGGACAGTTATAAGTTAGTTAAAACAATGGTCTGACAATAAATCACTAATCGATATTTGCAAACTTTGTAGTCATTTGTTTATATTTTTCAAATAAAATAATCGAGTATAAAACTAAAAAATATCACCAACATTCAATTTCAATCTTCATCAATAATTACAAGACGTTAACGCGTCGGAAATTAACTCGAGTTTTATATAGTTGTACCCGTATAACCGACCTGGACTTAATAATATCTGCCACGTGTTTTCCTTCTCTTATTTCATGACAATCATATTCATATCTCAATCTCCGTCTACGTCTTATCCAACCCACGTTGACCTGTTTACCCAAAACTACGCAGCGCACGTGAGGGACAAATCCGTCATTTCACTTCCCTCACCATTGCCACTATATTAACCCCTCCCGCCTTCACACTCTTCACCTCCACTCAATACCTGCTATTCTAGTATTCTTACTTCAACCATATATACGTTGTCGTTTTGACACGTCCAAACTAAAACAACCAGACAACACATAGTGCATTGTGAAAGCGTGTGAGTGTGACAGAGGGAGTAAAAATGGGTACCTTAATCCGGTGGTGGTTTACAGCTGTTTTGGTGTTCGCCGTTGTGATGGTGAATGCATGCCCGCCGTCAGATAGGGCGGCGTTGTTGGCCTTCAAAGCTGCTTTACACGAACCTCATTTGGGCATCTTCAATTCGTGGACGGGCAACGACTGTTGTAGCAAATGGTACGGCGTTACTTGCGACCCGACCACTAAACGGGTTGCGGATATAGCGCTCCGTGGAGAGTCCGAGGATCCGATTTTTCAGAAGGCTAAACGTACCGGGTACATGACCGGTTCAATTTCTCCGGCTATATGCAACTTGGAGAGGCTAGCCAACGTAATTATTGCCGATTGGAAGGGTATTTCCGGTACTATACCTTCCTGCATTACCAGTATGCCGTTCCTACGTCACTTAGATCTCGTCGGAAACCAAATCTCCGGCGAAATCCCTTCCGATATCGGGAAGCTTCACCTTCTGACGGTTTTAAACCTGGCCGACAACAAAATCACTGGGAGGATTCCGAGATCGATCGCAAATTTAACTTCTTTAATGCATTTGGATCTACGAAACAACATGATTTCCGGAACTATACCAATAAACATCGGTAAGCTTCGGATGCTCAGTCGTGCTTTACTTAGCAACAACCAGATTTCCGGTCAGATTCCGAACACTATTTCCTACATCTACCGTCTCTCCGATCTCGATCTCTCGTTAAACCAGATCTCCGGACAGATTCCTGAATCGCTTGGAAAAATGGCGGTGCTGGCAACATTGAATCTCGATGGAAACATGATTTCCGGTGAGTTACCAGCAACGTTGATAAGCTCCGGCATTAGCATTTTGAACCTTAGCAAAAACGCTATCGAAGGCAGCATCCCGAACACTTTCGGACCTAGATCTTACTTCATGGTGATGGATTTATCGTATAACAACCTGAAAGGTCCAATTCCAAAATCCATAACATCAGCGTCTTATGTCGGACATCTTGATCTGAGCCATAACCATCTGTGTGGGGCGATACCGGCCGGTTCGTGGTTCGACCACCTTGAAGCGTCATCGTTTAGTTACAACGATTGTCTGTGTGGAAAGCCTCTTCGAGCTTGTTAACTGAGTTTGTTAGATTAATTTATTTACTCATCGGTCGTCGGTCGCCGTTCAAAGGATACAAATGTCGTCGGAGATTTGTTCCAGTTCGGCAAGTTCGAGCAGTTGGTTTTTACAGTGTCGGTTTCACTGCTAATAGTGTATTAAATTTTACTGTATTAATCGTGTATAATGTATTGATATTGAGTGGACAGGTTCATGGTATTACCGTGAAGGCGTGAACCGTTTTATTTAAGATGGGAAACTTCACATGCTTTTATTATTTGATTTGTCTTTCTATTTCTGATGCATTTGTTGTCCTATTATTAAATTATACATTTCATAACTAAAATGTGTCTCCATTTATAAAATAATTAAATATTGATTTTCCGATGCCACCTCTGCAATCTGTCGTACACGTGAATCTCATGTGAGTTTTAACTAACCTCGTGTCACAAAAACCACTTTCGTTAGGCTTACAACAAAAAGTGTCTTTTTCATTAGTTATCCATTGTATATATAGATCTAACGATAATGACTTAAAAATGTAATAAAGTTTTAAAAATTTATAAGAAAATTTATTTGATTTTTATTTGTACATATTATACTATCAAATTATGTTTTTGTACATATTACACCATTAATTTATACATTTTGTACACATTATACCGGCTATGTTTTCCATTTGCATACATTTGACCTTTGGTCTTAGACCAAAGGGTGCCATCACATAATGGTGTGCGGTGTCCACGGTGGAAGGGCTTCACCGTACGGGAACAACGCCCCACTTGGGTAGGTGCCCGCAGTGAAGGCCCGGGTAAGGGGTTGTCACACCGTGCGATGACCAAGGGTAATTGTTTGCATATTGTGACATCCCGAAATTTAGGTCTAGAACTGTAAACAGTTAATTCACCGCTAACCTCTTTGTAACCTGATCTTTTGAGCTTTAATGCATACTTTGGAAAATATATAGTGTCATTATAATTAAAATAAGATACGAGATAAAATCTTACTTTCTATAATGGAAAATATCAGGCACAAACTGAAACCCTAGTTGATACGTCTAAAAAACTGAAATAAGTATTAAGCGTTCATGAACAAAAACAAACACTCTAACCTCGAAGTACATGTTCCCCTGATTCCGGAAGTATAAAGAACGTTCAAAACGGATCTCGTATGTAAAAGATACGGCTGTTATAATAAAACAAGCCAGTATGACACTGGTTCTCTTTAACTACATAAACTGTTTCAATCCGTTGAGGCACTTGCACACCTCAGATGGAAAATCCGAGAATGTTTTTGGACTCAGACTATGGTCTATTAATTGATTCCATACTCAAAATATTTTTAGTAAAAATTTATAAAAGTCGAAAAATCGGACGTTCCGGATAAAACAAACATATTTAAACGCGATTTTCCAGAGTTCTACAACTCGAAAAATATTAGACGTCGGGATCTTGACACACAAATTTAGGAAAATTGAGAGACTATTATGACATCACATAAAAGGCTTCCATTCCCCCCCCCCCCCCCCCCCTCATGAGGCTATAAATAGGAGGCTCCACCACCCATTTTTCTTCACCAATTCACCAAGTTATTTGCTTTCTTCCTCCTTCCCTTTGCTATTGCAACCGGCCTCCATTCCACCACTACCGGCCACCACTCCACCGTCGCACCATCACTTTGCCGCTCAAGACCTTGTTGTTTTGTAGTGTTAATTCAAGTCCAAACCCTAGTTGAAGCTCATTGGTGTTATTTTGTGGTGCTTCTCAAACGCGATTATTCTTGAATCTAAACCAAGTTCACGCTTCAAAAGTGAGTGTTACGGCCCATTTTTCTATGTTTTTATATATTTTGAGGGAGAATACATGTGCAATATATTAGTTTGTTAATGATAAACACTTACCGATTTCATATTTAGTTTTATAAATGTTATTCATTAATAACACGTATTTTGCTAAAAACTAGTTATAAACTTGATGTTGATATGTTATAGTTGTTTTTAAAGTAATACAACAAGATGATATGATACATCAATTTACTACCAAAAACTTATCATTTTATATGAAGCATAAACTTATGATTTCATGTGAAAATATTATGAAAAGTTACCACCTTTGTAGTATTACAACACTTACAAGATTTACCAACTATTTAAGCGAGTATCATATACTTTTACGTATATACTTATCAACATACTCAGCTTTTATAGCAAGACTTTTCAGTGTGCCTAATGATTTATCCATGTATAAGTTTGGATTGAGAATTATCTATCTTTCATTTATCGATGGCTTTTATAGTAAGACGCTATTCATGACCTAAGTAGAAACACTTAGAACCCACCTTACTATAACCGTTAATCATCGGAGCGAGATACATATGTATAAATCTATACGAGCTGACACCCCCACCTATGGTTGCTAGCTACAACCCCGACGACAAATCAAAGTAGGTGATACTTATCTTTTTCATTACTACGACGTCCATGAAGCGTTGTAGGGGTATATTCTAGTCGGATAGTTCGGTTATAGGACTCACTATAAACATTGATGGTTTCTCAAAAACTAACACATTATTTATAAGTGTGGTATTACTTATGGTTTTTCAAAGGTTCTTTACAAATTTATTTATAAGTATGGTATTACTTATGGTTTTTCAAAGGTTCTTTAAAAACATCATTTATAAGTATGGATTTACTTACAAAGAAAATACTTTTAGTTGTTTTTAAAAGTATCACTGCTATGTTTAGCAGAAAACCTGTAACTCTCACCAACATTGTGTTGACCCTCAAAACTACATGTATTCTTAGGAAATCAGTAAGCCCTTCAGAAGATGGAAATGTTCATGGATTTCAGGCAACCTAGTTTATTAGTTTTTGTTATATCTGTTTATCTGTTAAGATATTTCATGTACTCTGCTATTATTATCTGTAAGAACCCTGTGTTCAAACTTCAAGATGAAATGCAAAAATCCATTTGCTTATCGTTGTACTTGTGCTGTATATTCAATTGCTTGTGATCCATGAACTAAGTCGCACAGCCCGGCGTATTCCGCCGCCTCAGTCGGGGGTGTGACACATATTGCCCCCCAAAGTTAGGAGAGTTTTGCACCCCCCCCCCCCCCCAACGGCTCTTAAAAAACAATTTTTTTTTTAAATTTACCCAACTATATATACTCTTTATTACACAAATAAAACCACACATCTATATACTCTTTTACTCTTTATTTTTTATGTTTTCCGTTTATTTTTAGTTGTCTTTTTTTTAATTTGTAGGTTGTGGGTTTATTTTTCGTTTTTAATTTTACGTTTGTCGTTTTATTTTACGGTTGTAACTTTTATTGCTTAATTAATGAAATGTTTTGATTTAAAAAAATAGAATTTGAAGTTGGGTTTAATTATTTATTTATTTAATTAAAAAAGTTAGTGGTACTGAGAGAATTTCATTTCCTAGAATTTAAGAGGTGAGGGATTAATGATGTACGAAAGTGAGGTGATCCTACGTGACACTCACACGACTTGGGGTGAGTGGTCACGGTACCCCTTAATCTTACCCTTTAAGTCATTTAGTTGTATACATGGGGTTTATTTCAAAAAAATTCTATATTTTGTTATTTTTTTGGTTTAAATCGAAAGTTTTTTTAAATACTTAAATTTTGAAGAAACTTTTTAATTCAACTTTATTACCCGGCATTGCAAGTCATCTTCCAGTAATACTTTATATTTTTCGAAAAAGATCCTGAAGCTTCTTTTTTCTGAAAAAGACCTTAAAATTTTCTTTTTAGAAAAAACCCTCACATTTGACAAACACTTTTCTGAAGAAAAAAAAAGAGCATCACACTTGTGTCGGTTATTATGTTTTTGATAGAGGAAATAGAGATTCGATTGTATTTATGATTTTTTTCCATTAATTAAAATGGATTTTCTATTGTATATGTGATGGATCCATCCATAAAAGTGTATACAGCATAAAGCGTGACTCATGATCAAGATTCGTCATGATATGACACATGCTTTACATGTAGAAGACTTGATTGTTTAGGTTTTAGATATTTAAATCACTTAAAATGGACCAAACAACTTGGGTTTAGGTAGATTTGTATATGTTGGATTTACATCCACATATGCTGCATATGTGAACCTTTCACCTATCAGTCTGTGTACCGACCTTTGAGACCTAGACTGGCCTCCCCGCGATGCACCTCTACCTCGGTTACTCCTAGTGTTCACCATTCTTAATTATAAAAGTCCAAAAGAATTAGTTAGTTCAGCAACGCTGATTGTAGGTTAGTATCAACATGTCTAACATTTACACTAATAATTAAACAACTATTCTCACCATCTGTCGTGGTCCACGTCTAGTACCCTACACTCAATCTCTAGTTCTCTTAAATCACGACTCTGATACCAACTTGTAGCACCCGATTGTTCAACACAATATACACCCCATTCTTTTTCCAATAACACAGATACATACGGTGTACATAGATATCAAACATCAGTAATACAAGTTAACATCAAAATATCATACATATATATACAAAATAAAACGTCTCATGATCAAGCCAGATATAAAGTATATCTATCAAAATGCAAAAGCTATAGAAGAGTCTAGACTCTCACATCTCCTGTGTTGCCTTACCCTTAGAACTACTAGGGCCTACACTATTCACCAATGACAACAGGTAAGCTATAAATCTTAGTGAGTAACATAAATAACAATGCAACATTAGTAACACCATATCAATATATTAAGTAACAACAAAATTAGACACCAATTTAATAAAACACCAAATTGAGATTTTTCACCAATCTCAAGATTTCACCATTTGATACGAGGGCTTTTCACCAACCATTGTTATTTAGGCACCAATAAAGATTTAGGCTTTTCACCAGCCTTAAGATATTTCATCGGTCTTATGAAAATATACCATTGAGATTTGGGACCTTACACCAGTCTCATAATAGGTCTACCAAGTGTGGACGGGACATTTCACCAATCCCGCTATATTTCACTGAATAAGGATTCAAGCATTACACGAGCCTTAGCACTGAGGATAAATGAGACTTTCCACCAATCCCATTATATTTCACCACATAGATAATAAGAGATTTTTCACCAATCTCTTTATTAATTGCTTCACCTCTTACATTCATATATGTATAGCACCACTTAATGGTTTATGGATATATGTCAACATCTTGATACTTAGTTTATAAATCGAACACACTAACAAGTTACTCACCTTGATTATCGTGATCGTAAGGATTCCTAATCGATGGTATGTTCCTCCCTTCAGTGATTACAGCTACCGTCAACACCATGATTTAAACAAGTCTTGGTCATATAAGACAACACCATATTTATGTTAAGGAAATGAATGTTGAACCACTACCGAAGACCAAAGGAGTGTCGTGCCACTACCAAAGTGAGGATTCCGACCAGGCCCTGTTTTGACCTCAGATTCCTAAATTCAAACCATAGTTCAATTTACACCATTATATACGACAATTGGAACCATATAATGCGACTTAATCACATAAGTCAAAACCAAACACACATCAATTTACTATAGTACATCTACACCTTTAGTAAGATTAAATTCTACATCACAATTTCAACATAGAAATGGTTCCTTACCTTAATTATTGAATATGAAGTTCAAACACCCTATTTCCTTCATAATCTAGCCAAATACCGCCTTAAGCTTCATTATTTGTCTGTTTCCAGGGTTTTGCATTGAGTTAGAGGGCATAAGGATCGACTTAAGTTGTCAAAACTATATTTTACTGGTTTCAGACTTTGCGCCGCTAAGTCTTCCGTCCCGTCACCATTTACCAAATCATCGCGTCTCTATCACCAATTCATTGCGACGCTAGCACCCCTTTTTCAGAAAGGCATTTTACTTTAACAAAACTACATAAAATAACAACCTACTATACTTAGCGCCACTACCACCGATACTTAGCATTACTAAGTGTTATGTGATACTTAGTTCTCATCTAATTTCCTGTTTTGCACCTGTTATAACCATTTCATATTACCCAACAGTTTTACTCCATTTCATCACTCATATATGAAGGTTATTATTACATATCACTATCTAAAATGTCACTACACAACAAGATTGGCATAAAATGCCCGAAATACTTTTCCTAAGAGCTTAAACACCTTTCATATACCATACACACCTAATAATCAAAATCACAAATCAAAACATGTTAGGAAGCACATACCAGCTGTTAAGCAGTGTTACATTTTTGGGAGTTGATATTTTGCATGGACGTTCATAATTGGTTTATTGTTTTGTTTTTTTGTTCATGTATGTATCTTACCAATATTTAAAGCATGCATAAAGAGTCATATAAGGCCATCTGGTATGCAGACATTGGGCTTGTGCGAGGTCCCATGTGGCATGCAAGGTCCTTGATGAACACCGCCCCTCTAGTGAGGGGTCGTCGCATTTTCTTCACCGCACGAGGCCTTCACGTCGCGCGAGCAAAAGGAAAACCAAGCAATATATTTGTACATTGAGCTTGATTCAATGTACCAAACTACTAAGGGGAAGGGAGAGGTAACCATTTCCAAGGGTGAGTGGAGGAGTGAGGGATGTTGATGTGGAAGAGAAAAAAATGAGAGCCCGTGATCGGCACACCGGATGGCCTAAGCATCAATTCTACTCACCAACTCATTATTCATTAGACTTAACAGACAGTCATATATTAAACAAAATATATAACTACTTTTTTTTTTAACAAAAGATATAACTACTTAAGGTGTGATTGTTTACATGGTGTTGGGGTCAGGTAAGTCTAAGTGGACCGAGTTCAATGAAGGGTTTTGGGCCATCTCGAAACTTAGCCGTAATAAAAAGATGTGGTTTCTTATTGTTTCAATTCACCTTAATAGAAAAACATTTTTTCGACTTTCGTTTTATGTGATCTCAAATTTCATATTTCGTAATATTGGGTTATTGCCTTTCATATTAGTATTTTCTTCTCAGTTTATCACAGACAACTTTTTTATAATTTATATCTTTTTGTAATATTTTTAATTTTTCAGGTAACTTTAATATTGATTCCATAGACGCGAACTTCACATCTTGCCCAATCACGTTTGGAATCTGGGCTACTTGTTTATACCGCCGATCGGTCGAAAGTATCGTTGGCCCTAACACAAACAAAGCTTGAGCTTGAGCTACTATGCATGACATGTAGAGGTGCCCAACGTAACCGGTTTTTATGAAAACCGAAAAAATTAACCGGACCGGTTTTTTCAATAACCGGTTAGCCAAGAACCGGTTCCGGTTTAACCGAACCGCCGGTTATGAGCCGGTTTCCATTCCTTTGCGCAGACCGGTTTTTTGAGCCGGTTTTTTAACCGGTTTTTTTAACCGGAAAATAACCGGTTTTTTCCGGTTTTTTTTATATAGCCGTTAAAAAACGGGAATTTTAAGATTTTGGCTTCTTTTGCTCGTTTTTTAGCCGTTTATAGCCGTTTAAAACCCCTAAATTCCCATTTTACCCCTCATTTGTTAGTATAAATAGATGTTGGTTCATTTGGTTTCAACACCCCGCAAAAAACGCTCACAATTCTCGACGTTTTTCGCATTCCCGACCTATTTTCTAACAATTTCAAGATGGCTTCGTCATGTTCCGCTACCAGTTCCGCTTCCGTTGGTACTTCCGGAATAACACGAAATATTTAACGCTCACAATTCTCGACGTTTTTTAGTATTTTTTTTGTATTTTTAAAGATTTAATTCATTAAAATCGGTTTTTTACCGGTTTAACCGGAACCGGTTATATAAAAACCGGTTTTAACCGGAACCGGTTATACATTCCGAAGCACAAAAACCGGCCTAAACCGGTCCGGTTTAAACCGAAACCGGTTAAGCCAAAACCAGTTAACAAAAAAACCGGTCCTCCTAATAACCGAAACCGGTTATAACCGGTAAACGTGCACCTCTAATGACATGTGATAAAAATTAATTTATAGAATGGGCGAGAAATATAAAATGACACAAAATAGTAATTAAAAATAGTTTAATATTATATGATAAATACATATTACATTTAATTAAAATAAAATAACTGTTAAATAACAAGTTTTTATTATTTATATATAAGTTAATTTTATTGCATCCGATATTCGTTATCATTTGAAAATCGTTAAAATTGAATTAGACAACCATTCATGACCTCGTTCATCTACAAATCTCCTATGTAATTTAAGATTGATTGAAAATATAATTTAATAGTTTCAGTAACAATTGAATATATAAATATTCCTTAGTAAAAAAACACCGTACCTAAGTTAGTGTTATAAAATTTATGCTAATAATTATTCTTTAACTTAAATTGCGTGATTTTTGTGAACGTGACATGGAGGTTTTTTTTTTCCCGGGTTGTCACGTGGGCTATGTTTCGGGCTATTTACCGGATTGTTGGTTCGGACCCTTTCTGTATGAGATTATTCTATTATTTGTTCTACACGTGTTGAGTGATGACGCCTTCTTATGTGCCTCTTGCCGTTTCATCTTCTTGGTTACGTCGTTGTCTTCCTTCCTGTGCCGCTGTGGTAAAAACCCGTCGGGTAGGTTGTTCTTCCATCATCTTCGGTTGTCTCTTGGTGTCTTATCTTTTGCATGTGGGTGTCCTGCTCTTCTCTTTCAGCGGTGTCTTTGTGGCTGTTGATTGCGAAGGTATTATCGTCAACTTGGTGTTTTGCGATGATTGAAATTTCAGTTGTTGTTTTTGTTGTTTGACGGGTTTTTTTATGTTTTGTAGCTGCAATTGACATAGCGACTTCTAGATGAATGATTCAATCGCTCGACGCCAATCGCGTTTTTAAGTTTTGTTCATTCGCTTACACCTACATCAACTGTGAAGGCGAGTTGTCGTTATCTCTATCCATCACTCTGAATTGAAATCTATTTTTCCCATTCATTCTCTTATAATCATCCAAAACTAACATCCGATTGAATCAGTTTATAGGAATAAATGTTGCAGCCTCCGGTTATCTACACAAAAGTAATCAATCACAAATCAATTTCTTGAAATCTTCAACAAAATTATTCCACTATGAACTGCAATTTATTTTTTTTATTCACGACCTTGAAGTATGGCAATAGAGCATCAAAATTGAGGAATTGTTGTGAGATATTGGGGCTGAACAAGTACCCAATTATTATCTTGCATCTGCTTGTCCACCAACTGTTTGCTAAAATGCTTGAATGAAATTAGAAATATGTATATGGACTAACGATCTCTTATTTTCCTTTTTATCTGTATTAGTTAGAATTATTTGTTTGTTACGTTCTTTCCTTTACTTTCAGTTTGAAAGTTTTGTTTATTGCTTTAAAAGAGGAGTGCCGACTTCACGAAGGACCCAAGAGACGATCAAAGCGAGACCAAAGACACCGCAATACCCCAACCTAGCTGACTTCTTTGTGATCGTTGATGCAGCAGATGTGAGATAAAATACAAGCCAAATCATAAACAATATAGAATACAAAAATGCACACCAAAAACCACAAATTAAAGTTGTGACAGAGCATACCTGTGTGTATATGCAGGGAGATGAAAATGCCTCGGGATCCCTAGACACCGCATGAAGCGACATCGACAAGAAATCAACCGCCTAGCCTTTTGTCCTCTTGGTATCGCTCAACCATATCACTTGTCTACAAAATTCCAACAAACCTTATGCATCACCATTAACTTACTTAAATTAATAAATGCACAATTGTCACGAGTTAGAAATTTACTTGGTAGAGATGTACAGCGTGCCAGGAGACTCGGGAGGATGGTTGTCGAGAACAATGGAAACAGCCGGCTGGACATGCATAAGCTCCTCGCCGTTGCCAGTATCGAGAAGTGGTGCAGCGGCTGCGCCGTCACCCGCCATTCTTCGTGGGCTAATAGACTTCACACGTGAACCATCGACTACTGTTTCTGAAGGTGCCAAAAGTCTAATACGCCAAATGTTGGAACCTGATCCAAAGCTTCGCCTAACAGCTAAACAAGTGGTTGGTATGTTTATTGTTTAGACTATATGCAAGAAATAGCAATGTACTTTCATTTACTTTTATGTTATAGCGTCCTACTTTTGTTTCTTTCTATTACAACATTGTAGTTGAAGATTTTTCCTTATTAAGCATTGTACTTTCAAAGTTCTACCCGATCATTGCCTTCATAAAAATAAAGCTTAAAGTACAATGCTGTGATTAGGTAGAATTAAGAAAAATGTTGAAAATGCAATTATAAACAAATCGGTGAAAGTATGTTGGAATTTGTTCTCTGTATCTAGGGATCGATTGAAGTCAAGAAGAAGAAAAATGGGGGTGACATGGTGGACAGAAGCAATAGTGAAGAAGGAGGGCAGCAACTATGTGACAGTTGCGTCGGTGTTTGTCACAAGCAGAGCGGCATCGCGATGACTAAGCCAACCAAGTCGCTAAATACAAGGTGTGTGTCTTTACATCATATTCACGCAAAATTATTCTATTACTTAAAAACCGTGCTTTTTTGTACGTTACGTGTCTTCGATTTTAGTTTTGTGTCACGCGGATCTTCCGCCGACGAGGTCACTGACGAGTTTTGGTTTAGGGTACACTTCTGTTCATTGTTAAACATTTGCCTGAGGGTTACATAGTATACATGTTTTCCAGAGTCTACGTGTTTGATGTTTCTGTGAATTGGTATTGCTTACTACTAATAGTCCATAGTCCATATATTGGGGCACTTGTCCCCGCATAAGTGGCTTCAGGGCATAGTTGTAGTGAGGTGAGAATCCATAAGAAAAGCACTTTGTTATTAGTTTAACCATCTAAGTTGCCTATCCTTTCATATCAACTTGCATCACTTTTATGGGTCAGGTAAGGACACTGAGAATTGGATTGGTGGCATTGCTGTGTTAGAGAGACTATCTTTTCCATCATTATCTTTTTTCTGGTGAATGCATTACTTCTTTTAGGCAGTTTTTGGTCTTAAGGTGGCACCCACTTTACAACATAACATGGTATATTAACCTTTGTCAGTTTGTTGTCAAGTGTTCTGTTAGTTAGAAATCAATCACTGCTACACCTTGCTTGTGTTTTCTAAAAGTTCGCGATCCCTTCTCTTTATTTCAATCATTTCACAAAATATTTACTTCCAATCAATGTAACAGGATAATATGGACAACATGCTCAAGAGTATACAAGAGATTTACCTTACCAGGGCCAGTTATCATGGTAACTCTTTTTTGCTTTGACTATGGTGCTCATTCATTACTTATAATTTTTTATTTTTAAGATGGAAATGTTTACATTCATTCTTCTTGATGTTTAGGCATGCTGGTGTCGTATGGGAGACATGTCTAAAGCTCTTATTTGTGTTCTATAAGTGGATAGTTTGACCATATATAACATATCAGGTTTGTAGATGTAATTATCCCTTTAGTTGAAGTTCTATTGGTTGATTACACTTTACACCAATGCAAAAAATGGTCATTTCTGAAAAAAAAAAACAGCTAAATTAAATTAAAGAGAAAACTACAAACTTCGTCCCTATGGTATGCCTTTTTTTTTCAGATTTGGTTCAATGGGAAAATGGTAATTTTCAATAATTTAACAGCTAAGTTATTAACTTAAACAACACAGGGACCATTACCGATAGGAAACTCCAACAATCCAGACTGTTTAAAAAACTTTTTTCGACAAAAATTGAAAAAACCAGCTATATTGAGGGGCAAAATGTAATTTTCCAAAAAGGAAAATCACATTAACCGGAGTACTAAAAAACGGCCATTTAAAAAGAACCTGTAAAAACTTGATTTTATCAAGGGCAAAAGGGTCTTTTTTGCAAGAAGAGTTGAGAAATGAGTAATTAGCTATAGTATCATCATACCATCTATATTCCTTGCACCACCAGGAATACCGTCACCGACATCTCTTTCTAATGGTTTGACTTCACCGGTCAAATGTTCAATTGTAATTGTTGACCTACCTTTAAATATTTCACAATCTACCGGTACTGACTGTTCAAAATTACCAACCAAGTTTATTTCAATTTCATCAAAAATAGTAAAATAGAGTAAATTGCGTTTTTTGGTCCTTGAGTATAGTTGATTTTTGTAATTTTGGTACTGAAAAGTTTTCTTTTGCAACTTTGGTCCTTACTCGAGATTCTTGTACTGTTTCTGCTCAATGTTTAAGTTAAAATGACTATTTTCGTGCTTACGTAAAGCTGATTTTTGCAATTTTGGTCTAAAAAATATAGGCATTTTCTTCACTATAATTTCTTTTAACAGGGACCAAAAACGTTATAAATAAGGACCAAAATTGCAAAAGAAATATTTTTGGGACCAATTTTGAGAAAGAAACAGCTATACTCAATGACCAAAAATGTAATTTAGTATTAGTTTTATAAAATGTAAAGTAAATTACATTTTTAGTCCAACATTAATTGCAATTTTTGTTCCTGATTCTATTGATATTGAGAAAAAAGATGTTTGTTTTGTCCGATGGAATGGACCATTTTTTAAGGAAATCGGATTCCTTGCATTTTGTTAATTTTTGGTCCTTAATTACAGTTTTTTTATTTTTTTTATTTTTGTATTTTATTCCATCATGGACTGGAATGAAAAATTGTAATGAATACATTTTTCTTTATGTGAACTTTAATGGCTAATATTTTTATATAATTTTTATGATTTCAGTTGAATTATGTAAAAGATGAAGAAGTCACATCAATTAAAAACAATAAATACATATAACAACATGGAGACTACGGGTTCATGTAAAAATAAAACTGTTCTTTTTATACATCCCTGTCGTTTTTCGTTGTATTTTTTTGAAATTATTGAAAAGATGGTTGGAACTTTTGTTAGGATAGGAATCAGGGGAGCTAATCAAAAGCAGGATATATATAGATCGGTTTAAGTTACAGGTATTTTGGTTAAAAATAAAGTTTTTGATAGAAAATTATTGGGTTAAATGCAAAAAATAGCAACCTACTTTCAATAATTTGGTTGTTATAGCATCCTACTTTCATTTCTTATGTATTAGGACACTATATTTTGAAAGTATGTTGCGTTTGTTAGAAAATATCGGAAGTAGAATGCATTAATAAGAAAAAAAAGGTGAAGTACGATGTTGTAATATATATGATACACAAGTAATTGAAAATATGTTGCTATTTCTTGCATTTGGCCCAAAATTATTTCGGGAAGACATCGAAAATTAAAACAACTATATGTAATCATGTAACTTCACAGAATTAAAACAACTACATGTAAGCATGTAACATGTTTTATGTACCTAATTATAGCATTGTACTTTCAGTTTTTTTGATTTTTATTAGTACTATTTATAAGTTATTTTAATTGTGAATCAGGCCAGAATGGAAAATTTTGACTTTATTTTGTTGATGAAAGTACTGAAGGTCTTCGATTAGATTGTCTTTCGATTAGATGGTATTTTTCCTTTTTTCACTTCATGTAACGTGGTAGCCGGTTTATCCGGACCCGTGCTCCAGTATTCCGAAACCCGTGCGGAGCACGGCCTCCCGCTAGTTATTGTATAATGATAGAAATAAAACAAAATTTTATATGTACAATAACATATTTCTCCGTAGACTATTATTTACAAACCAAATTTCAAAATTCAAAATTTCAGATGCAATTGCCCGCGATCCGTGTCAACTAAAACTAACCAATCAGATCACACCTCTCAATCCATATATAAACGCAACCCTATGTTCGTTCTTTCACACATCCCACAAACAGCAATCCATCTCTCACTAGAAAACAAGTCTCACTTTTTCCAAAACTCAAATCCCTCAAATGGCGCCAAAGGCAGAGAAGAAGCCAGCTGAGAAGAAACCGGCGGAGGAGAAGAAATCCGCCGTCGCTGAAAAGGCCCCTGCCGAGAAAAAACCAAAGGCCGGGAAGAAGCTTCCCAAGGAAGCCGGCGCCGGTGCCGCCGACAAGAAGAAGAAGAGGAGCAAGAAGAACGTGGAGACGTACAAGATCTACATCTTCAAGGTGTTGAAGCAGGTCCATCCCGACATCGGGATCTCAAGCAAGGCCATGGGTATTATGAACTCCTTCATAAACGACATCTTCGAGAAGCTTGCTCAAGAATCGTCGAAGCTTGCGAGGTACAACAAGAAGCCGACGATTACGTCGAGGGAGATTCAGACGGCGGTGAGGTTGGTTTTGCCCGGAGAGTTGGCGAAACATGCTGTCTCGGAGGGGACGAAGGCCGTGACCAAATTTACCAGTGCTTAGATTTGGGGGTTTAGGGTTTAGTCGTATTGAAATTTCATCTTTCTCGATGAACTATGTAGGTATCAGATGAATTGGAATTTGTGATATTTTGTTGTCAAACAGTTGAATCTAATTTAAAAGTTCGATTATTAGAATTTGGTTTCTGTAATTACATTTTCCTTGTTGAAATTTCTATTAAACATGTATTAAAGTTTACAAATGTGCATTCCTAAGGATCGGTATAAAGGAAGAAATTTGTATATTTAGTTCATGAGGATGGTTTCGATTAATTTTTAAAATTGTTTTAGAAACATGGGGTTTTGATAATAAAGCTTCAATTAAAAAATGAGACCATGAATAGTTTGCAAATTTGATGAACGTGTTTAGTGATTTTCAAATCGTATTTAATTCTGTTCGACTGATTTTATGTTAAAAGGATTCCCTCTTTTCATTATTTGTGAACTATTATCTTATAATTGTTGTAATTTTTGATAAGTAATGCTTCCTAGTCGCAACAATTTGGGAACCGCTGAAAGAAAGCTTCCTAGGGTGATCGAGACCTTTATAATGTTCAAATTCTCGT
Source organism: Cichorium intybus (assembly GCA_023525715.1). NCBI lineage: Eukaryota > Viridiplantae > Streptophyta > Magnoliopsida > Asterales > Asteraceae > Cichorium > Cichorium intybus. The sequence goes on along the minus strand of CM042013.1, from coordinate 38,838,862 downwards.
TGATAGACTTCAAATGGATATGATTTATAAAGAGAATTTTGACGAATAAATTGCTCAAATACACAAACATGCCATATTATTTGGGTGCTACAAAATAGGATAAAGGGGAAAAGAATATATTATAGTATTATATGATTTATAAAGAGAATTTTGTCATCGCTTGTATTACAGAAACGAAATTTGAACACAGTATTGATCAATTGGATTGAAAATTGGCTGAATGATTACAACTGGAATACAGGCCCAAACTCTCCTGAGTGAATTTCACTGATTACACAAATTTCGTAACCGCCTAACCAACTATTTATACTACAACTTAACTAAAGAAAAGACACAAATGCCCTCAAAGCCTTATTACTCAGGAAAACTGTAAATGATAGTCAAACAGAAAGTCAACTAACTAAATTCTCTTAATTCTCCTTGCATATGTAAACCACAATGGAGGTTTACTCCAATTGCTCTTCTTAATTGCGAAACATGAAAAACCGGGTGAATTGTGGCTATAGTTGGTATACCCACCTTTTCAAGTATCAAATATGGTCCATAATATCTTGGGGCCAACTTAGGTTTGTAGTGATGAATAAAGAATGATGCCGATATGGTATCATTTTGAGAAATAAAACTAAAATTGTAATGTTGTAATAAAATAAATGGAAGTAGAATTCTATAGTAAACATATCAATGAAGTACAATGCTATTTCTTAGAAAGTACATTGCTATTCTTGCATTTAGCCAAAGCAATTAGCTTAAGCTGTTGCACGTTGGGCACTTATGTTTGAGTATCCATCCTTATTATCTTTAGAATTGTCAGAGTTTTCATCTGTCTTTTTCTTTGCTGATCCATAAACCTGAAAACCTACAAAAACATAAACCATGTGACCTTATTGTATAGATAACTTACAGAATTTATTATCAAGTTACCTAGCAGTGAACTTTTCTCTGATTTTGCAGATGGAGTTATTTTTTTCTGTGACTCCGACATCTGCATAACAGATTGATGATATGTTATTTGCTTCAACATAAAACTACAGAAATGGATGATTGGTGATCTCGAAGAAACAGCTGGAATTAGTAAAACAATGATTGCAGTTTCTAACGAGAAACATTAGATCCAAAAAGTATCTTCATATTTGATGTAGAAAAGATAGAATGCCATAAGGCCTTAAATGTAACAGGAAAATACCAATATCTCTTTATGTGAAAGTCAGTAAAAAACAATTCAATATAACATGCTATAATTATCATAAACATTATAGGCGATTGAATCATATAGGGTGTCGATTAAACTACAAATGTAAAAGTTAGCATGTCCAATAGTTTAACATCCGAATAAAAATTATGTAAGCAACTCAAACGATCCAAGAGGGCAGTTTTTGACCGACTCCCAATCTTTAATATATAATGTTATAATATTCAATCGTTTTATATCACACAGCTTTAGGACCAAAAAATATCACAAGATGGGAAAAGATATAGATAATATATACTGATTACCTAGACTTATAAAATTTATTCCAATTCTTCATCATTGTCTTTTTTAATGTCGGTTTCTAATTTTATGGAAATTAAGTACTGCATGCTCCACACAATCAGGCCACTAATCTGGGAAAAGATATATTTAATAAAGACAATTTGAAAAATATCACAACATGGAAAAAGATGTCTATAATAAATACAAATTGCAAAGACTTGGAAGTTGGAAGTCTTAAGACGTTGCAATTTATTTCAATTCTTCATCTTTCATTTGTCTTATAATAAGTATATTTTTATGCTCCACACAAATAGATAACAATTTGAGCCAGCAACATGGAATCATTCATGTTGACAGTAGACACTATATAAACCATCATATGTAGCGGCATCAATACAAACCAAAAGTCATCAAGATTTTCATTTACATCATGAATCCTTGTGTTTTTATAATTTTCCCACTTCTGTTACTACTTCTTGTGACTACAACTGCCAGCAAATTGGTAGCAGTGAAAGGAGATGAGAACGGTGTTATGTCAAAGTGTTTGGATAACGAGAGACATGCTCTCCTTCTTTTCAAAGCTCCCCTTCAAGACCCCGATGGTTGTCTCTCTACATGGAGAAATAACAAACGTGATTGCTGTAAATGGATAGGAGTCACATGCAACAACCAAACAGGCCGTGTCACAGAGCTTCGAATCAACAACTGTAATCTTGAAGGGGAGATTAGTCATTCGTTGCATAACTTAACCTACTTGAATCTTCTTGATCTTTCCGTCAATTATTTTCATGGGACCATTCCCACTTTCATTGGTTCCATGACTCGGTTAACGTATCTTGACCTTTCCTATAGCTCTCTTTATGGTACCATTCCTCCAGAGTTTGGAAACCTCACAAACTTGCAAGTGCTTCGGGTTGGATCCGATGGAGGATATAGAGTTGAAAAGGTAGAGTGGTTGACTCATCTGTCACATTTGGAGGAACTTGAAATGGATGGGGTTTCCCTAGCCGAACAAAATCACTGGGTAGATGTGATTCTGAGTCTTCGGAAACTTTCATATTTAAGTTTAGAGCGATGTAACCTGTCACAGGTGATGTATCCATATTCTTCATTTCTCAATTCTTCTTCATCTATTAAAGCCCTTTATCTCAGTGATAACAATCTCAACTCATCCATGTATCGTTGGTTGTTCCCATTAACCAACAATAAGCTTCGTTATTTTCATATCGCTAGCAACATGTTAGATTGGATACCAAAATATCTCGGTAACCTGTGTAATTTGGAATATTTTGTAATTGATAGCAACTCTGCCGTTGTCAAATTTCCTGATTTCCTCACCAACTTGTCTGGTTGCACATCCCTTACATTACAAGCGTTGAGTGCTACAACAAGCCAATTTACGGGGTCGTTGTCCGATGAGATCCAAAAGTTTTCATCCCTAGAGTATTTGTTCCTATCTGATAATCACTTAAATGGAAGTATAAGTGAGAAACTGTGGGAACTACCCAGACTTCAAACTCTTGACGTTTCTTTTAATACTCTTAGAGTTCCTTCCACATTTCATTTGTCAAACCTTTCTTATGTAAATGGTATTTATATGAGCTCTTGCAAGCTAGGGCCTCCCTTCCCTGAATGGATCCAAACACTCAAAAATCTTACCGATCTTGATATTTCCAATAATGGAATTTCAAACACAGCTCCTTTGTGGTTTTGGGACATGTGGTCTTCTCAACTACATTATCTGAATCTCTCTTCCAACAACATTAGCGGGAAAGTACCAGATTTGTCATCAAAATTTCTCCCATTTTCGAGGATAGATTTGAGTTCTAACAGCTTTTATGGTCCAATACCGAACGTTCCTTCCACTGTGACACTATTAAATCTTTCCAGAAACAAATTCTCTGGAGGGATCTCGTTTATATGCCAAATCGTAGATGGGTTCTTATCATTTCTTGACCTCTCTCACAACTCATTAATCGGACAACTCCCGGACTGTTTGTGGCATTTCAAAGAACTAATAGTTCTTAATCTCGGACACAACAATCTCTTTGGAAAGCTTCCTCCCTCTATTGGATCTTTGATAGAACTCGAGGTGTTGTATTTATACAAGAACAATTTCTCTGGAGAATTGCCTTTGTCTTTAAAGAATTTAAAGAGTTTAAAGTCATTGAATTTGGGGGCCAACAAGTTTTCTGGTAATATGCCTGTCTGGATTGGGAAAAACTTATCAAGTTTGTATATTCTTATCCTAAGATCGAATGCCTTCTTTGGGACCGTCCCTTTAGAATTATGTCAATTAGCAAATCTTCAAATTCTCGACTTGTCAATAAACAATCTCCATGGAACCATCCCCTCATGTTTGAGTAATCTTACGAGCATGGTTCAACAACGAATCTCTAAAGATGTACAATTTTATACAGCATATTCATCGGAGATATATGCCGACCATGCGATGATTGAGTGGCAAGGAAATGAACGTGAATTATCTAGCACTCTTAAATTGCTGAAGAGCATTGACCTGTCAAGCAACAATTTAACGGGACAAATCCCATATAAAATTACCAATCTCCATGACTTGATTGCCCTCAACTTGTCAAGGAACGCTCTATTTGGAGAGATTCCATGGAAAATTGGTGAGATGAAAAAGCTTTTGACTTTGGATTTGTCTAGAAACAATTTGTCTGGGTGGATACCATCAAGCATGTCTCTGATGAGTTTATTGAATTGCCTAGACTTGTCAATTAATAATTTTTCCGGGAGAATCCCATTAAGCACTCAACTCCAGACCTTCACTTCAGGTTATGATGGAAATGAAGGGCTATGTGGACCTCCCCTTTCCACAAAATGTCCAGGAGAAGAAGAATCGGAAGCAACATCGATACTTGGTAAAAGCGAGGGTGATGGGGAAGACATAGATGGAGTTTGGGGATGGTTTTATATCGGTGGAGGCATGGGTTTTGCTACTGGATTTTGTATAGCATGTGGGGCTTTACTTCTAAACCATCGTGGGAGACATGCTTTTTTTCACTTTTATGATATCTTCAAAGATTGGGTTAATGTGACGGTGGTGGTGTTTATTGCAAATTTGCAAAGGGCTGGGCAGACGTAGTTTATCATCTAATTTTTATTTATGATTTCTTATTTTCATGTATGTAATATGTAATTAGGCTGGGGAATTTTAAATTCCTTGTATCAATAAATTTGCCACTAACACCATGGGTGGCCATTTCCTTTGGATTGTATGAAAAAAAATACTATCTTAAAACTTTATATATTTGTAGCATATAAAAACAATATGAAAGTTCGAGGTGCACAAAAAAACTGAAACCAAACTGTACTGGTATAGGAAAAAAACGGTTTGATACAAACCGATTTCGTTTGAAACTGAGAATCCATTAGATATCATACTTTGGTAGCAGTTGCACTTCTATTACGCTTCGTAATGGGAACATGTATTGTCTTTTTGGATCAATGATTCAAAAATGAATTACGAGGAACAGAAAATACCCCCATGAAGTTATAAATGGAAATTGAAAGTGTAATTTACTCTCGAATTTATAGTTTCTGTTATTGAGTTGTCTGATGTATTTGCAGCAGATGGCCGCTCGATAACGTTGACGATGACTTTAGATGAACAACTCTTTAAGAAAGAAACGGTTGGGAATAAAAGGGTAATAAATATCATATGAACTTGCATTATTTTCCAAGTTCTCTTAACTGATCGAAAATATTACTTGTGTTCCAAATTTAACTGCGAAATATTTATCCAAAGTTGTTAATTATGAAAATCATGTGATGATTCAAAATTAAAAAGTGAGGCAGAAAGTTTGGTTAGTGCTATTGTAGGAAGCTTTGAGTTTTTTCTTGGTTTTTTTTTTTTTTTTTTTTTTGAACGGCAAATCTATCCTACTCCTACTCCTAAACTACTCCTTGTTATGTTAGTGTCAGGGTTTGAACCCATGACCTCCTTGTTAGTAATCACCTTGTTAGCCAAGTGGTTGCAAACTATCTTTTGGGTTCTCGGGTGATGTTTGAGAATGCAAACAGTTCGAGTCGGATCATAAGAAACTGAAAAGATGGATGAACATGGAGATGGGTAGTGTGGTTCTAAAGATGAAACTCAAGAGTCACAAAGAATGTCATTTGATTGTCAACCATCACACATGTCTAGTCTTGTAAGGAAACTTCTCCCCAAATCAAACTATGGAGCCCGACTTAACGTATTTTGTTTTTTTCTAGATTGTTAAATTTTCTAGTTTTTAACTTGTGTGATTTATCATATATATAAGGGTTAATGCCACCATTCACCCGCACACTATTGACATTTTGGTATTGATTGTAATCTAATGTGTTTTTATTGTAATCTAATGTGTTCTTACACAATCAATGTCGGTAGATAAATCAATTATAAATATAATGTGGTGTCAACATGACATCCTTTTGACAAAATTTCCGTCGCCATGGTATAGCACCATGAATTTGTTAGGATTATGAACTACATCAACGACAAATTGTGAAGGTCAAAAATACTCGATCTACCTCAACCCTTCTTTCTTGAAACTTTTTATATCATTAGTTTTCAAATTTGGATATTCAACATTTTTGGATAACAGATTTTGATACCAAAATTCGTATTGGAAATTTAGAAAATTCCGAAATTTTGGATATGTATACAAAGTTACAGACTTATGCAATTTCAATGGAAAAGAAATACAAGACTTTATATCTTACATAAGCTATTCGTATATTGGATTTATCTGCTTGAGATCTCAGTTAAAATCAAGATATAAAAACCCATGGATCTGAAGTAATATTTATTTTTCTCCAAAAATATATGAGAAAACTATTAAATAGTGGTAAGTTGCACCGTTTAGACAGCTGATGTCGAACTCAACCACATGCCAATCATGTAGGAGGTTTGAACCTCGAACCTACTTATGAAATTTTGCACATCAACCGCTAGGCTCCCATTGCTCGGATAAAAAATATCGAAAATATACATCTATCAAATATCTTCAATTATTTTAATATGAATATTTGGATGGTTACAAAACAAATTAAGAAGAAGTTGCAAAAAAAAAAGGATAATCCAGATAATACAAAACATTGGAAAATCAATATCTCATCACCTTCAATTGACCTTCATCTCCATTCCTAAAAAAAAAAAATATTAAGCAGAAGTTTTGTGAATAAGAGGAAAGCTTTCGCGGACGATGAAGTCATGAAGACAACAATGATGAGGGTGATGTTGATGAAGGTAATGGTTCTTCAATTTCATTTTTCATATAAATTATAATTTTAAGTTTTCAGTAAAATAGATTATAAATATTACTGTTTGTTTTATATAAATAAGTTTAAACTTTAACAATATTAAAATTAAATAAAAAGTCCACATGAATGCCATATCAGTACCACATAAACATACATAAACATAAAATGAATAAATTTCGATTTTTAACAACCCAATATGCCAAAATGATATTCTAACACCTCCAATAAATGCTTCCCTATTCACTATAAGTTTTTTCCGACGACTCCATTTTGTTTATTTTAAAACCCCAAATTCTCACTTCTTCAGGCAATGCAGTATTGTCTTTATCAAAACTTTCAATCATTCACCCTTTATTTTGTACAACACCTCCCACTTTCACCTAATAATAACAACTTACTTATGTTTCTTTATATTACAGCACCATACTTCAAAATATTTTCTAATTAAATCATCATAATTTTGAAATCTTACACAATTATAAGTGTGTAGACTTTTTAGAGTACATTGTTGTAATAGGAATAAATGAAATTACGTAGCTATTTTTAACATACATTTGCATCATCAAGTGACTCAATAACAAGGGTTCCATCGAGAGACAAATATTCAGTGAAAAATTATGACTATTGATTACCAAAGTAGATTTTGAGAAACAAAATTGTTGGTTTCATTCAGTTTCCCTTTAACATTAGAAAATGTAACAACCCATTTGGCTTCCATATAACACATTACTAAACCTCCATTTGGTTCCATTCACTTTTCTTTTAACAACAGATTTTTGAGAAATATAATTGTTGGTTCCATTAACTTTTCCATTATCATTAGAAATTGTAACATCTCAATTGGCTTCTACGTAACACATGACTATACCTCCACCTTCCGCTGCTATGTTTGCTCGTTCTATGGTATAGAAAACCTATCACTCACAAGATAACTATATTACTTCTTTTTGTGGCTTGATGTTGTAACACGTATCCAGTAAATGAAGATACATAAAAGGGTGGATATTAGTTGGACTTTTGCACTAGATAAATTTTTGGTGAAATGAGACATGGGAACTAGACTAGTTGGAAGCGTAACGAGTACTCCCAAAAGTGACGTCTTTAAGGTATTGTATAATGGAAATATTCCATGCCCAAAGTCAATGCTCCAAAATAAGATTAAAAAAAATATTCAACGTAGTTATTTGAAATCAAACTTAGGGGATAAGAAACATTATAAGATAAAAACATTATGAACCTTTAAATTATAGTTCTAAAATGATAAAACATCGACAACGATGCAATATATATGGATCTATCCCCTTTTCCCTCAATTCTTTAATATCATAAAACTTTTTTCTATAAGGGGTAAATGGTAAATTAATACATAAACAAGGTATTAACAACTCTCACTAAACCTGTTTAGAGGCCCTACCCTCTACTCTGAACACTGATTTTAAAAACATGTGACTATCAAACACAAGACCGTTAAATGGGTTTATAAAGTCCACCCTTTCAATCGTCACTTTCTATAATGCCAATCACAACATTATATGTGAACTTATTCCTAATACATATTGTACTTCATCTTTTAGTGCCTATTGTTTCACTCATGATATATATGAATGCAATGGTTATGCCCTAAAGTCTTTATAAAATACTTAAATAATTCCTATTCTTTAAAGCTCTTTATAATGTATCCCCTACATGAACACATAATATATAGAGTACATCATACAATAATGCACATATAGCTGCAATCATAAGGAATCACTTAACACCAAAAACAGTTTAGGGACATGTATTATGAGAGAGTAACTCACCCTGGCTCGTATAAGGACTCCACCTCACTTTTAAGGTTGCAAGATGACGTAACAAACATGTTATTGATGTCAAACTAACGAAGGAACTCCACATGCTAACTAACAAAACAACTGTGTCAAAATCGAACTCGACTTGGATCAGCGAAGAAAACAATCCTTCCATTGACTCATTGAAGAATGTGATGATTAATTAGTCGTTCGAACCCATAGCAAACATCGGGCCAAAGCCATATGATAAATACTCCGAAACTAGAAAAAAGTTATCCTCGACGCAAAAGAGCACAAAAAATGCTATTGATGTCAAACTAACAAAGGAACTCCACATACTAACTAACAAAACAACTGTGCTAAAATCGAACCCGACTTGGATAAGCGAAGAAAACAATTATTCCTATGACTCATTGAATAATGTACTAATTTAATTAGTCGATCGAACCCATAGCAAACATCGGGCCAAAGCCATATGATAAATGCACCGAAACTAGAAAAGTCTTCCTCGACGCAAAAGAGCACAAAAATGCTCTCCAATAACTGTCGTTTTCGGTCTTTGTAGAAAACCCCAAAATCTTTCGGTGGCTACCATGCAATGTTGATGAATAATTTTTTTTATTAGAACACATGGTAAGGAAAGCTTGCTACCCTAAGACGTGTGAGCATTTTAATTTTCCAAAACAATGAGTCAATGATATTTTTTGAACACTAAAATAAGTTTAATCCGCCTAATGTTAGAGTGACATCATGACACTTCAGTAGGCGTATATGGCTTTTTACCCGAGAAATGGGTTGTTTCGTTGCAACGGAAGTTTAAAAAAGGAAAACCGTAGTTCATTATTTTCTAATGACATTTTTTTATTCAAATGTGTTTTTTAAATAAAATGAAAAGTTGATTATCTTATTATAATATTAAACTTAATCAATAATAAAAAAATTATATAACACATAATAAATGATCATTTTACTAAGTTTAACTTCTATTTTTTACGACATATGGAAAACAAAATGAAACCAAAACAACAAAAGTTCAAACAAAAAACTGGTTTTGTTTGGGATGAAATCAATAAAATAGAGGTGTCATACTTGTAAGTTCCTCCATTTCAAAAGTCACGAACCACGATCCGGGACAACTAATATCCACCAATCAGATCACGCCTCTCAATCCCTATATAATCCAACCCTTCCATCTATTTATTCTCACACCCACAACAAACACAATCCATCTTTCTCACTTTTCAAAACATAATTCCTTCAAATGGCGCCAAAGGCAGAGAAGAAGCCAGCTGAGAAGAAGCCGGCGGAGGAGAAGAAATCCGCCGTCGCTGAAAAAGCCCCTGCCGAGAAAAAACCAAAGGCCGGAAAGAAGCTTCCCAAAGAAGCCGGCGCCGGTGCCGTCGATAAGAAGAAGAAGAGGAGCAAGAAGAACGTGGAGACATACAAGATCTACATCTTCAAGGTGTTGAAGCAGGTCCATCCCGACATCGGAATCTCAAGCAAGGCGATGGGTATTATGAACTCTTTCATTAACGACATCTTCGAGAAGCTTGCTCAAGAGTCATCGAAGCTTGCGAGGTACAACAAGAAACCCACGATTACGTCGAGGGAGATTCAGACGGCGGTGAGGTTGGTTTTGCCCGGGGAGTTGGCGAAACATGCTGTATCAGAGGGGACGAAGGCTGTGACCAAATTTACCAGTGCTTAGATTTGGGGGTTTAGGGTTTATGTTGATGTCGGTTCAGTGTTAGGGTTTACATATTGTAAAATTTCCATCTTTCTCGATGAAATACACGGTATGAAATGAATTGGATTTGGTGAAATTTTGTTGTAAAATAGTTGAAACTAATTTAAAACTTATGTTTTGAGAACAGGATTTACATGTTGATGTTTCTGAATCTTCACCATCGAATTGAAATCATCAATTAGATTTATTTGTTCTTACGGTTTTTAAGAATTAACGAGTGGGACCCCGTGCTCCGCACGGGTTCGGGTTTAGGATGGTTTTTTTTACCTCAATTTTAATATTCCCTTTTGTGACATGAAGGTTCTCTGACTAAACCCGTTGACCCCATTTCTTTTTCCAATAGAATTGCAGTGTATCATCAGACCAAAATCCAGCAGGATCTTCAATTGGTCGTTGTTTTTAAGTGGTTACAACCTCTTGAATGTTACATTAAAAAACCCAAAACCTAGTGCAGAAAACAAACAAAGCTTATTTGCATAATAACAAATGAGAACCCAATAAAAAAACCAATGAAAACACAAATTAATCCAAACCCATATTTCAAGTAATAATATAAGAATAAAAATATAAAGTTACCTCTTTATCTTTATTAGTCAAAGTAGGCTCAAAGTAGGCAGGTCAATATGAATTTGAGACGCATGCAATGCGAATAATGCTCCAACCAAAGTTGCAAAATTTTTTATTTTGCAAACAACATCAACCCCTTCAACTTTTTCAACCTGTTTATAAAAAAATTGGTTTCTTTCAGAAAATTAAAAGTTTAACTTTAATGTATTTCTTTGTTTATGATGTATTAGATAATAAAAATTTTCAACTAAAGTATCAGATGCCCAAATCTAAGTTTATAAGTCTAGTATCCCATAGTTTAAATTTTTAAATTTACCATATGACTAATGGGATACGGTAAAAAGACATGTTTGCCCTTACCTCCAGCCAAACAGAGGTTGTCTCACTTCCTGTAAACGAATATGTAAACGAATACTGACCAATAGAAAAGGTGTCTCCAGTTTTCACTACCTGCAAAGACCATATAAAAATACTCATAAGTAGAAAGGGACGCAGGGTTAGGTGGGATTTGTTCGCATTTAATTGTTGGAAAAGTTGAAAGTACAATGCTATAAATGAGTGCATTTTACAACGAAAAATCCACTCAAATAAAAAATTAAACATAAATCCCAGCAAAATGTCAATAGTTTTATTACCTGTGAATATCAATCGTCCATTTCTTCTTTCTTTTGGCGCAATTAATCCTGCGAATACAAGCTATCAATTAAAATATAGAAGTTGTTGCCTAAATGTAAGAAATAGCAATGTAATTTGCTTGATTTATTTATTATATACCTTAATTTCTTCCTAATACATCATTGTACTTTGAAAAATGAAGTAATCAACCCAATTTTATGGCAATCTAAACCATATACAACTCAATTTTCACTCTTATAAGTAGGCGGATTTTCAAAGTAATAAATGAATTGAAAGTGCAATACTATAAGTGGGTAGAATTTCTCACAATAAATGACTTAGTAAGAAAAAAAATATGGAATTGTAATGTTGTAAAGCGATTTGTGTTTCATGAACGGCTAGTAAATGTGTTTGATCTTGGTGAAATTGGACACGTGTGTCGGCAAGGGGCACCACCACACGTCCAGCTGGAATTTGTAAGTGTTTACTTGTTTGTTTTTCCCATCCGTTTGTGTTCCAAACACATAACTATACAGAAAATAAAAAAGTTAAATGTTAAAATTGTGAAGTGTAATTTTATGACAATTATTTATATTTACATGAGAATCAGCACCGGAAGATACAAGTACGTTTAGTAAATTGGAAAAAGCCAGCCCTGTTATCCGTTTGTGATGACCTTTAAGCTTTGTTTTCACCTAAACATTTACATAATAGAAAACATCTTGTTATGTATTTTTTAAATATACGGATACTATTTAATGAAAAAGAAAAAAAGAAAAAGAAAAACCTCATCAACTCTCACATTATATATTTGGATAGAAGAGTCTTCCATGCCGATAGCAATAATGTTGTTGTCTTGTGGATGAGACGCCAAAAAAGTTGTTGTGGGTGGTGGGGCCATGAATGTAGTCATTCTCTGTATATAAAAAAAATAAAAAATCATTAAAACACAGTATGAAAGTACATTGCTATTTTAGCAGATTAAAAAAAGTTGGTTACCTTAAGAGTCATCATATTGAACAAAGAGATTTACCCGCAGAAGCAGACATGACATATGAGTCATTCTTGGACAAAGCAAGACACGGGACCGCATCTTCGGGGTTGGCCCCGCTGACATCGTTTGTCATTAATATACCGCTTGTCGGTTGCCATACTTGAGGTATGACGATCGCGGTAGCCTAAAGGAGGGTAAAAATGTAAATGTACATATAGTGGGGTTTGGAAATTGGAATGGAATGTACCTTTCCGGTTGAATTATTATCGGTTCTTTGCCATTTCCATAGTTTGTGGACGGCATTGGCTGCTAGAGCTAATATTGCAAGTCCTGAATTTGTGTATATCAATCTTGAAACCTGTAAAATGATAATAAAAACTGGATATGTTTTTCATATAGACAATAAAAATGATCAAAATAAAAAATACCCGCATGGTAGAAGATGTAGTATCGGGAAGTCTTAAAGATCAACATTGTGACGGTTCGGTAATTTCTGTTAATTTCCAATTTCTAGAACCTTTATCTCCGATTCTTCGTTTTACATCTATTGGACTCCGGTTTTCACCGTTCTAGTGAGACAATATTGAAATTAATGAGAAAAAAATTTGGAAATATATATATGTAATCAAGAAATAAAGAAATACTTACCATCATCATCATGGAGGGCATTTGTGGAACTCTATCCATAAAACTTGGGCCCACACCGACAGACGCCTTATCAGCACCACCAAACATGCTCATCATTGGCGGCTGTAGTAAAAGAAATTCAAAAAGTGGTGATATGGATTATTAAAAAGAATAAAAGATATAAGAAATTAAGAACTAATTTACCTTTACAACAGATGTAACACTTGAAGGATCAAAAGGTCGATTTTCCATGGTTCTTAGTAATCTAATTCCATCTGGATTTGCTAAGATTGTGATTCCATTGTCGTTTGTTGTAACCGCCATTAGTATTCCTTCTTTGTTAAATCGTATACAAGGAGAAGCTTGTAATTTGTAAATACATCAAGATTTAATAATAAGTTAGAAAAAGTTTATCTAATCCCATGTAATAAACGCAACCTAAATGAAAGTATATGATAAAGTACCGGTAAACCACCATCAGCATCTGTTGTTGTCAATAAATTAACATTATCCATGTCCCAAAATTTAACCGTAAATTCATCACCAGCAGCAAGAAAACGGTTCTTGGTAGTATCAAACTGTACAACTTCAACAGACCGTTTTCGAAGCCTGTTATAAGTTCTTTTAATAACTCCTTCACTTTCATTCCATTCAACAATGTAATAATCACCTTCTTTATTTGTCCCACACGAGAATAACCTATCAGTTTCACAAATATAGTCACAAGGGTATTTTCGGTATTTTTTAATGTAGAGAAATCGGATTAAGTTTTGAACCTTGTTCCATCAGCACTGTATGCCATAGTGGTGGATGAATGACCAGGTGCATCATAATTTACTCTTGATCCCATGTTGTCATACAACGATGCCTTTATTTTTCCATCAGTTGCTGTATTATGGAATGGTGATTAAATTAATGAATTTCAATAATTTCATATACCTGGATATTTCCCTTGAAATGTGGACATACAGAATAAACAGCTTCTTCATGACCCTGGAATGTGTACTTTTTTGCCCCTGTTACTGCATCCCATACCTGTAAAAAAGCTTCATCTTTATACGAAAATATTTCAAAATCATTCTATTTTAAAGAACTTAATAGAGAGCAACTCCTCTTCTTTCTGTTAAGTACTAAATGTCAACAAAGCAATAACTGCCTTCAAGTGCAACAATGTGAATGAATGGTGTAACCTGTAAGAACGATGCTTTTATTGCAAGAGAATCCCTCATACCAAATCGGAAATAATCACCTTTCCCTACTACTTCTGTATCTGGGACAGCAGCAGCTAGCTCTGTTTATCAGCAATGGCAGCAACATCGCACTCGAAACATTCTCATGAAGCAAAACATCGTTAAACTGCTCAAGACTGCACGTAACAACAAACGAAATCCAGTGTGAGAAAAACATACAAAAAGAAAAAAAATTCACTTAAAAGTTGCATACGTGATCCTATAAAGGCACATAAAAGTTTTATCCTGATTATTAGCTTCAGGAATAACAAAAGCAACCCCACCAGGACCCAAGTAACCGTCGACTCTCGACCAAAAAATAAACGATGAGGAAAAGTCTTCCATAAAACCTCTTTCGGTTGGCTTTTGTCCACCGCCACTTTACATGGCCTTCTCATACCTTCCGCCTACATTTTCAATACCAAAAGAAAAAAAAAATTAATCTTAGATCATGTCATTCAATAATTCAAATAAATCAAAGTACATTGCTATTTACCTGGCCACCTTCTATATAACAACGGAATCTTGACTCACTCATGTTTGACCCAAAAGAGGCATACCAAACGTCAACTTTTGCCAGCTCAGATCTCCAAGCTTGAGAATTAGTACAAGTGACTCGATCTACATTTAGTTCCCAACCAATTAAATTAAAAAAAAGATTAAAAGTTTTTTGAAGTGGATTAGAGAAATTTACCATGAGCATCATCACTAACTTTCAGCTTTGAAAGTGGTATTGTGACATCATCATCATCATCATCATTATCATCATGAAGATCCTCTGATACTGTATTTGGACCATCATCAGATTCATCTTCTGACTGTGAGCTACATATCTACAACCACGTGGACATAAGAAGATTTCTTTTTAAAAAGAAGTAAGTTAACTACCATTTCATACTATACTATTAAAAAGACAAAAAGGGTTACCTGAAATACACGTGTAACTTTACTGATCAACTTCTCAGGCAACCTCTCTGAAAGTACGGGCCAATATGCACTGAATTCCCCGCGAACCTAAACATATGCAAATGGTGTCTCACAATGAAAATGAATACTTTGAGAAAATAAAAAAAATGAATGAAAATTTAAGAGAATTTAAGAGTATTACCACTTTGATCACTTTCCATGTAGATTCAAATGGATAAATCTCATGGGGTTCAACAATTGGTTTGTCTTGTAAAAGTACTTCAACACAAGCAAGTACTGAATTTGCTATAGAGGTGAGATTATATCCTCCCTCCAATGCCATAGCTATCTTTCCCTCATTAAACTCCATCAACCATTAAAATTTATATTTTCTATCAATATGAGCATTGTACTTTATTTTATACATATTGCTATTATCCGTAAAAAATGTAAGAACGTTGCTATTATGGGTAAACAAATGTAAGTATATTGCTATTATAGGCAAAAGAAATAAAGTACGTTGTCTATATTGGTAAAAAGAGTAAAGTACATTGCTATTTGGTGCAATTTTCAAATCAAAGACACGTTTATATCTTTTATTTTTCAAAATATGATGCTAACCTTCTTCAACATTACAGAATAACCATGTGGTGTGATACGACAGCCTCCAAGAGGATCACCAAGGGCTGCTCAAAAATACAAAACTTATAAGACAACATTGTGAAAATATATGATTAAAAAAACATATTTTTATTGTCAAAACTAACCTGTATCAAATCCTGCTGAAATTAGAATTATATCAGGTTTAAATTCTCTTGCAACTGGGATCAATATATGGTCCCAAACAGCAATATAATCAACATCACCACATTTACCATTATCCCATACAACATTAATATTATACCCTTCACCTTCTCCCTCACCCTTCATGCCAAATGAACCATCATCACTACATGGATAAAAAGTCTGTAATTCATGCCTGCATTATTTATATAAACCGAATTGTTATTATTATTATCATTATGAACATTTGAAAATTTTATTATTTACCTATGAACAGAGAAGAACAGCACTTGAGAGTCCTTCCAGAATGGAGAATGGCAAATGTCAGCCTACTTTCCAGGATATCATCGAATGTCAGTCCCTCCTTGAAATATTTTTCCACCACTCCACCAAAAACAAACATGACCAAAAGAGACCAATTACCTGATCAACGAAATCAAATTCATACCGTATCTTCAATCGCATAAATGAGCATTAGTTATTACCTAAAGTTAACCAGAAAGCATGTCCATAAAGTAATTAGAAAGCAAAAGTTCAAGTAAGAAAAAGAGCACAAAATCAATAAAAATAATTGATTTTACGGCAAATATTTGTTACCGTAAGCTAAACCTAGAGGTTTGCATTAACAACCATACTCAATTACTCACTATTCCACAAAAGGTGTTTCCAAGTGCTTTTTATTTTTCAATGTGAATAAGATAATTAATGATAGAATGCAAATTTTACATTTGTCATAAAAACTCTTTTATCCTAACTATTGTAACCTAAAATTAGCAATCGAACTTTTCCTAAGTTGTTGCTTTATGCCGCCGCCGCAGCAGCAGCAGATAAAAAAGGTTCAATTTCTTAAACATAACAAACATTATATGGTAAAGATCCACACCCACTAAGCAGCACCAAAGATAATCAAATCGAAGCTAAATATCGGTTAAAAAAGTTGAATTTTTACCAAAAATTTCACAAAAGAAAGTAAGCAGTAATAACAGATGAAAAACGCTAAGATTTCTGCTCAAATCCCCACAAAAAGAAAGGGTTTTTACGATAAAGATCGATACCTACGAAGCTCAAGCAACAGAGAAACAACCGACGCTTAAAAAAAAGGAAAATATCTTAAGCTAAAAAGAACAGAGGAAAAGTTCCATTTATATTCAAAAGTCAACAAAAAGAACATATTTTTACAGTAAAGACCCATACCCAATAATCAGAGGCGACGGATGACAAACCCTAGAGCCAAAAACCAGAGGACCTTTTCTTTCTTAACTTTAGTCTCAATTTGCACAAAGTCAACGATCCGTGTCGTTAAGGAAATGTATTCCTAAGCAACTGATTAAAGCAAAATAGGCTTTGAATATGGAGTAATCTCATATAACAATATAATGCGAGTGATTCGGAGTTCACGAAATGGTACCTGTGAAGTCGATTTGTAAAGTCGGCGACTTCGAAAATGAGAAGCGGGATTGGAGTCGTCGGAGAAGAAACCATGAGGGTATAAAACTGCGAAGATGCATCCGAGTAGAATTCTGATAACAATTACAACGACAATTCTAGATCCACGCATCGATTGAGACGCGTTTGCTCCTCTACGACCCACAGGACCCGCCATTGTTCACACAATCGGATCTATGGGGATGTTTGCCTCTCTAAATCTCCACCAATACTGCATATGATGTCGAAGTTTCCCGAATGAAATAGATTTGGGGGGAAATGTGAAACCCTAACAATGCTTTTAGATGTCTGTTAAAATGTAACTTTGGAAAATGTTTGTGCACGACCCAAAAAAAATGACGGGTTTTAACGAAGTCATGGCCGTGGAATGAGGTTGAAGATGGAACCGATTGAAAACGAACTTCGGAAGAATCGGAGAGGCGTAGCGAAGGTGGATGTGAGGAGGGAATGGTCGCAACAGCAAAAGCGGTGGAAGATGGAGAAAGACGCAAAATCGAGAAAGTGGCAGCGATCACAACCCGGAAAAGAGAGTGAATGGTGGACAACATCATGTGTTTATCGGCCTCCTTCGCGGTCAAAGCTTTAGGTTGTGCCATTGATGCTGCTGTGGTTTTAGGGTTTCGGACGGGAATTCCAGAAAGTGTCGATGCAATCGGTGAAAGAAGAAAAGAAGGAAAAAGACAATACGAAAGCCGATGTAGGCAGATCCGAAAATACGACCCGATAAAACGACCCGTACCCAAAAGCGCATGTCACAAACTTTAAAATGCAACATTAAAATGACGCCATTTGATTAATAGATAAATATTTAAGATTAGTGTGTGACAAGGATTTCTTCAAGCATCTTCATTGAAAAAATCGACCATCGTTTTTACGTTCTCGTAGAAAAAATTATCATAAATTCCTGTTTAATTAATTAACACAGTTTTGGTGTAAATATGAAATTTGATGTTACGTGGTATACTTGTATTTTCATTTGTAAATAGAATTTACACAAAGCAACCACATCGACATAAAGCAACCACATCGACATATTTACCAAGATGACCATTGTGTCATGAATGCTTTGTTCTAGATTATTCTTCAACTTAAATTGCGTGATATTTGATAACGTTACATCCAGATTTTTTTTTTTTTGGGTTTGTCACGCGGATCTTTCCCGGATCCGGGTCAGTTGGTGGATCCGGATGACTCTACCGCTAAAATAGAGGTTTCTTCTCGAACTCCCTCGATGTTGGATCTTCCTTCGTTGCAGAACTTCCCTGACCATCGCCGTTGAATTCCCGTCTTTCCTGTATTTCGTTGATCTCCTGCTGCTTTTCGGAGTGTTCTACCGCTTTGCATAATCAAGAACAAGAAGAAGATATGACTTCAAATGAATCTGTTCTTCCGATAACCCCTCAGCCTTGCGTTCATACGCATCTAAATCAGGTTTATTTTTTCGTTTAAGCTTTGGTTCTCTCCAAGAAATCCGTCTGTCACCACTATCCTATCTCCCCTTCTCAGTCCCTTCTCCTCTATCTCCTATACAAACCGAACAGTGGGTATTTTACATCGAGAGACTGTCAATGGAAGCTTCCTCCCAAAATCTCATCAGGTAAATTCGATTTTTGTAGATTGTAATAAAAGTCTGTAATCAATTGTAGATCTTAAATGATGTTCTTTTGGGGGAATATTATCAAACACTTCAATAGGTTTTCCCTCAACGATAACCATCATAAGCACTCATAGCCATCACCGAAGATGAAGGAAAATTGTTGAACATGGAGGAATCTTCCGGTATGTTTCTTTTCTTTTGAATTTTTCCGTTCCTTGATTCAATTTCTGTAAATTTGTTTCTCAGGTACGAGTTTCTGTATATGGAATCGGCAATTAAAACGACATTCCCTCTGCTTATTGCAAATTCTTTGGTTCTTTAATGCACGCCAAGTGTTTGATAATATTCCCCCAAAAGAACATCATTTAAGTAGCTAAGGTTTAGTTCAGGTTTTATGTGTTTACGTCCGTCTATTTGTTACATTTTCAGAACATTGTTTAGGTAGAAAAGGTTTACATCTTTGGTTCTTTGATGCACGTATTTCTCAGCCGTTGTCACATATCTATTTTCAGAACTTGAACACCGAGACTTTAGTAAAATTAAGTCATTTTTGTTTGTTTAAATCATATGTCCTTTTCTTCTTCCTCTATTCTCTATATAAAAAATGCAGTGTCACTACCATTAGCCGTTGTCACATATCTATTGGAAGATGGTTATTTTGTTTTTTAGATCTATTCCAGTTCCATCTTTTGTGATGAACACGAAAAGTATTTTTTGTACTTTGTTTTTGATTAAGACAAAAAGTTAATAAATTTGCTGTAAATTTATCATGTGAAAACCATCCTCTGCATGTCGTTTAATTTACCCTTTCTGACTATTGTTCATATTAGAAAAGCAGCACTAAAGTTCAAAATTTAGAATTTGTGAAATAACTTTTTATCTCAAAGTTGATTCGGTATGAAAAAATATTCTGAAACCTAGAGTGTATCCTTCCAAAAGGTAAGCTTCTTTTGATTTTTTGAAATAAAATAAGACTTTTATTGCGAGTGTGAAGCTATTAGTTTGTTATTCCTGCTGTTCACTTCCATCTCTCTCTTCAAATCTTGTGTAACTACTTTGTAATTTTTTCTTAATATGATTACTTTTCTTGATCAGGATGGATTCAAAGCTATTTTTTGATCTAACATGTCATGAAGATTGAAGAGTTTACATGTGTTTCGACATTAAGATATAAATATAAAATTGTTGTTATGATTTCATTTTTTTAACCAATTATTTTTTCGTTCGTTACATCAAGTGATCCCTCCCCACCCCAGGTCAAAGGTCTCCCCGCTCTTTTTAGGGACATACTGTTGAGGTAATTTTTAATCCCGTGGTTTTAATTAACTTAATTTCAAGAGGTTTGATTTCTAAAGTATAACTCTGGCTATTGCAACTCTAACCAGTACAGGGCCACGCGTTGAGGATTCATCTATTTTCTTGAAGAATAACTATTTGAAGAATAACTATTTGATGGCTCTGGCTCGCACAACAACAATAGTGATAATCTTCTCCAGAATTACCCTTTACAATCAATCATGTATTTATTCTGATTTTCTTTTGATTACAACTTGAACATGCCGATTTGATCATGAAATTTTTTAATTGTATTCCATCCAATCTACCAAATATCACAACCCCACAGTTTTCAATTATTTTGATTTTTTAATTAGCGGTCCATCTTTTTTTGAGGGTTCAGATATTATTGAAAGGAAAAAACTCTTGATTTTATGTACAAACCCAACACTTCTCAATTATTCCGATTTTTAAAATTCATCAAAAGTTATCTTGATTGCAGGTGGTGTATGGTTGCAAGTGCTCAGTCCCTAACCTGGTAATATGTTTCCAGTTTTAGTGATTTTTTTAATTATTTAAGGCAACTGATGTGTTCTTCGATCTTGCATCTGAACTGAGAACTGACTGTACGCAAGTTGAGTTGGTTGTTGCATATGAAGTGCTAACATGATGTGTGAGTGGCTCTATCTATTACTTCTGTTCTATTTTTTAAAAAAAATGGGCTGATATACTTTTCTCTTATGGTCCTCATCTAAATCCACAATTTTTATTTTAAGTGTCCTGTGATGTCAAATTTCAAGCATTCTTTTTTAGTTTGATAGTTATATACGGTCTTAGATGTACATAATAAGGAAAAACTTCCATTTTGCAGATTGCCATAATTTTGACAAAATATGTAGATTGACTTCTTTTAGTATTCATAACAAAAAGCATGCATAGAAAGGTAAGTTTTGCATAAAACTCGACTTTTTTTTAATTTTAATATCAACTTCTTTTAGTAGATTGGAATGAATCCACTGTCTTCATGGTTGTTTCTTTTTGACTTAATTTGGACATAATGACTTAATGGGTTAAGCCAAAAAAAAATGGCTTAATATATTTAGACACTAACCCTTTACCTATTTGCCCTTCTTCTTTTTCCTCCCAACTCTTCTCACGTTTAAACTGATGAATACTGTGAAATTTGCTTGCTGGAATGTAAGGGTAAAATTGTAATTTACTCTTCTTCACTTGTGATTTTCAGGAAGATAGACATAGTGAACAAGAAAAGAATGATGGTGTGGGAACATCTCGGAAGCCTCAAAAACGTTTGCAAGGCAAAGTTCATGAGACCGTACCTAAAGGTGCTGTTGACCGTTTAAATTTGCATCCAGGGGCAGTTTCGTCAGATTATGGTTTCATGTCATTACTAAAACAGAAACGCTCTGGTGGTAAGTCATTGTTTTTGTAAGCACTTAAGTAATTGACACTTTGACAGGGGTGGATTGTGAAATTGTTTCTTTTTTTGACTTTTAGGAAGCAGACCCCGTGTTGTTGGAAAAAGGACACCACGTTTACCTGTCTCACATGCTTACGAGAATGCCAAGGGCGAAAAGTCTTTTTTGCCCTTAAGAAAAGGTGTAAAATTAAGGGCAGATAATGATGAAGATGTTGCTCACAGTATAGCAATGGCATTGGCAGAGGCTTCAAAGAGAGGTAGTTCTCCAAATAGAAAACCTTCCGGTATGATGTCATCACCTTCTCAGAGTGCTGAAAGAATGGTAGGTGCTTCATCTTTGGTGGCTTAGGTAGTGTATGCAAGAAACAGTAACACACCTTCATTTGTTTGCTTATTATAACATCCTAATTTCATTTATAAAATATAGACCAAGTTCTTAATTTAAAAAGCAAGTTTCACTTTGGTAGATATTTCAAACTATGATGTCTTAATAAGAAAATTCACACCATGGTGAAGGGTATTGCATGCTATCTTGATCCTGAGTAAGTTTCTCTTTTAGAAAGTGATGTTGAAGTGATGGTCTTAAGGTTTAAAGTGAAAGAAGCAAAGAGCTAAAAGAGTGACGTTCAAAAGACTTTACTGTTTGGAGATTAAAATTAGGAAATGTATTGAAAAGACTCGAGTTTTATGTATTCAACTAACAAATTTATTAATTAGTTTCCTTTGAACTAAAATATTTCACTATTCTAAGAGTTTCTTTAAATTTTCAGTTATTATTATATGGGATTTGCAATCAACTTTAGTAGTTGTTTTGTGATCTGGTGTTTTAAGTGATGGATGAAATGGTTGATTAGCGATTATTTTCTCTTATACAGGTGTTTGGGTGGGAATATGTAAATAATTAAATTTCATATCTCATCTTATTAACATTAATAAAAAATCTGGAATACTTATGTTTGTTTGTGTATGAGACAGGAAGGAAGCTAAATCAATTCATGCCTTTGAGGAATTAACTAATGATATGTTGGTACATTCTATATCGGTTTTTATTGATTCTAAGATTTCTAATCTCATGATGTTAGTGTTGTAGGATGCTTCGACCTCTGCTGGAAGATTAGTGGTGTATGACGGTAAGTTTATACATGCCCAATATACATCATCTCTGCAATAACTAAGTACAAAATGCTGGCGTTAGCCTTTTAATATTTTTACTTTAGTATGTGCTCTATGATATTTAGTTTGACTTAGTATTTTGTGAAGTTACTTTCTATGATTCACAAGTTTGTGTGGTTCATTCATATTAATACCGTGCAAGATCTTGAAGGGTAATTTCTAGATCTGATTTTCTTTACAGAGACAAAGACTCACTTTTATTTATACACCTAAGACTAAGAGTAAACTGAAAAAAATAGTCCCTGTGTTTAAATGTGTTGTTATTCGACTTATAAATGTGTTGTTATTCAACTTATTAACAGGTGATAGAAGTAGCTTCTCAGAAGGTGAAGAGAATGAGGAGCTTCATACATCCTGTGAAGAAAACAAGGATTTTCATAGTGCTGGTTGGTTCTTCTGTCTTTGTTTCATAAAAATTATAGAAAAAAGTAGAAACTACAACTCTATATCTAGGTACTTTTTCCAATGTATTAATGTAGAAAACTACAATGCCGTAATAGAAATAAATAAAAGTAGGATGCCATGATACACAAATATATCAAAGTACATTGCATTTTGTTGCATTTAACTCATTTTTAAAATAACGTGGAATAGTGCGTATTCTTCACATAGGGCCTCTTTCTTTTCTCTCATTAACTTATGACAATGTTCTTTTTATTTCTTTTTATTAAGGCATTGTACTTTGGAAATTCTAACCCATCAACCCGTGCAACGCACGGGTCACCCGCTAGTTACTCTGAAATCATGTAGGAGAGTTTAAGTTCAAGCTTAATATGATGTAAATTTGTCTGGAATATGGTATTTCACACTTATTTTCTAGATGCATCTTTGATGGATTTTTTTTCTCACATAGATTTGATTAAAAATGATCTGCTCACCGATTTCAGACACACTTTGGATGTGTATTATGCATTATGCGCTCCCAAATTTTGCCTGTATATGTTTTGTTAAGGTTAGACATTTAGCATCAAAAGTACAAATTACTTTGAATTAGAAACGAGTTTATCCGATCGAATCCACGAAGACAGTTTTGCTAATATCCTTCATTACTGCTAAAATCTTGAAAGAACCAATCATGGAATTGTTACCCATATAGAGAAAGATGTCTATGATCGTTTTGAGTTTCTTTTGGTCGTATTAGGCTTCGTAGTAAGATTCAATTTTAATACAACATTTGTTTACTTCTAGTTATAACTTCACTAATATTATTATGATTGATGATCCAATAGTTTGTAGATTCATACGTTTTAAGCGGTTTGAGCCGGTTTCCATCGACGGAAACCACCAAACCCTTATTCTAGCCTATAGAGTAGGCATGACAATGAACGTGGAAACACGGTCCTCGTTTTTAATGATGTTGAATGAATGCCTTAGGATGGTTCACAATCTAGTCATCATATCCAATATGACCAATAATACTAATATTACCGGTAGGCATGTCTTTCCAATTGCATATCACAATAACTGTTTAGATTATATTGCGGATGACAGTTATTTTGAGATAGTGTGGACAATGCTATTTTGTGAGAAATAACTAATAAAATATGTTTGTTTGATAATTTGAATACAAAACAAACATATTCTCATAAAATTTGATCAAACCGTTAATGTGGGAGAAAGAAACGGGAAGAATGTCACACCATTTAAAAACCCAAACCAAGACCTACTTAGCGAATGAGCAGTTAACAAGCTCATGATCTACCGATTCTAACTCCAAGTCACAGAAGGGACAAAGAGGAGAAGGAATTTGGATACCGTTGTCCATAAGCGCCACACCAATACGG
The DNA here is from genome assembly GCA_023525715.1 of Cichorium intybus. Lineage (NCBI taxonomy): Eukaryota > Viridiplantae > Streptophyta > Magnoliopsida > Asterales > Asteraceae > Cichorium > Cichorium intybus. The sequence goes on along the minus strand of CM042013.1, from coordinate 38,814,149 downwards.
ATACAATTGAATTTATCTCTCCAAATGAAACAACTCACCTTAAGGGAAACCACGCTCAACCACAAAAAAGGGGACAAGGGGACAGTGAAGAAAGAATCCAGATAACATTGAAGGATCGCTACAAATAGCAACCATATGGGGTTAAGGAAAAGCGTCATCTATCAGCCTCCAAAGATGGGTGAAAACTGTCGAGAACCTATCAAACTTAGTAGCAGCGGGGTGGAATGATGAGGAATTTTCCAGTTCCAGGAAGGGCTGAAAAGGCTAACTCTATTAGCCACACTGTAAGATTTTAACCGGTCAAGATTGTATAACATGGGGAAATGCTGTTTTAAACAACCCAAACAAGCTAATTGTGAGTCCAAAATCGCATATCTGTCCTATTTTCGAGAACTTTTTGAGAAAAGGAGCCAAAGTCAACCCCAACAGTATTAAAGTCAGGCCCTGTTTGGCAGGATCTTAATTTTTAAGATCTGAATGTTTAGGAGGTCTAGACCTTTAAGTGGGTCTGGATTTTTAAGATCTAAATTTATAACATGTGTTTGGTTGGAACCTCTTAATTGTTGTGCTGAATGGTAAATATGACATTTAGCAACAATCATAAAAGTCTCAGGAACAATTACACAATTCAACAACAAATCAACAAAATTCAGCAACAAATCAACAAAATTCATCAATAACCACTATCACAAATCAACAAATAACAGACTTTACATATAATACAGTTGTAATGGTTTTCGTATTTCATAGTAGGGTGTGGTTTTCGATCAACAAAATTCATCAGTAACCACTACTACAAATCACCACGCTATTTGGAACTGCACCACCACCGGAGCACCACCTAGGGCTGCGTGCATCCACGCATGTTCCAGATTGAGGGAGGCAGCGACACTGATAACGAATCAAGGGAGATACCGGTTGCAAGATATCTTACCGGAGCAGGCGATGACTGTGGGTGCGAATGCGATGGAGACTGCAACAAGGCCGGCGACCGAAGCCGGAGACGCAGCGGAAGCCGACGACGGAAGCCGGAAGCGGACGACGGTCAGCAGATGCGGGAAGCCGGAGACACAACAGAAGAGAGAAGGGGGTGGAGGTTGTCGACGGTCAGGAGATGGGATTTGATTCACTATCAATGAGAAGGGAGGCGTGATGAGAGGGCCTGTGTCGCGTTTCTTGGAGAAGGAGAGGAGGCTACGGCAAAAGCGGGATTGAGTAGCTCTTTTTTTATTCAGATATGCTCCTATGTCTGGCCCATTAAGAGGGTACTTTTTAATTAAGTGGCAAACTTAAAACATACCGTATTCTTAATCAATATAACGAAATATCTCATTATTAAAATTTATTCTAAAACGTTAATAATTAAAAAATATTTACATGCTAATGTACTATATACCGGAATCAAGTATTTATTGGATTAGGTCGCAACAATAATATCAAAATCAGAGTGGCGCAGCGGAAGCGTGGTGGGCCCATAACCCACAGGTCCCAGGATCGAAACCTGGCTCTGATACAGAGATGGCTTCCAAATCGCACCATTTTTTATTTATTGCACTTCAGTACCTGCACAATTTTGTTATTCGCACTTCAGCACATGCATCGCTTTTGTTTTTCATTTCCTGTCCTGTTTATTGCACTTCAGTACCTGCACAATTTTGTTATTCGCACTTCAGCACATGCCTCAGTTTTTTTTCATTTCCTGTCCCAACACGTATCATATTTCTCGGTAAATATTAATTATTTAGGTAAATATTCGTTATTAAGATGTCCAACATATTTTATAATTTTATGTTTTCCCAAAACACCCTTTATTACTAAAAAAAAAAAAACAACAAATATACGTTATACATCACTTTATCAAAAATTTTGATTAGTTTTTGAAGTGTTGTTAATAACAATAAACTATAATAAATAAAAGCGTGATTTTTTGCTTCATTCTAATTACGTAGTCGAAATTTGATGAGCTTTATTGGCATATATTTTTCAAACATTGACACATATCTTTTACCATTTTGATATCATTATTTATATCCAGAAACAACCAAGAAGACTCACATCCTCTTAAAAGAAGTTTTCTGACTCTCGACATATAACCACACTTCGGCCACCATTGTCATCATAATTCATATGTCACACCTTCAAATTTCGAGAATAGCAACGCACAAATACATGACTGATTTAAAAGGAATAACCTTAAAATACCATGGAAGCTCCAAAATAGTAAGAACATAAATTCCCAAAAGCTCTAAATATTAATTACATGTTATATGAGTTATTTTATTCAGACAAATAATCCAACAAGTGAATAAATCAACAAGTGAATAAATCAAAGATTGTCTTCAATGCCTCTACTCTATCGTCCACATAACTCCAAACTCCCAAGCTCTAAATATTAATTACATGTTTATATGAGTTATTTTATCTAGCGAGGTCACCAACTGTAAGACAATAGGCGTTAGATCATCATCTCGCGCACAACATGAATTCAAGCAATGTGTAAAATCAAGGAAACACTAATAAAAGGTGTATTTTGTATGAATGGTTTAATTCCTTTACGTTTCCGTTGCTTAAACTATTACGTACATATTAATCAAGTTATTTCATGTACATTGATTTTTTTGAACCGAATTAACATCAAATGAATAGCAAAGAGCTAGTAAAAATTACAAAAAAAGACAACTAATTTTGAGTTTGTAACCCTCCAACCTAGTTAAGTTTCATCTCAGCATTTCAACAAGAGAACCAAACAAATAGTGGGCAACAATCTTGTCATAAAGAGCATCTTTTCTTGGTTTCTTCTTCTCTTGTTCCTTTTTTTTTTTGGTCAAAAATCCAATCATTTAGGAACGTCCATAGTGTTAAGTTGTGCAATCTCATCTCCCCATGACAGCGTCCTAGGAAGAAAAATTTCAGAGGAAGTTTGGTATATAAGACTCAACATCAAAATTTGAAACTACGAAATTTGGATCACAGCTGGGCATGAGACTCGAAGCACAACCAAGAAGTCGAGCTTCAGACAAGAAGCGAATTTGGAGTCTTGGCAATGTCAGCAAAGCTAAGCACCGAAGCAAAGTTGCGGAGCTCACTTGAATGTCACATTCGATATTAACCATCCTTCAGCTTCTTCAATGATCAGGAGCAACCCCAAACTTCGGAGCTAATGGATTGACCTAATAACTTGGGGACCAAGTTTGTTATATACGATCGTGTGTCAACTTATGTCTATGATATCATAGACCCATGAGCTTCAGTCTAGAAGAAACTAGGTCAAACATGTGCTAGAAATAGACATCACCGTATGATTGTAATCTTAATGAAAACGCCTAAAGCGTGTATATTAGTTCAATAGTTGACGTAACTTGATTACTCTGATCAAATGAACTACTTTAATTTCTTCTGTTCTTGTTTGATCTTCACATCTTATTACCGTTTTTAAATTTGTCGAAGTTGTTTTTATTCCTAACAACTTGTATCAAAGTTATGGCTGACGAGAATATTAAGATCGATAAATTTGAAGGTCACAATTTTGGATTTTCGAAGATCCAAATAGAATATTATCTCTACTAGAAGAAGTTACACCTACTCTTGAATGAAAAAAACCAGAAACGATGAAGCAAGAGGAATGCGATATGTTAGATTGGCTAACATCGGCAAGATCTTGGTGTGGTCAGATTATTATTGGCAAAGAAATAAAGAATGTTGCATACAACATTGTCAATGAGAAAACAACGTTTGGGCTGATCAAAGTGTTGTCTAAAATGTCTGAAAAAGAAAGGGTGTGTGCGGTGAGATTACACTGTGGTTGGGCAAAAAGTCGGGGGAAAAATAGGAAGGAGGTTGTGTTCACCTCACTCTACCACATGTTAAATCAATACACCGCGGTTCCACCACACCCTATAGCCTAATACTAATAGTCTAAACCGCAAAATAACAATAACATTTGAGATATGATAATACCCAGTTTAAACCCGATTTGTGGTTCTTAAATCTTTATTCTTCTCATATTTGTGGTTGATCTTGGTAGACATTTATATTTTGTTGGATATCTATGTTAAATTTTCATCTTACTATGTTTATAAAACGAGGTATTACATTGTACACAAATAAATACATAGCGTACAAGTATATACTACAAAGAAACAACAAAGGTACGACAATTAAGTCCAATTTAATATAGCACTAGAAGGTGACACGTGTAATTTCCATTTCCACTTCTTGATTGAACACTCTTTATGAATGAACGTTGAAGTAAACCGTGTAATGTTCATCTCTCAAACTATACAACGGCTGCAGAAGAAAATCCATTTTTATCCCCTTTGCCACGAAGCTAATCGGATGGTAATTGCTGATTCCCTTGTTCGCTTTAAAACTAGTTCCTGCCATAAACCCGGAATCCGATCCTCCGGAATCACAGCTCAGCTTCACATTTCCATCTGAATTATACACAAAGCAACCCTTCTGACTTTCAGATTCTAATCTAACCGTTCCATCATTCCCCTCCACTAACCAGAATAACGAATTCCCGCGATCGGTGGAACCACCGATTCCGAGACTTTGTTCTTTTCCTTGTTGTACAATTAACATCCCCGGGAGGTTGTATGGCTCTAGCATGATGGTTTTACCAATAGCATCTTTATATGATGAAAATTGACTTGAAGTTGCATTTGCTAAGATGATTCTAAACGTTGAGAAGACGGAATCGCTAGTTCCGGGGTTGGGAAACTTCGCTGTTGTGACGGCGGTGTTTGTGTGCGAAAGGGTGACGGTTGAATTTGTGTTTTCTTGATAGAGAGTAATCAGATGGGAATTATATTCCGATGGAATTGGAGTAATCCACTTGGAAAGAGAACCTGATTCCGATTTTAGGTCGGAATCAGCAGTTGTCAACCCAACGAGCAGATATGGACCATATAAGATTGCTTGAAGAGAAGCATAATCAGATCGGTCATCTGGAAAATAACATTTCCAAAGGTAAGTAAGCAAAATGCAAATAGATTCATTTTTGGACCATAATCAAAAAACTCCATGTACTACAAGGACTAGAATTGTAATTACTCAAAATTAGTACCTTGAATGGCCTCCATTCTAAGGGTTATTGGCATTTCAAGGGTAATGACGTCAGATGTGCTCCATTTTTTTGTGACCGATAGGAAATTACCTGGATCAAATAAATTATTTTAAGAAGCTTCATGACTTTGAAGAATAAATAAATATATTTATATTTTTAATTAAAAGAATTATACCTGCGGATGTTAGAGGAATAGCCTGATTATTAAGTGATGCTTTTGCATTTGATGTTGTCCAAGATGGTATTCTAATATTCATGGTAGATGATGATCCTTCCTACATAAAACAAATGATTGGTTTTGTAGATAAACAAGCAATAAAAAAACAAACACTAAATTAAAATTAATAATTTACTTCCATTTATTTGTTTATTATATCATCCCACTCTTTTTTGTTACAACATTGTACTTCCAATATTTTTCTATAACTAGGTGGATTTTTCAAAGTACAATTTTGTAATACAGAAAGAAACAAAAGTAGGATGTTATAATAAACAAATATGAAAGTACATTGTTATTTTTTTTGCAAACCTTCTTTGAGGAGATTGTGATTGTTGCTCGAAGGTAAGGATCCCATGACACAACGGGTGTTACTTTTTGATTAATAAAAATCTGTCCATTTTTCCAATTAAATGAGCTTGATATATATTGGATGATGTAAACTCCGGGATTATTTCCACCTTCTTCAAAGTAAATCGAATCACCTAATTTCGAAAACGATTCGATCCCTACAAAAACAACAAAACGTTTTACCATCAAACGGGGGTATTTTGGTCTTTTACCAAATAACAACCGAAGGAACGGAATTGACTTCCTTCCAAACTTCACAGGAACGGTGAATCCCATATATGATGGATCTACGGAATTGAATTCCAACCATTTGGTATCCCTCGTTGGAATGGAATCTTGGATTCCGATTCCGACATGAAAAAAGGTACAAAATCGACGAACCTGTCCCGTAACAGCACCAAAAATCATTAAACTTTGATCCCCATTTATGGTATCCTGTTGCTTTCGATACCCCGGTGCCTAATGGCAACATATAAATCATAATTCCAGGCTCTTTCCCTCTTTGAATACTTAAAACACCATTAGTCAACGCTCGCTCATAATAATCCGCATACGCCATTTCTTTTGTCCACCTAAATAAATTACGCGACACCTATAAAAAAAACACACACACCAAATGTAAATTTATTTATAAATTAAACATAACGATTGTGGGACCCACATCAAATAAATTATTATATATATATAATTGGCTTACCTTTAACATGTTATATGTGGTACATGATTCCTCATTCTCCGTTTGCAACGTCGTAGCTAGTCTTTTAGGTTCTGACCTAAAAAACGAACCACAAAATTAAAATAGTGCAAAACATGTTTTAGTATTTTTAAAATTAAGTTTATTGAACTTTACTATGAATTTAGAGCCTAAATAATAATAAAAATGTTTAAGCACACTAAACAATACCAGAATTCGCTGACCGATGTCCCTCCTGTAGCATACATGTGAGAAGAATTTACGGCATCCATGAAAAACATCCCGATTTCCTGGAAAATAAATAAAATTAAAATGAAAAAAATAAAGAAAGTTGACCTTTTTATTGTACCCAGATGTGAAAAACGTGGATATTTTAATTTTTTAAATACCTTGTACAGAGGATCACCGGTAACTTCATATCGCATTTGTGATCCAATAACAATTGGAATATGTGTATTCGCATGAAAACCGGATAAATCATCAGCCTACAAGAAATAATATAATTATACAATTCGATAAAAATCTTGAAAAGAAAATATTATATTAATTAAAAATTTACCTTTATAGCCAAGAGTCCAAGAAAGCAGGGTTTATCAAAAAGATGAGCCAACATTAAATGCTTATTATCTCCCTATTAAGAATAAGAAATTAAGAACACCATTAACATCGAAATCGACAAAAAAGAAAAAAAGGAATTACACATCATGATTCTTCAACATACTGTAATGGTGTACAGCCTGTACATGACGTCATTCATCCCACCGGTTTCTTCATTTAAAGATCGCCAGTGTCTTTCTATAGTATACTGATAAATCACATTTTGTACACGTTGGTAGAAATAGTCAGCCATTTTCGTCACCATTTTTAGAGCTTGATTGTTGCCGGCTAAAACATACTGATCGACTAATCCCGCCATTATCTGCCATTTTTACACGAAATTGTGAATTAAATTTGATAAACGAGGTAGACAAAATGAAATTGATGAAGATTTACCTTGTGAATCGTGTAATATGGAGCCCAGACTGGTTGTACGGCTTCGAAACGATCAAAAAATTCAGAAGGGAAAGCAGAAAGGTAACCAGTGCTCATCTTTTCTTGACATTCACCGAGTGCAGTTACGACGGCAGTCATCTTGTTTTTGAGAGTTTCGTTACCGGTGCTCGCCCACATTTGAGCGGTGGCGCTCATGTAATGCCCTTCAAAAGTATACCAAATTAGTAAACTTTTCATCGTGAATGATGACGAATATAGTTTCAGAAACAGAAATTAAGTTGTGGATCAATGAAAAAGGGGTTCGAGAAACGGATTAAGTATACCAACCTACGAAATGACCACGGAGTTCCTGATTTGGGGATTCCCAACCGCCGTAGGCGGTGCCGGGAGTGGGCAAACCGGCGGTTTTTCTAAAGCTCCAAACTAGACTATCGACATCGAGCAATAACAAATACTCTAAATTGGTTTGTTGAGCTTGACCATGGATTGAATCAGGGTCTAATCTGACATCACCCAAGGGAACTTCATTCAAGAAATCCCCAGAAAATTGTGACTCACCTCCTTGAATTTTCATCTGTCTGTAAGTCATCATCCAAGCAAATTCATCTTCCTGTTTTAGAACTTTCCTAGGGAGTAAACTGGCCCAAGCGGAATCATCAGTGGGGGTCAAATGGTCATGAGACGATAACACTTCCTGCTTCCATGTTTTGTTTTTCGAATTCAGGAATTGGTATCGGAAAGTATGCGATGAGAGTTCGGTTGGACTGTTGGTACATTCCTTACCAACAACAGAATCAGAAAACAAAACCAAAAGGAAAATCGCCAGCATCTTCATTGAAATGAAGAAGGATTTCATTTCGTTGAAGAAATATGAACAGTTGCGATAAGTTATCATCAGAAATCGGCGGACCACATCTCGAATTCAATTGAAATACCTAATATGTAACTACTTAAATAGAAATCAATAACGAATAAGACAGCCGATTGAGATTGAAAAGGGCGATTAAGTCTCGTGAAAGGCAATAATTGTTACCTTCGGCGACAAAAATGGAAGTTCAGTATTGAGTGAGTTCAACAACAACCAAATCATAGACAATCGAAAACGAAAGCGAAAGCAAAATGGAATCGAGTGTTGGCGGAAACGTTAAAAGAAACCGATTCCCTTTGTGGGAACTTCTGAGAAAAAAGTAATGATTGAAATAGTAAAACGAGATACATATGAATTTACAGAAGCTCAATTCCTTTGTGGGAAGTAATGATAAAGGGGAATAATGTCGTGTAAGATAAGAAAAAAGGGAAATTCCCCAAGAAGATTGAGGTAACTACAAGACAGGGGAACTCACGGACGGGGTGTCGTTATCAATGGAGGATGAATCAAGTGTGTGAGTGTAACATTATCAAATAGCTGTGAGTGACAGAGAGAAAGATGGAGACAAATGGGTTTTGGGAATTGATTTAAAATTAGGAATTTGGGATCCGTAAAAAGGCCAACAGTTAGGGTTAGCCTGATAAAATTCTCGTGTTCTTGCTCCCCGCCTTTTTGTTTGGTTTGTTGGTTGGTGATGCTCAGAAAAAGTCGCTTTTACAGTGCTCTGAAATTGGGATTATGTATTTAAATCTGAAACGACGACGTTTAGTATTTATTCAATTTTTATTTTTTCTAGTGAAGTATGCAAGACAATAGTATTAAAATAAGTCTAAGAATTTCTTTGTTATGATATGATTCCTCATGGGACCAACATTCGTTGGTGCCTTGTAGTAAGTCAGGGAAGGGCTACCTTTGTTGTCACATCCAATTTATTTTTGTAGTTATTTAAAGTGTTCAAAATTGTTATGTAGGACATTAAACTAAGCAATTTGGTCCCCAAAAAAAGAATTTTAGCAAACTTGTATATTTATAGACCTCTTATAGTATAATTTGTTTTTTCAGTAGTACTAGTTAAAGAAAAGGAGTTAAACCCTCATCAAGAGATGGGTTAGAGTCTTTCTATGAATCATGCATATGTGAATACGTGAATTTGGTCACAAAATGACACTAATATATCACAAAGAAATATTGTTATATAAAAAGATCAAGAGTCATACAATTGTGTATCATAAATAAACACAAAATAAACCATATGTATCAAATAACAATAAGAGAAAGTACACTAACCTACAAAATGACCACGAAGCTCTTGGTCGGGGGACTCCCATCCTCCATACGGGATGCCAAGAGTTGGCAAACCAGCTGTCTTTCTAAAGCTCCAAACCAAACTATCAACTTCTAACATCGACAAGTATTCTAAATTGGTTTGTTGAGCTTGACCGTGAATCGAATCAGGGTCCAATCTCACATCAACCATAGGAACTTCTTTTAAAAAGTTTTCAGAAACTTGATTTTTCATCTGTTTGTACATCATCACCCAACCAAATTCATCTTTGCGGTTCAACGTTTTCCTAGGGAGCAAACTGGCCCATGCAAGATCTTCAGTGGGAGTCAGATGGTTATGAGACAACACCTCGTCTTTCCAAGTCATGTTATCTGAATTCAATAACTGATATCGAAAAGTATGTGATGAGAGGTCGGTTGGAATGTTGGTACATTCCTTACTATCAACACAATCAGAAAACAAAACCACAAATGCAACAAATAGTGTACTCGTCAACATTAAGAGTTTCATTTTGTAGAAGAAATAAGAATACTCTAACGTAAGTTAGTATCGAAAATGATAGTGATATGAAATTCAATGTGGGAAAAAGATCAAGAGATACCAATTCCCTTATGAGTCATTTGATTGAAAGAGAATGAATCAAGAGAATTTATAGAGGTCATAAAGAGAACTATTAATGTTCTTGGAAAAGATACAAAGAAAATGCTCACAAAAGGTTAATTGTAAATGACAAGGAAATTATCCATGGCCCGTGGGCGTGCTACAACACCACCTTTTTATTTTTTATTTCAGGAGTTACATTATGTAAATTTCAATTTTCAAAGCAAAATTCAAATGTGGTTGATAATTTATGATAACAAATTCCACTATGGACCATGTTTTCTAACTTTATAACGACAAATTGCCAAGTGCGACTCATGTTGCAAACTCATGCTTTAAAGATTTACATTACTTTTTCTCCTAACAACAAATATTAGAACATAATTTTTTTTTTCTGACAAAATGTAATTGTTTTATTGTAAAACAGTTTTTAAAACATGAATTGGCTTAGTAACGTCTACGTTTTTATATTTTAATTGCTTTTTGAATATGGAAAACACTAAATGTGATTTGTTTTATAATGACAAATTCTCAGAAAGGTGCAAGCCAATTGATGACCAACTTTAGAACATGATCAATTTTTAATTTTTATTGCAATATATTTTAGCTACACTACGTTTTGTGATTAACTTTAGAGCATCACTCTTATTTTATGACATTTAATTTTTTAGATGCAACTATTCTTCAGTGCAACAAAATCAAAAATTTGAACTTTTAGAAATGAAACTAATTTTCATGATGATTAATTATTTTAGATATAACTACTTTTAGGTACGACAAAATATTAAATGCGGTTAGTTTTTAAGAGGACAGTTTCTAAATTGGTACTACGAATTTATAAAATCAACATATTCTAAAACGTAACTCAATCAAGCTATATTCAGCATCAATTAAAACTTTGTTTGTATATGTATAGCATGACTCAAAACAGTTCACATACACATATATCAACCGATGCATACACACTTTCATTTACCGTGCACCATTATACTATCTATCCAAAATATTTTTAAATTCAAACCCCCAGGAATATAGCATGTGCGTTTTTTAAAAGGCACAATAAATTGTATCTAAAAAACTTAATAGGTTTTAAAGTAATGCAATAAAAATCTTTTAACCCGTATTGTAACTCAAATTAACAACCAATTGAGATTTGTTCTATATCAAACTAGAAGAACATATAAGTAATTGTGAAATCTTGAGTTGTTACATTGGGGACATTTAAATAATTAAATTCGCAGTTGTATAAAACCCCACGGCTACAAACTTTGTATATAAAACATAGTTTTATATTGGCATTGGTTCGTTTCAGTAATTAGATGACAATGTTTCGTTTCGCAATCAAAAATAGATATCATTGTGATATTTTGAGTCTCACAACATACACACATGAAATCATGTTTTCAAACAGTCTTGGTTCCTAACCATTTGTATGTATGATACTTTACAATCCCATTAAAAGTTTGATATGATATTTTGGTGTCATTATATAAGCACATGGATCATTTATAATATGTAATATTTTGGACGACGCATAATAAGAGAAAAATTATAAAGTTTATGGATTTATAAGTGGAAATGAAATGTACATGTTTATAGAAGAATGCTATCTGAATTATTTAAGTTGAGGGACCACATATGTCATTTTAGCCACATTGATGGGGCACAAAAGTTAAAACGGGGAAATGGAAATATCTTCTTTATAAATGTTTTGAAAGACCTATCTAGATTTGAAGCGTGACAAACACGATATTTAACGATTAGTTTATTATTTAAGTCCTGAAAAGTACTGACCATCAATAGCTATTAAATATCAACTATTGAAGGATCATTGGTCGGTACATGAAGATATGCTGAAAGGGCACAAGCACGGAGGAAGTTTGCTAGTTACAAATGAGAAGTGTTTTCAACTTGACATATTATAAGTCTTCCCACTCTGATTAGTGGGCTTATAACTTTACAAGTTCAGCTCGTGCAACTTTGTAAAGTTGATGAAGTCTTGCTTGGCTCTCCCACCATTTGAAACCACTCTTGTTGTGTTTGAAAGGCACATATCAAAAGAATGAAAAAGATAGAATGATGATGAGGAAAAACTTGTATGGTATATGATAAAGCCATTAACAAGATTGTCATAGCTGATGAAGGTTATCCTTCAGTTGTTTATTGCATTTCTACCAAAAGCATTTGGGACATCTTAGTTATTCTAAATGAGGACAACGATGGAGTTTAAAAGAGCAAAAAGTTTGTCCTAGTTCAACAAGATAAACTTTTGTTAGGATTTGTGACTAGAATAGGTTGCTGCAGGACGGGTTTTAGATATAACTTGGACCGATCTCAACATTTGGATTACCATGTTGCAATATTAATTAAGGTTCAAAACCATATGAGTTTTATAACGATCATAACTTGGGGTCCCATTCTTTGTAAGGTAGAAACCCGCAATCACAAGTGTCGGAGTAATGCAGCATATTCAAACGTTTTGAGTTACCTAGTTTTTGAATTTTAGCGTTTATATTTCCTGCGTTTTAGTTTAGATAAACATATTGGGTTTGTTTTGTTTTTCTTGGTTTCTTACGACATAAGTAGAAGGCCGTTTTTTGGATTTTGTTGAGTTGTTTTTGGGAGTTCAATAAGAAACATAGAAGCTAAATTGTTCATCCCTGTTTTTCTTCTCTTCTTATTTTTCTTGTTCTTGAAAGAAGCAAAGATACTGCTTTTACACTTGGTATTAGAGTGCCTGGTTTATGCCAAAATACCAACTTTGTTCTACATTCATGGTAACTAGGAATTATAAGGAAGGGCATGTAACACTCTATTATCCAATGTTATCATGAAATGATTTTGCAGCCTGGGCTATCAAGATGAAAGTTTTCTTGCAAGAGCAGAGCGTCTGGGACACTGTTGATCCCATGGATCCAAAAGATGTAGTCGAAATTAAAAAGGATAAGATGGCACTTGTTACCATCTATCAGGGGACTCTGCTTTTCTTTGAAACCTAGGTTGTTGTTCTCCTCTTTCACCCCTCCCCTACCAATTAAGGATCTTATCTTTTCCCTTAATTTCTTCTATACAAAAATCATACAAACCAAAAATCCTTATGGTGTTGTTTGTGTATATTTTGTATGATATCCTTCAATGAATTTGTATGTACTTTTTAATGCAATTAGTTTGTGTGTATTTTTGTATGATACAGACGAATTTTGTAGACATCAACCCTAGACTATTGTTCTCCTCTTATCTATCTTTTTGTTGTCCTTAATTATGTTATTTGTTGGGCTGTTAACACATCCTGGTTTATAGGTTCTTGCACCTCATCTTCAACAATATGTCATTCTTAGGATTTGAATAACACCTTTAATTGGATACTCCAATAGTGATATTTACTTCCATTTCATTTTGGGAGAAAAAGGGTCTTCATAACGTTATCATGCAAAGCCATATTTTTCTATGTCTTTTTTGTTTGTGCACTTATCATCAATCAATTTTTTTTCTCGATCAGGCTCTGATATCACTATGTTGGGATCGATCTTAGGACAAAGAAAAGAACAAGACCGTAGAAATATTGATGCAAACAACTAATGAAAGAGGCTAAGTTATGTACTTGGAAATAAAGACATTTTATTATATCACACAACACCAACTAATGTACAGTAAGTTATATATATATATATATATATATATATATATATATATATATATATATATATATATATATATATATATATATATATATATATATATATATATATATATATACACACACACACATATATATATATATATATATATATATACATACACACACAATAAATATTAATTGTATAACTATCAAGTGACAGTTATAATTGGTTATTAAGTTTTAGAACCATAATATCAGTTCATATAACACTTATTATAAACCAATACTTATAATAAATATTAAGTGCTATTAAAGAAAGCTTATGTTAACTTTAATAGGAGCAATGTGAGGGAGGTTTCATAGGGCACCACACCATCTCAACATCATGCCTAAGGGGGTGGTATTCACGTCATGATCAGCATCTACCTTGGCATAATGCCTCACATGTGATGCCCACACCAATTTGGACTAAGTACATAGTCGCTTGCTTTTCCCACATGGTTGTGTATTTCTGCATATAAGTACACAGTTGTGTGTGTGTACACACACACACACACATATATATATATATATATATATATATATATATATATATATATATATATATATATATATATACATATATACCTATATACCTTTGTTTATATAGTCATTTGACTGAAACGACACTTTCACTTACTCATTTATATAGTGAAGTACATGACAATGTATTGTTTCTTACATGGTCGTGTGATTGAAGTGTTACTTCTTGTGCTTACATCCTAAAATCACAACTGGGTAGTATACTTTTTTGTAGCCATTTCATTGTTCAAAAAACACATGATTGTTAACTTATTTTGCATGGCCTTGTAACTGTTGCTGTTGAAATCATTATTCTTATTTTAGCAACAAACTTTGCATTTAGGAAATGTACTTCCACTACAAGAAAAATGAGCATATGTGACTAATGCATTAGAGACTGATTAATCAGTGTTGGAAATCATGTATATAGGACTGATGAATCTGTCTTAGAATCTATCTGGGAGTGATTTTAGTGCATAAATTATTAGCGACTGACCGAACTTATTAGAAACTGAAATTTAGTCCCTGATATGTTTACGCCAATTTATATTTGAAGGGAAACATCTTAGGGATTGAATTTAAGTCTTAGATCAACCAGCACCAATTTTGACTTTGTAGGGAAACTTATTAGCAACTAAATTTCAGTCGCTGATAGACTTGTGCCAATAGTAACTCCGGCGTGAATAGTAACTCCGGCATGAATAGTAACTCCGGCATGAATAGTACTCCGGCGTGAATAGTACCCGAGAAATGAAGTAAGCGCTTACCTCGTGATGACGTCGACGATGATGTCGTGATGATGTCGTGATGACGTCGTGATGACGTCGTGAATAGTGTTTTCAAGCCCTATAAATAGAGGCCCAACTTCTTCATTTCAACCCACAACAAACACCAAACAACCTTACGATATCGATGAGTGTTCTGGTTAGGAAAATAGGTCGGGAGGAGTTAGGAGCGAGCGGTAGCTGGTAACGAGGTGCTCGGGAAGTGTTGGAAGAGCGGAACGGGAAACGTGCCAAGGCTTTGAACACCAATCTTGATTAAAGAGGGAATACGAAGCAGAGATAAACGTTGTAGTCGACTATAATCAGGTGAGTTTCTCACTACATTGTGTGGAGGTTATATATGCTTTACCGTATTTTTGTGTGCTTATAAGATGTTTATAAGATGTTGGTAAATAGTACCAAGTTGTGTGTATATTATTGATATATATCTTTCTGTTATAATTGTATGGGTTGGGTTATGGTGTGTGTGGGTTCGACGTACTGAGTAATATAGAGATACGTGCAAAATACACTGAGCAGATACGCATGACTTGACGTACAAGGTATGCGCGGCTCTAAATGCTGAGCAGGGGAATTAGATTTACTGAGCAGATACGTATAGGAGGATATAGTCCAATATACTGGGTAGAGCATATTAGGTGACGTGTGGTTGTATTTTTTTGTTAGGGGTAAAGTATGTGTAGCTGATATGCTGTGTAGTTGTTGGAACTCACTAAGCCGTGTGCTTATCCTTTCCCTTTTAAATTACCATTTCAGGTTGTACAGGTGAAAATGACGGACAGGCATGACGGGTACACACTGATGCTACTTATGTGGAGATTTATGCGGTGAACTGATGTTTAAATGATTTCTAAATATCTTCAAAATGTTAATTATTGAATAAATTGATATTTATTTAAATGAAGATGTTTTATTAAAAACCGGGTGTTACAAGTTGGTATCAGAGCCAAGGCTTGAGTGAATCAGACTCACTTGATGGGTTTTGATCTCAAGCTTGAGACTTAAAAGTTTTCTTTGAAAATATTTTTACAAGAAATTATAAGTTGTTTTTCGAGTAAGGGGTTAAATGAATGTTGTTGCAAAGCCGCAGTGTGTACCGTCAGCCGACGTCAGTGGGGAAAAGGTTAAGTGCTTAGTCTTTGTTGCTATTTCTGTAATATATGTGTGCTTAAATGCCATTACAGTGTAGGCAGTAGGAACTAAATAGTCCTAGAATTTTTGAGTTGGCCAAGTTGCATGTTCCTTGATAAGTGATATCCATAAGGTAAATCCTTTTATGTGAAAAATTTTCTACGACTATGTTCGTAAAACAACTTGGGTATATGTGGTAAAATTATCGTGAGAAGTAAATTGGGGACTTCTGAACAAGTCCTGAAACGAATGAGGATATGTGTTGAAGATAGTAGTAAGAGCTTCTACTATTGAAAGCACAGGATCCGCGTTCGAATTGGGAGTTGGTCATGAGCAATCCAATAAGCTGAGGGTATAACTAATCAATGTGTATGCTGATAAGCTGTATTTATACTATCCAATCTATTGATTGGCAATCATAGAATTTATTAGGAATAATTGGGACACTGGTTGGGTTACTCGAAAGATTTAGAATCTGGTGACGTTTCTTTTCTTAGTAGTTAATTAGTGAACAGTTGATGTGACTATGGTGGATGAGCTGTGTAAAAATGATACATTAAGTCCCTTCGTTACTAAGAAAAGCACAGATAGTGGATAATAAAAAGAAGATGTTGATCGCTAAAATAGTTGATTTTGATCGACTATAAATAAACATAATGTTATTTAGAGAAGAGCATAAGTCGTAAATTTCATTTCCAGATATGGAGATATATGTGAGGCTTCCAGGTCATCTACAGTTGCTGGTTAACAAGTTTTATATACGAAGTGTGTCAGACGGCTGTAGTACGATAATGATGAAGGCTGAGGATGTATGTGAGCGTATCAGTAGAAATTGGGATGCAGTAACTGGATGGCATAATTTGGAAGAAGACATACGTGAACTAAAGCAGTATATAGATGTGAAAAGTATACGTACAGATATACGTGTACATGCTAGAAACATAAGGTTTTATACGTGGTGTCGTATGTTTGCAGAATTAGAGTTTTATCCATTCCCGTACAAAAGATGTACGTGTATACGGGATGGACATATAATAACAACTCGTGAGAGTGCAGATGACATAGTGGTGTGGCGTAAGGGTATTCATGTAGGTAGTGAATACTATGAACGAATATATCATAATAGGCTAGATGTGGCCTATCAGTGTATCATGTACTTAAAATCTGTTAGTATATGAAAATAATGAGTTGAGGAAATATTGCTAACTGACCAAGATAACTATCTTGTTAGCATATGTGTGTTGGGTAAATGACTAAGTGAATACCTCTTAAGTAGGTAACCCGTAGGCAAGTAACCGTGGATAAACTGTGTCGGTAGCTGGTTGAATATCTAGTTGATATTAGCTGTGTGGACGAATATGTAAGTATTAAGTGGTGATAACCATGGATATGGTATCCTATGGTGGTGGAGATTTTGTAGTTG
Organism: Cichorium intybus; assembly: GCA_023525715.1. Lineage (NCBI taxonomy): Eukaryota > Viridiplantae > Streptophyta > Magnoliopsida > Asterales > Asteraceae > Cichorium > Cichorium intybus. Next base: position 38,796,554 of record CM042013.1, on the reverse strand, counting down.
TATGTGGAGGCTGAGCTGATATGAGGATTCTTAGTGTCATGTGGTTGGTTGCAGAGCTGTGCAGTCGTATGTGTGTTAACCGTTAAGCCTTTAGAGCGAAAAGCTGTTTATTCTGTGGGGCCACTTATACTTGTAGTTGGGACCACTTATTAGGTGGGGCTACTAGTATTGTGGTTGGGACCACTTATGCTATGGGGCTACTTGTACTTGTGGTTGGGACCACTTATTCCGTGGGGCCACTGGTAGCTTGTAGTTGTGACCATTTATTCTGGGGGTTAATAGTACTTGTGGTTGTGACCACTTATTTAGTGGGGCCACATTTGGTAAGACCACATATGTGTTGTGGATCTTATGAGCAGTAATTGTGGTGGGACCACATACAAGTGTTGTGATGGCTTTATTGGCTGGCAGTTCTAACACACATACAGTTGGGTGTTTGGTGAATAGCTGAGCTGTTGAGGTTGTTAAGAGCAGGGGTTGTGATATGATGTGGTGAACATGTGATTATACGATGCATAACAAGTACCTTGCATCCATGATGTCTGTGTATGAGATTACATAACGAGTACTTTGTAGTCTCAATAGGTTGGCCTAGTTGATTAGAGGTGGTTAATGTGCCGGTATTGTGGTAATACCCTTTGGGTTTACTAATAGAACCATATTGTGTTGAAATAGGGAATGATTGAGAGGAAGAATAAGTGTATGCCAACGCTGGAGATTCCGGGGACGGAATCTTATAAAGGGGGGGGAGAACTTGTAACGGCCATTTTTCAAAAAAAAAAAAATGTTGTGAATAGTAATTCCGGCGTGAATAGTAACTCCGGCATGAATAGTAACTTCGGCATGAATAGTACTCCGGCGTGAATAGTACCCGAGAAATGAAGTAAGCGCTTACCTCGTGATGACGTCGACGATGATGTCGTGATGACGTCGTGATGATGTCGACGATGATGTCGTGATGACGTCGTGATGACGTCGTGAATAGTGTTTTCAAGCCCTATAAATAGAGGCCCAACTTCTTCATTTCAACCCACAACAAACATCAAACAACCTTACGATATCGATGAGTGTTCTGGTTAGGAAAATAGGCCGGGAGGAGTTAGGAGCGAGCGGTAGCTGGTAACGAGGTGCTCGGGAAGTGTTGGAAGAGCGGAACGGGAAACGTGCCAAGGCTTTGAACACCAATCTTGATTAAAGAGGGAATACGAAGCAGAGATAAACGTTGTAGTCGACTATAATCAGGTGAGTTTCTCACTACATTGTGTGGAGGTTATATATGCTTTACCGTATTTTTGTGTGCTTATAAGATGTTTATAAGATGTTGGTAAATAGTACCAAGTTGTGTGTATATTATTGATATATATCTTTCTGTTATAATTGTATGGGTTGGGTTATGGTGTGTGTGGGTTCGACGTACTGAGTAATATAGAGATACGTGCAAAATACACTGAGCAGATACGCATGACTTGACGTACAAGGTATGCGCGGCTCTAAATGCTGAGCAGGGGAATTAGATTTACTGAGCAGATACGTATAGGATGATATAGTCCAATATACTGGGTAGAGCATATTAGGTGACGTGTGGTTGTATTTTTTTGTTAGGGGTAAAGTATGTGTAGCTGATATGCTGTGTAGTTGTTGGAACTCACTAAGCCGTGTGCTTATCCTTTCCCTTTTAAATTACCATTTCAGGTTGTACAGGTGAAAATGACGGACAGGCATGACGGGTACACACTGATGCTACTTATGTGGAGATTTATGCGGTGAACTGATGTTTAAATGATTTCTAAATATCTTCAAAATGTTAATTATTGAATAAATTGATATTTATTTAAATGAAGATGTTTTATTAAAAACCGGGTGTTACAGCTAACTTTTCATTTGGAGGGAAACTTCTTAAAGACTAAATTTTAGTATATGAGATTGATCATTTGGTCATGTATATCATATATTAAACACTGATGAATCAGTTACGAATCCTATTTAACTAGCACTAATTTTGACTTAAGAAGGAATTTTATTAACGACCGAATTTGTCTTTGATAAACATGTATCATCTTAGATTTGAGGGGATGTTTTATCATATACTTTTATTTTAATTAGATATATTATGATACACATACTTACATTTACTGAATCAATGGCAAACATGAACTTTCAAGTTAGTACGACATAAATTCTAACATAATTTAATTAAAAGAAATAGATTAATAACAAATATTCAAATTTAATTTATATAAATTAATAAAGTATTTGATTAAATAATAAATTACTTAGATAAGTGTGATTTTTGAAATATATTAGATATAAAAATATATAATTTTAAAAATAATTAAAAAGCATATATATTTATATAGCTATTTAAAAATAAGATTTGCAACATTCACTCGTAATCCCACTAAATCAGCCAAATATCCGCAGTTCATCCTAGAATCGTGGTTAATTCGTGGTTAATTCCCTGTTTCAAAACCGATATACGCTCTGCTCTCTCCTTATTATGTACCCACCATCGGATCCTCCCACCTATTGTGCACATTTGTTTCTGGATGCTACATCTTCTTTGTTCCCACAATAGGTCACTACAGAATATCCTTCCTACTCTCTCTACTGCAATCACTTGAACAAACTAGGTATTTGTTCTTATCATTTTATTTCAATATTACGATATTGATATTTAATTCTGGCAACATTTTAAGTTAGGGCTATGGGGTTTTCATATCAAATTCATTGGTACCCTTTTTTCTTATAGTGTTCTATATTGGCATGTGTTCACTTTATTGTACAACATCTAATGTCCTTAGTTTCACTTTTTTATGCTTCATAAAATTTCCATACCAGTGATAACACTCCTAAATTGTCATCATCATTTTATGTATATACTCATGCATTCAGAACTTGTGTTCCATGTTTTTTTTTGTATGGATATCATGTTCCATTACTCGTATCTTTTAATGGCTATAGACATAATACACATTCATGTTTCTAGTGTTTTTTACAATCCTTAGTCTCCTACCATGCCTAATACCCATTTATGTATCATACTGCCATTGATTGATCAAAAGAGTGCATAATACGATTTTGTACTCCCGACGCATAAGATACAACACCTTGATGTATATATTAATTATTGGAAATCAGTAATTACATCACCATTCTCCTTTACTCATACATGATTGTACATGAGTTGAGCATACAAATTTTGAGGATGTTGCATATACTCAAGTTATGAAGATAGCAATTTTCGGATAGAATACATAGATGCTAGGAAAGACACATATATAATATATGATAGTTGTAGGTTCTAAAATATATATTTTTGAATTAAGAACTGTAAGACGCTACATATATTAATATTCATTGGTTGATTTTATTTTGTGTTGCTATAGAAAAAATCTTCTGTATTGTTTGTTGTTGGAGTTCCATTTCACTCTTTTCAGTCTCATAATATACATACACGAATCCATAATTGGAACATGATTTGTTCCTAACACCTCGTAAACACCACCCATTACAATCCCATTAAGCGTTTTCGATCTTTTTACCATCATGATATGCATACACATAACCATCATTTAAAAGGGGCTTCATTTCTAACAATTTAATAGAATGCATCACAAATCGAGGATCCATTGGTTTTGGACCATAAAGAGAAGCCCCACCACACCAATTACAATGTATTTAAAGTTGTCTTTTAAGTCTTCAAATGAAGGAGGTTAATTAAGTGAGTAGTCATAAAGAGGGCCTACACCCAAAATTTAGGGGAATATGGGCTTGGAAAAAAGTGTGTGAGGGACATTTGTGACTGTTCGAAGCATACACTCATATTATTTCCTATTTTGTTGGGACGTATGCGGATATGAAAAACAAAATCCAATGTCATTGTTAGAAAAAAAAAGCAAGAGATTAAGTGTTGTCAAATCCCCTCCCCCGTTGTGACGTTGGAGCGATTTAATGGTACACTTGAATTGAGTTTTGACATATGTGAATAATTGAGTGAATTTAGGGGCTGTTTGGATATACTTATAAAATCAGCTTATTGGCTTATTGACTTTTTGAAAAAATCATAAGCATAACCAAGGACAAATAAACAGTTTTTTTAATAGGTAATGATGCTCTTACTTATGACTTATGACTTTTTCAAAAAGCAATAAACCAATAAATTGATTTTATAAGCACATCCAAACAACCCTTAGTTAGCATGTCTGATTTACGTTTAACTGGCAACACACACACAAAAAATGAGATTAAGAGTCAGCAAAAACAACATAGTATATGGGTTAGTGGATACCATGTTTCATCGTATTTTCCCATAGCCAACAGTCTCATTAAACGACATAATACACATCAAAATATTACAATCGGCTATAAACGGACTATATAATATGGGCCATAAAAGGTTAAATAATACAACATATTTTGGATGGACCATAAAGAGAAGCCCCACAACACTAATTCCCACGTCTTTAAATTAAAGCTATGCCTTATTGCCTTTCAAGTCTTCCTCCAAGCTGTTGGCTTTACTTTAGTGGAAAATTCCAATCTAGGAGACGTCACCACACTAACTTGTGCTTCTTCCCAATCTATTTATAAATCTGTCTTGTTAATTAGTTGATTCTGTAAATACGTATAACTCATTACTCAAATAGTTGTAAAAATATGTAGCTGTCTAGCTGATAATTTTTCTCGTTTGAATATTAAGTTAAAAACAGAAATACAACGATTACATAGTATATTTTTCCCATTTTTATGGTTTTGTAGAGATTAATGAAAAATTGAGTTTTAATAGTAGTAATAAATCAAATACGTAATGCCCATATGTGAGTGGTGCCTACAATCACGTAGCAAATAGTGTTAGGCAGCAACAAACTGTATATTGTAAATTGTAATTTGCCCACATCTTTTTATTATGAATAAGATGTATTCCATCATGACCATATGCTTTATGTACATGACGGTTAATATTAGGCTCTTAAAAATACCTCATACATAAATAGATTAAGTAATAACCTAAAAAATCAAAAGAACCGTGATGACACATCTCGATCATAGGATTAAACAAATTAATAGCCGAGAGTTAATTGAAAATATTCCTAAAAGCTCGTGAGATATCGTGACAGGTCTGTTTATTATTTTTGAGATTTTGGAGATTACCAATGAATGTTAATTGTTTAAAAGGTGACAAAAAAGAAAGAATGAAAAAGAAAATCGGATTTTGTACATAAGCACCTTTAAAGAAAAAAATAGCTAGGAGATGTTGTGTATTTAAATCAGGGATAATATTATAAAAGTTTTTAACTTTATCAGAAATGTTTGATTTTACCCTTTTACATATTTCTGGTTCATTAAAACTCTTAAGTTTGACGAAATGTTCGATTTTACCATCGTGACTTGATATAAAAGGTTTCTAGGTTTATATTGAAATGAAATTCGTAAAAAAACTCTTAAGTTTGCAAAAGTTTTACGTTTTTATCGTAAGTATTTTTTTTATATTATACATATTTATGAAACAAAAAATATTTATTACACGAAAATACGTATTTATACATGAATTTTTCCATTAAATATCGTATTTATGTTTTAAAAAAATGTTTTTTATGTATATACATTTTTGCTGGTTTAGACGGTTTAAAATGTAAAAAAAAATTATTTATGTTTTTATATAACAGTGAAAATCTAACATTCTTAAAATCATTTTTCTTTTTTACTTTTTTAGAAATATATAAATATGTTTTTTAGAAGTATACTATGTTTTTAGAAGTATAAATATGTATTTTACATTTTTAGAAATATATAGATATATTTTTTAAAGATATAAATACATATTTTTATGTATTTAGAAGTATAAATATGTTTATTTCGTTTCATAATACGCTTTTAACTGCTACATACGTGTTTACCTGCAAAAAAAATATTTGTACTTCAAAAAACATAGTAATACTTCAAATAATGTATTGATACTTCTAAAAACGTAAAAAATATTTATACTTTTAAAAAACATAAAAAGCAATTTTAAGAGTGCTATATTTTCACCGTTATATAAAAACATAAATACAATTTTTTTTACGTTTTAAACCGTATAAATGACAAAAAAAATGTGTACACATAAATACCAATTTTTAAACGTAAATACGATGTTTATGAAATGTTTTGTGTGTAATAATTTTTTTGTTATTTCATAAATACGTATAATATAACGAAATACTCACGAAAAATATGTAAAAATATGCAAAATTAAGGTTTTTTTTTTTTTTTTTTTTTGTTGCGAATTTCATTTCATGGTAACCTAGAAACTTTTGATAGCAAGTTACAAGAGTAAAACCGACATTACTTCTAAACTTAAGAGTTTTAATAAACCAAAAATGCGTAAAACGGTAAAAACAAACATTTCTGACAAACTTATGCGTTTTTATGACATTATCCTTTTAAATTAAAAAAGAAATTTTAATAAAAATGACAAGACGACTATCTCTTAAATTAGCAAGTATTCATTGTGCGTAGACAAAAAACTTCAAAAGTTTCAAACCAGTAAACAAAACAACATAAAGATTAAACCCTTTATTGAAAAGAAAAAAAAGAAACCTAATAGCATAACATGGTTGTACTTTACCAACAGATTACAAGAAAACTAAGAATATTAAAGGGTGGTGCTATACGTACCCTCCAACACACACAACCAAGGGTAGTACATGTAGTAATTATGTAAGTGTAATTTACTCTTTTATGGGAGGGTGGGAGTATGAATAGAATGTGCCATATTAAAATTGTAATGATTAGTGCTTCAAATTAAACAATTTTAAAAATCATTCACACCATATAATCGAACGTTTAAAGTTTCTTTAAATTCAATCTCCCTCCTTGTATCCCTTATTTAACTTCTTGGTAAGTCTAATTTCCTCCATGGAGGTACTTTGGGTTTCCCAGCCATCATTGGACTAGACTAGAATTAGAAGAAAAAGAGTAAATATTGTTTTCCCACAGCATAAAGACTACTATTTCCACTTTTACCACAAATGGAACTAGAAATGTAATTGTTACTGGAATTGTCACTAGCACTTACAATGTAACTATCAATACAGATTTGGGACTGAAGATAACTGTCAATGCAACTATTAATGTGATTATTCCAAGTATACTGAGTATCATCCTTACTTCGCACCTGACTGTGATAGCCCTCTCGATACCTTATTGGAGCTTTGTAACTAGTGGCCGGTTTCCCGTTGCTAGAGCCTTTTCCCAGTGCACCCCATGTTTAATCTCCAGTTCAAGTCAATAATCCTTTCAATTTTAATACAAAAATGAAGAAAATGTAAAAAAAATTGATGTAAGCAATATGCAGGTCGAAAAGGTTTGTAGTTTGATTTTTACTAGGAAATATGAGCATTAAAAACTATATTTAGATGTAGAAACTAGGAAATCGAAAAGTAAAATCTACAAATGAAATATGCAAACCACAAAATTGAACCCTTCAAGTAGTGAAATCGTTTAAAGAGATTTTGTCTTTCTTCATGTTGAAAACACATACATTGATCTATTTAAGGCTCCCGAGCCAGCTACACCAGAATCCATAGTTTTCTTCAATCTATGGGCAGAAAAATTAATTATGTAACTACTTGAAAGTTGAAAGAATATATCATGAGTGTAATAAATACAAAAAACCCAATAAAACTGATCAAGGAAGTGTAACTCATCATCCGGTTGTACGTCCATGTAGAATTTGCCCCTATTGGCATCCCATATTTTTCTTGTTCAATTCAACTAAGTAATACCCACGTCCACATATACATTTGTCACCAAAACCCATAACTAATTAAGTAAAAGCATTATCCTTAAGAAACAAAGATTGCCACTTCAATCCCCTTGGGAAAAAATAAAGCAGGAGGAGATAATGAAAGAAACTTACTAGTAATTTAGGATGAATTAGAGCTTTTTATATCGATCCCAAAAGAAACTAATTAAACCACCAAAACCGCCATTAAAAAGCTGTAGTATGAGAATAAACATGCATTTGGCTTCATTACTTCTTCAAATATCTCAACTTCCTTTCTTTGATATAAACCATCGCCATAGTATTGTTGTAAATAGGTAATCTAAGAAAACCTGCAAACAAGCCATATGTGATGATATGGAAAAATCAAGGATGGTGAGATGGGTTTTGGAGGTGAATATTGTTGGTGATTCTAGTGTCACCACGCATTTAAGTGTAATTGGAATTATGTAACACCCGGCTTTTAAAACAAAAACACCCCTGAAAAATTTTCATTTAAAACATAGGTTTCAGTACTTTAAACCATAAACAAAGGGGTATATTTTTAATAAAAACGGGTACAAGTGTATCAAGGAGTATACAAATATAATAACCTCCTTATAAGCCGGGCTGCTACTGACAGCATCTACAAGTCCACTTCTTGAGTCACGGACTTTATCCTTACCCTTATCAGGGTTATGCTAACCTGCAGGGACATTTAACAAACGGTATGAGCTACGAAGCTCAGTGAGTAATCATATCTGCAAATAACATATATAAAATACATTCATATATCTGTCTGGATATCGAATCCAAACTCCTAGCCTTACTGGCTGACCAAATATCTCTTAGGATTTCACATCCTAATTTATAGCCTTACAGGCTAAATCATAATAACCTGCAATTATCAAGCCACGTCAGATATTTGCACCTATAATCATATCTAACCATTTCTGTCCCATGTTTCTTAGTCACAACGGACCGCACCATATTTCATGACTATTTAAGCCGCACCACGAGTCATAGCTAAATAAGCTGCACCAAAACATTTTCAGTATATATATCATAGCCCTCAGGCCGCACCAATTGGTTTCAATAACCCAATATCATAGCCAAAAGGCCGCACCATATTCCTGTAGCAATATCATAGCCAAAAGGCCGCACCATGTACCTGTAACAATATCATAGCCGTATAGGCCGCACCAGTTGGATATAGTATCCAATATCATAGCCATATAGGCCGCACCAGTTGGATATAGAATCCAATATCATAGCCATATAGGCCGCACCAAATATCATAGCCATATAGGCCGCACCAAATATCATAGCCATATAGGCCGCACCAGTTAATTTCATTTCATTTTATAATCATTTATGGCTCACGGCTCCGTTCTTGTCATTTCATTGACTCACGGCTTATCCGGTATTGCCTTTTCAAAATTTGACTCACAGCTCCGTTCTTGTCTATCGTAGACTCACGGCTTATCTGGTATTGTCATATTATTTCTGTTATTGACTCACAGCTCCGTTCTTGTCTATCGTAGACTCACGGCTTATCTGGTATTGTCTTTTCAATGCGTCTGTAAACTGTCAAGTTTTGTCCCCCGAATCTGTTTTAATTTGCAACAGTTCAATCAACACATATCATATGTGATATAAGTGAGATTACTCACCTGGATACTCGTTGCATTTAGTTCCGGTTGTTTCTTGTCTTTGTATACACTACAACCGTTCGTCCCGTACCTATATATTCATTTATATACCAAATGATCATAGGTTAATTACCATTTCAGTTGACTCTACTACACAAGAGTCCTATACAATACAATTGGGGACCATTTCGAAGCATTTCCAATCAATAACCATCGTTATAAAAATTTAATACACTTCCCGAAATACGCGTATTCTACTACAGTACTTTCGGGAGGTCGTATACGTATTCCGATAATTTTCCATGAAGTTTCACAACATATTAGACCTATGTTCAAAATTTCAGGTCAATCGGATAAGCCTAGCATCAAAATGAAACTTGGAAAATGCTCAAAATTTCACAGGAGGTTTCTGCCTCGGAGGCGCATCGCGCCCAAGGTGAGGGGCGCGTCGCGCCGAGTCCCTCGAGTCGCGAGGACCATAATGGTCAAGTCGCGAGAGCTGCACAACAGACCAGTTTTCGCGATTTTTGCACTGTAGCATGCAGTTTTGACATTTTAAGTCCTTAATCCAGTTCTTAATCATATGGGGTTTGTTCCTTGACTAAAACCCTCCATTTACATCAAGTTTTAAACAATGGAATTGGTAATTCCAATCCAATTCCAAAAATTCCCGTTTTTCACATTTTTGGTCCAAAACCGAAATTACTAGATTATAATCACTTCTACTGATTTAGTTCAACTAAAATAACATCTAGAAGTCATTATCAACCATTAAAATCAGGTTAATCACAAGAACTCAAAATCTAGGGTTCTTGACCAAAGTTGCTAATTTCAACAATAGCAACATACTTTCATATCTTTGGGTTATGTTCATAACATATGACTTATTAGAAGTTTAGAACCATAAACTTCATGATTCTTGACTGAAATTTCAGTCACAAAAGTTCTCCCATGAAGAACACACAAAAACTTAGGTTAGAAGTTTCTTACTAACCTTAATTGCTTGAAAACTTCAAGCTCCAAGCTATTAATCCGATTCCACACTTCAATCCTCATGAATTCTGCAGGAATCGTGCTCCAGAAAACCCTCCCGATCATCACCAATGTTCTGCACATTTGAGGGGAGTTTTCAACATTTTATATTTTCTAATTTTTCATTTTAGTCCCTAAGTTCCATTTCTTGGACTTTTGCCACAATAATCAAGTTTTATTACAATAAAACTTTCATTCCTTATCCTTTTTGCCACAAACAACAATATTTTACATAATTGGTCCTTCACATGGTCAAATGACCAAATTACCCTTTTATGGTAAAATGACCAATTTACCCTTTTTCTAGTATTAACTTTCTAATACTTAGAACACCATGTTAAATCATAAATACACTATGATTAACATTTTAATACTTAACAAAAGTATCGTGGTGTTACAAATTCTCCCCTCCTTCAAAAGATTTCGTCCCCGAAATCATACCAACAAGCGAGGGTAATTCTTTCTCATTAAAATTTCGGTCTCCCATATCATATGGAAACATTCATGGTATTGCCAAAGCACTTTTACCATACTAGTCTTCTTATTTCGTGATTATATCACTGTTCATCTAACATTCTTCCGATTGTCCCGGTTACTTTAACTACTTAGCTACCTTCATTTCAACATGAGGTATTTGTTGAAATTTATAGATCCATGTTCTCAGAACTATGAGACCCATAGAAACATTATAAATATCTTGAAGTTTATCAAGAAACTTCGATCAGTACACCAAAATTCTTACTCTGTGGGATATATGGAAAGATCCAATAAAACAAGGACTTGACTTTCTTTTCGTCCCAAGCAGATTTTTAGTCTTTCCAAGGGATATTTTGAACACTGTCATCTTTCCCCATATGGAATTTCAACGGTTTTACTCGGCAAATCCGCATACTACTTTTGTCGATTTTTTTCTATTTCCAAGTTTTCTCGAATTTGCCTAATCTTTTCTTCTGTTTGAGGTACAAATCTCGGGTCCAGCCAACGGCTTCTCCCCAACTTCAGTCTAGTAAATCGGCGTGCAACGCGATATTCCATACTATGTATTATACAGGTCATCTGAATGCTGATACGAAAACTGTTATTATCTACGGGTTCTACCAAAGATAGGCGATCTTTTCATCTTCCATCAGGGTCTAATATGCAAGTTTCAAGCATATCTTCTAAAGTCTGCATCATTATCTCATCTCGCCTATCAAGATACGGTACTTACTAGTACTTTTGAACTAATTATTCTTGGAATTTATGCCAAGATTAACGAATAATTCTATTATCTCGACCCGATACAATCGACACCAGTAACTCACGTCGACAAATTATTCGTTCTATGTAGTTTTTCACTACTTTTTGTAACACCCGGCTTTTAAAACGAAAACACCCTTGAATGTTTTTTTTAAAACATAGGTTTCAGTACTTAGAACCATAAACAAAGGGGTACATTTTAATAAAAACGGGTACAAGCGTATCAAGGAGAGTATAAAATACCAAATCTCCTTTAAAGCCGGGCTGCTACTGACAGCATCTACAAGTCCACCTCTTGAGTCATGGACTTTATCTTTACCCTTACCAGGGTTATGCTAACCTGCAGGGACATTTAACAAACGGTATGCGCTACAAAGCTCAGTGAGTAATCATATCTGCAAATAACACGTATAAGAATACACTCATATATAATTTCCTATATATGATAAATCGTTTATCTCTGTTTGGATATCGGATCCAAACTCCTAGCCGTTCTGGCTAACCGTATATCTCTTAGGATTGCACATCCTATCGCATAATCTTACGAGTTGTTATTTGCATACATTTCTGTCCCCTATTTCCTAGTCATAATTGACCGCATCGTATTTCATGACTATTTAAGCCGCACCCTGTGTCTTAGCTATATAAGTTGCACCAAAACATTATCAATATATAAATCATAGCCCGCAGGCCGCACCAGCTGGGTTAAATAACCCGATATCATAGCCATAAGGCCGCACCATGTTCCTGTAACAATATCATAGCCATATAGGCCGCACCAGAATATCATACAATACAAAATCAAATATGGCTCACGGGTTAGCCCGCTGTTGCCTTGGCTCACGGGTTAGCCCGCTGTTGCCTAGACTCACGGCTTATCCGGTCTTGTCTATATAAGTTTAACTCATCAAAATAAACTATGGCTCACGGGTTAGCCCGCTGTTGCCTAGACTCACGGCTTATCCGGTCTTGTCTATCATAGTGTGTATATATATATATGTATTGACTCACAGTTCCGTTCTTGTCATCGCAATGACTCACGGCTTATCTGGTCTTGTCTTTTACATATATTTTTACACTTGTCGTTTTCGTCCCTCGAAGCTGTTTCAACCTGTAACAATTCAATCATCATATATCACATATGATATCAGTGAGATTACTCACCTGGATGCTAGCTGCATTTGAATCCGGTTGTTTCTTGCTTTTGCGTGCACCACAACCATTTTGTCCCATACCTATTTATCCATTTTGTATCAAATGATAATAGGTTAATAATCATCTCAATTGACTCTAATACATAAGAGTCCTGTACAATACAAATGGGAACCATTTCCAAGCATTTCCAATCAATAACCATCGTTATAAAATTTAATACACTTCCCGAAACACGCGTATTCTACTACAGTACTTTCGGGAGGTCGAATTCGTATTCCGACAATTTTCCATGAAGTTTTACAACATATTAGACCTATGTTTAAAATTTCAGGTCAATCGGATAAGCCTAGCATCAAAATCAAACTTGGAAAATTCACAGAAGACAATTTGGTTTCTGCCCAGGCCTCGAGTCGCGACCAGCACCCTGCTCGAGTCGCAAAGGGTGCTCTTCGAGTCGCGAGCGAGCCCCTGGTCGAGTCGCGAGCGCTGGACAGAAGTGCAGAAACTCTGATTTTATGCTAGAATTTTCCATTTTTCCATTTTTAAGCACTTATTGCTCGACTTAATCGTTTGAGGTTTATTCCTAGGCTAAAACCTTCTATTAATACAAGGTTTTCAACCATTAAAAACAACTAAATCAATCAAAATGAAGAATTAGGGTTCTAAGTTCCAAAACCCCAAAACTTCAAATTCATCACAAATAGCAATCTACTTCCATTTTCTTGAATTAAGTCCTTTTAGCATGACTTAATGGAAGCATTAAACCATTTAAACTACATAATCATAACTGAAATTTACAAATTTCAGTTTCTATAAAACCAAATCAAGAACACTTCAAGAACTTGGTTAAAATCAAGTTTACTAACCTTGATTAACATAGGAATCACCAATTCCAAGCTATGATTCCAATTCCTTACTTCAATTCCATGATTTCCTGCAGAAATCGCATCTTCCTTGCTCCTCCCGTTGCTGCACAAATGGCTAGTCAAAGAGAGAGTCAACTCTCTCTTATTTATACATCCAATTTTTACATTTTTAGTCCCTAAGTTTCATTTCTTGAACTTTTGGCACTAATATCAAGTTTTATTACAATAAAACTTTCTTTTCTTTTATTTTTACCACAAGGAACAATATTTTTACACAATTGGTCCTTCACATGGTCAAATGACCAAAATACCCTTTTGTGGTAAAACGACCAATTTCAGTTTTTATAATATTTTAAGTCCAAAACTCAAAATATTATTTCAAACTAAAGTCTTTTCTGTCCAAAAGACCAAATTACCCTTCTAAGGTAAAATGACCAATTTACCCTTTTTATTATATTTACATAAAAAGAGTGTCTTGGCGTTACAAATTCTCCCATCCTTCAAAAGATTTCGTCCCCGAAATCATACAAATAAGTAAGGGAAATTCTTTTTCATTACAATTTCGGTCTCCCATGTCATATGGAAACCTCTATGGTATTGCCTAAGCACTTAACCATACTAGTCTTCTTATCTCGTGATTAGATCACAATTTGCATATCATTCCTCCGGTTGTCCCGGGTACCATAACTACTTATCTACCTTCATTTCAGCATGAGGTATTCGTTGAAATTTATCAATCTATGTTCTCAGTACCATGAGACCCATAGAAAACTTTATAATTATCTTGAAGTTCATCAAGAAACTTTGATCAGTACACCAAAATTCTTACTCTTTGGGACATATGGAAAAATCCAATAAATGAGGGTTTGACTTTCTTTTTGTCCCAAACAGATTTTTAATCTTTCCAAGGGCTATTTTGAGCATTGTCATCTTTCCCTATTTGGAATTTCAACGGTTTTACTCGGCAATCCGCTTACTACTTTTGTCGATTTTTGTCTATTTCCAAGTTTTCTCGAATTTGCCTAATCTTTTCTTCTTTTTGAAGTAAAATCTCGGGTCCAGCCAACGGCTTCTCCCCAACTTCAGTCTAGTAATTCTGCGTGCAACACGATACTCCATACTATGCATTATACGAGTCATCTAAATGCTGGTACTAAAACTATTATTATCTACGGTTTCTACCAAAGATAGGCGATCTTTTCATCTTTCGTCAAGGTCTGTTATGCAAATTTCAAGCATATTTTCTAGAGTCTGCATCATTTTCTCGCCTCGTCTATCATTTCTACAATTCCTATACAGTACTTACTAGTACTTTTGAACTATCAATTCTAGGAATTAATGCTAAATTCAGCAAATAATTCTAGTGTCTCGATCCGATACAGTCGCCACCTGTAGTGCACGTCAACAATTTTCTTTTTTTTCTTTTTTTTTTCTATGTAGTTTTTCACTACTTTCCGATCTAAATTCCTTCCTTAGTCAGTATAAATCTACACTGATTTCACCAATCAACCTACAATTACCCATATGGTGTCATACCCATGCGGTACTTGCAAAGACTTTATTACAAAGTCTATAATATTTTCGTCCCATTTCTTCTTTGGGATCGACAACGGCTAAACTTTCTGTATACTTCTAATGGTTTGACTATAGTTACACACTAGTCAAACACTTTTCACATATCTTTCAATGTCTTTCTTTAGCCCCGGCCACCAATACATAGGTTATATCATCCTACACAGTTTGGTACTGCCCCGAGCATTTTGCATATCTACCCCAATATACATCTTTTAAGGGTAAATTTTTATATCTCGTTTTGCTTTGAAACTCACATACACAACCACCAAGGGTTTTCAATCGCTGTGAGTTTCTAACTAGCTTCTTTCAATAGCTAATCATTCATTTTCTTGTCACGTTTTTCAGACTTGCATACTTCTTTCTGTGCTACCCGAATCAACTCAGGTAATCAATTCGCCACACTCACGCATGTGGTTGTATCTTTCAAAAGATACTCTTTCTAATTCAAGGCATTTATAATCACATCCGCCTTTCCGAGATGGTACAAGATTTCATAACCGAAATCTTTAAGTAACCCATCTATCTTTGCTATCTCTTATTTAGCGTCTTTTTGATCAATTAAGTACTTCAACTTTTATGATCTTATAACAATAAACTTTACACCATATCAGTAGTGTCTCCAAAGTTTAAATGCCAAAATCATATTTGCAACTGTAATGACATGTATCCAAAATCAACTCTGGATGCATTTCTATAATCCAATTTATCTTCTCCGCTTAGCAATAATGCTAACACCGGAGTTTCACACAAGGTTTGTTTCAACCTTTGAAAAGTTACATGTGGTTCTTCTACCCACTCCAACTTTTCACATTTCTTGGTCAACTTTAGTCAGCTAAACAGCAATCAAGGAGCAGTTTTCTACAACTCTCCTATAATAACCCGCCAATCCAAGGAACTACAATGTCAGTCAGATTCCTTAGGCGGTTCCAGTTTTATCACATCATTTATCCCACTGGATTTATTTTATCATCTTTGGCACTATTATCATGCCCAAAGAATTGAAACTTCTTTTAGCCAAATTTTCATACTTGGAGCATTTTACACATCACTTAACTCAGTGAAGTAACTCCAATATCTGATACAAATGTATCTCATATTCAGTTTGGTTTCGAGAATATCAGATTCTCCGTAGTCAATGCACATACACATTAACTTATATTTCTTCTTTTCAAACAGATATGGCTCCACACGATGACACATTCGGCCATATGAGACCCCAATTCAAAAACAATTTCTTCCAATTGTTTTACCACTCTGCCATCTCTGCAGAGGCTAATCAATATAGAGCCTAAATAACAGGAACGGCTCCCAAGACCAGCTTAATCATAAGCTCTTCTGGCCAATCTGGCAGAAATCCTGGAAGTTCTTTTCAAAAGAAACATCCGAGAATTTATTTAAAGTAGTACACTACTATCACCGCTTTATTTAGCTTGGCCCATACCATGTATGCCAACTACAACATCATTCCTTTACTAACTCTTTTCCGAGTTTAAGCAAAGGAAAATAACCGGTATTCTTAACAACGGTCATTTACCATGGATTTTCGTCCATTTCATTTCTGATTTTTGAACCATCATGTTCATTTTTCTACAATTCATGTTAGCATCATTCATTGCTAACCAATTCATGTGCACGATTTCTTCAAATTCATTGGTAGGCATCGGCTCTAGATTTATAGGGAAAAATGGTCCCGTAAATCCTAGGCAGACTACCTTCAAGGTGTTCAATATCTTGAACATATTTGTTATTTGTTATAGCAAGTTCCAAAAATTTCATCCATAATCGTTGATGAAATATTCAGACAAGACATCAAAGTCATCGATCCACAACATAGCTTCATGGATCATATATAACATATACGGGGAGTATATTCAAAACAATTATATTTGAGACCATATCAGTCTACTCCCGAGCTTCTTCCACAGTCTGCTGGAATGCTCAAGGTATCACTGGTCCTTCTTCTTTCTTTCCTCCCCGTTCTTTCCTGGGTTCATCACCCGTTACTCCACATTTAGCATGTGAGTATTTCATAGGAAAGTGTTTTATAGCTCTGCGCTAGACACACTTCCGATCCATCCAAACAAGCTCGAGCAATCTGCTCCTATTTTCTGCACTTTCAACATGTCAACGATAGAGTCTCAACTCTATAATTTTTCTAAGTGCGTTTCCTGCACTTCTTGCATCGCATTACCTTTTTCATTTTGGTCCCTTTCCTTTAAGGTTGGACCTAAATCGTAGTAACTTCTCCTGAAGCGTCCACTAACATTTTTCTGCTTTTCTTGTAGTCTAAGCTACTTTTCCTTCACCTTGAATATCAATCATGGTGAGCACTCAATTTCTTTCTCTGACCACAGCAACTACTGTTGCTTGCCATGTGGATTTTCTGCTACTTGTCTCGTTGCCCCTCGTTCAATGGAGCCTTGAGAAAGGGCTGGTTCGCCTCTTAAAGCTGCACGCCCTAAATTCCCCCAAATACGATTCGCTCCTCATACTTCTTATACGTTAGAAGTCAGCAACAGTTAGGTTATATATGTATAATAACAACTATATACACCTAACTATATATCATGTCTACTGTCTCTCAAGGTTTAAGTCCAGGAATCTACTCTATAGACACCTAGTTCACTTAAACCTCGGCTCTGATACCAACTTGTAACACCCGGCTTTTAAAACGAAAACACCCCTGAAATTTTTTTTTAAAACATAGGTTTCAGTACTTAAAACCATAAACAAAGGGGTACATTTTAATAAAAACGGGTACAAGCGTATCAAGGAGAGTATAAAATACCAAATCTCCTTTAAAGCCGGGCTGCTACTGACAGCATCTACAAGTCCACCTCTTGAGTCACGGACTTTATCTTTACCCTTACCAAGGTTATGCTAACCTGCAGGGACATTTAACAAACGGTATGAGCTACAAAGCTCAGTGAGTAATCATATCTGCAAATAACACGTATAAGAATACACTCATATATAATTTCCTATATATGATAAATCGTTTATCTCTGTTTGGATATCGGATCCAAACTCCTAGCCGTTATGGCTAACCGTATATCTCTTAGGATTGCACATCATATCGCATAATCTTACGAGTTGTTATTTGCATACATTTCTGTCCCCTATTTCCTAGTCATAATTGACCGCATCGTATTTCATGGCTATTTAAGTCGCACCCTGTGTCTTAGCTATATAAGTTGCACCAAAACATTATCAATATATAAATCATAGCCCGCAGGCCGCACCAGCTGGGTTAAATAACCCGATATCATAGCCATAATGCCGCACCATGTTCCTGTAACAATATCATAGCCATATAGGTCACACCAGAATATCATACAATACAAAATCAAATATGGCTCACGGGTTAGCCCGCTGTTGCCTTGGCTCACGGGTTAGCCCGCTGTTGCCTAGACTCACGGCTTATCCGGTCTTGTCTATATAAGTTTGACTCATCAAAATAAACTATGGCTCAAAGGTTAGCCCGCTGTTGCCTAGACTCACGGCTTATCCGATCTTGTCTATCATAGTGTATATATATATATATGTATTGACTCACAGTTCCGTTCTTGTCATCGCAATGACTCACGACTTATCTGGTCTTGTCTTTTACATATGTTTTTACACTTGTCGTTTTCGTCCCTCGAAGCTGTTTCAACCTGTAACAATTCAATCATCATATATCACATATGATATCAGTGAGATTACTCACCTGGATGCTAGCTGCATTTGAATCCGGTTGTTTCTTGCTTTTGCGTGCACCACAACCATTTTGTCCCATACCTATTTATCCATTTTGTATCAAATGATAATAGGTTAATAATCATCTCAATTGACTCTAATACATAAGAGTCCTGTACAATACAATTGGGAACCATTTCCAAGCATTTCCAATCAATAACCATCGTTATAAAATTTAATACACTTCCCGAAACACGCGTATTCTACTACAGTACTTTCGGGAGGTCGTATTCGTATTCTGATAATTTTCCATGAAGTTTTACAACATATTAGACCTATGTTTAAAATTTCAGGTCAATCGGATAAGCCTAGCATCAAAATCAAACTTGGAAAATTCACAAAAGACAATTTGGTTTCTGCCCAGGCCTCGAGTCGCGACCAGCACCCTGCTCGAGTCGCAAAGGGTGCTCTTCGAGTCGCGAACGAGCCCCTGGTCGAGTCACGAGCGCTGGACAGAAGTGCAGAAACTCCGATTTTATGCTAGAATTTTCCATTTTTCCATTTTTAAGCACTTATTGCTCGACTTAATCGTTTGAGGTTTATTCCTAGGCTAAAACCTTCTATTAATACAAGGTTTTCAACCATTAAAAACAACTAAATCAATCAAAATGAAGAATTAGGGTTCTTAGTTCCAAAACCCCAAAACTTCAAATTCATCACAAATAGCAATCTACTTCCATTTTCTTGAATTAAGTCCTTTTAGCATGACTTAATGGAAGCATTAAACCATTTAAACTACATAATCATAACTGAAATTTACAAATTTCAGTTTCTATAAAACCAAATCAAGAACACTTCAAGAACTTGGTTAAAATCAAGTTTACTAACCTTGATTAACATAGGAATCACCAATTCCAAGCTATGATTCCAATTCCTTACTTCAATTCCATGATTTCCTGCAGAAATCGCATCTTCCTTGCTCCTCCCGTTGCTGCACAAATGGCTAGTCAAAGAGAGAGTCAACTCTCTCTTATTTATACATCCAATTTTTACATTTTTAGTCCCTAAGTTTCATTTCTTGAACTTTTGGCACTAATATCAAGTTTTATTACAATAAAACTTTCTTTTCTTTTATTTTTACCACATGGAACAATATTTTTACACAATTGGTCCTTCACATGGTCAAATGACCAAAATACCATTTTGTGGTAAAACGACCAATTTCAGTTTTTATAATATTTTAAGTCCAAAACTCAAAATATTATTTCAAACTAAAGTCTTTTCTGTCCAAAAGACCAAATTACCCTTCTAAGGTAAAATGACCAATTTACCCTTTTTATTATATTTACATAAAAAGAGTGTCTTGGCGTTACACTTTTCGATCTAAATTTCTTCACTAGTCGGTATAAATTTACACTAATTTCATCAATCAACCTGCAATTACCCATATGGTGTCATGCCCATGCGGTACTTGTATAGACTTTATTACAAAGTCTATAATTATATCGTCCCATTTCTTATTTGGGACCCACAACGGCTACATTTGCCGTATGCTTCTAATGATTTGACTGTAGTTACACACAAGTCAAACATTTTTCACATGTCTTTCAATATATTTCTTTAGTCCCGACCATCAATGCATAGGTTATATCATCCTACACAGTTTGGTACCGCCCCGGGTATTTTTGCATACTTACCCCAATATACATCTTTTAAGGGTAGATTTCATATTTCACTTTGCTTTGGAACTCACATATACAACCACCAAGGGTTTTCAATCGCCGTGAGTTTCTAACTAGTTTCTTTCAATAACTAATCATTCATTCACTTTTCACGTATTCAGACTTGCACACTTCTTTCTGTGCTACCCGAATCATTCAGGTAATCAATTCGCCACATTCATACATGTGGATGCATCTTCAAAGGATATTTTCCTTTCAATTCAAGACATCTATAGCCACCTCCGCCTTTCCGAGATGGTACAAGATTTCATAACCAAAATCTTTAAGTAACCCATCTATCTTTGCTATCTCATATTTAGCTTCTTTTTGATCAATTAAGTACTTCAACTTTTATGATCCATATAAACAGTAAGCTTTACACCATATAAGTAGTGTCTCCAAAGCTTCAATGCCAAATTCATAATTGCTACTGCAATATCATGTATCCAAAATCAACTCTAGATGCATTTCTATAAAACAATTTATCTTCTCCGCTTAGCGATAATACTAACACCGGAGCTTCACATAAGGTTTATTTCAACCTTTGAAAAGTTACATGTGGTATTTCTACCACTCAGACTTTTCACTTTTATTGGTCAACTTTAGTCAATAGAACAATAGTCAAGGAGCAGTTTTCTACAACTCTCCCATAGTAACCCGCCAATCCAAGGGAACTACTAATTTCAGTCAAATTCCAAGGCGGTTTCAGTTTTATCATAGCATCAATTCCACTGGATTTACTTTATCATCTTTAGCACTATTAACATGCCCAAAGAATTGAAACTTCTTTTAGCTAAATTTCATACTTGGAAAACTTCGCATATTACTTTTCTCTACGAAGTAACTCCAATATTTAGCACGACTGTACATCATATTCGTTCTGGTTTTGAGAATATCAGATTCTCGGTAGTCAATGCACATACACATCAACTTGTCTTTCTTCTTTTCAAACAAGATAGGGCTCCACATGATGACACATTCGGCCATATGAGACCCCGATTCAAAAACAATTTCTTCTAATTGTTTTCCTGCTCTGCCATCTCTGCAGATGCTAATCAGTATAGAGCCTGAATAACAGAAACGGCTCCCAATACCAGTTTAATCATAAACTCTTCTCATCAGTCTGGCGGAAATTCTGGAAGTTCTTTGGAAGAAACATCCGAGAATTCATTTAAAGTTTTTCACTTCTACCGCCGCTTTATCTAGCTTGGCCAATACTGCATATGCCAACTAAAACATCCTTCCTTTACTAACTCTTTTCCGAGTTTAAGCAAAGGAAAATAACCAGTATTCTCAACAATGGTCATTTACCATGGATTTTCCTCCATTTCATTTCTGATTTTTGAACCATAATGTTTATATTTCCACAATTCATGTTAGCATCATTCATTGCTAACCAATTCATACGCACAATTTCTTCAGATTCATTGGTAGTCATCGGCTTCAGATTTATAGGGAAAATGGTCCCGTAAATCCTAGGCAGACTACCTTCCAGGTGTTCAATATCTTGAACATATTTGCTAACTGCTATAGCTACTTCAAAATTTCATCCGTAATCGCTGATGAAATATTTAAACATAACATCAAAGTCACTGATCCCAAGCGCAGCTTCATGGATCAAATATAACATATATGGGGATTATATTCAAGACAATGATATCTGAGACCATATCAGTCTACTCACGAGCTTCTTCCACAGTCTGCTGGAATGCTCATGGTACCACTGGTCCTTTTCGACCATTCGTTTCTTCTTTCTTTCCTCCCCGTTCTTTCCTGGGTTTATCACCCGTTACTCCACATTTAGCATGTGAACATTTCATAGGAAAGTGTTCTATAGCTCCACGCTAGACACACTTCCGTGCCATCCAACAAGCTCGAGCAATATGCTCCTATTTTCTACAATTTCAGCATGTCAACGGTAGAGTCTCTACTCTACAATTTTCTTAGTACTTTTCGTGCACTTCTTACATCACATCGCCTTTTTCATTTTAGTCCCTTCCCTTTAAGGTTGGACCTAAATCGTGGTAACTTCTCCTGAAGCGTCCACTAACATTCTTTTGCTTTTCTTGTAGTCTCGGCTACTTTTCTTTCACCTTGAATATCAGTCAGGGTGAGCACCCAATTTCTTTTTCTGACCACAGCAGCTACTATTGCTTGTCATGTGGATTTTCTGCTACTTGTCTCTTTGCCCCTCGTTCAATGGAGCCTTGAGAAAGGGCTGGTCTACTTCTTAAAGCTCCACGCCCTAAATTCCTCCAAATGAGATTCGCTGCTCATACTTCTTATACGTTAGAAGTCAGCACCAGTTAGGTTATATATGTATAATAACAACTATATACACCTAACTATACATCATGTCTACTATCTCAAGGTTTAAGTCCAGGAATCTACTCTATAGACACCTAGTTCACTTAAACCACGGCTCTGATACCAACTTGTAACACCCGGCTTTTAAAACAAAAACACCCCTGAAAAATTTTCCTTTAAAACATAGGTTTCAATACTTTAAACCATAAACAAAGGGGTATATTTTTAATAAAAACGGGTACAAGTGTATCAAGGAGTATACAAATATAATAACCTCCTTATAAGCCGGGCTGCTACTGACAGCATCTACAAGTCCACTTCTTGAGTCACGGACTTTATCCTTACCCTTATCAGGGTTATGCTAACCTGCAGGGACATTTAACAAACGGTATGAGCTACGAAGCTCAGTGAGTAATCATATCTGCAAATAACATATATAAAATACATTCATATATCTGTCTGGATATCGAATCCAAACTCCTAGCCTTACTGGCTGACCAAATATCTCTTAGGATTTCACATCCTAATTTATAGCCTTACAGGCTAAATCATAATAACCTGCAATTATCAAGCCACGTCAGATATTTGCACCTATAATCACATCTAACCATTTCTGTCCCATGTTTCTTAGTCACAACGGACCGCACCATATTTCATGACTATTTAAGCCGCACCACGAGTCATAGCTAAATAAGCTGCACCAAAACATTTTCAGTATATATATCATAGCCCTCAGGCCGCACCAATTGGTTTCAATAACCCAATATCATAGCCAAAAGGCCGCACCATATTCCTGTAGCAATATCATAGCCAAAAGGCCGCACCATGTACCTGTAACAATATCATAGCCGTATAGGCCGCACCAGTTGGATATAGTATCCAATATCATAGCCATATAGGCCGCACCAGTTGGATATAGAATCCAATATCATAGCCATATAGGCCGCACCAAATATCATAGCCATATAGGCCGCACCAAATATCATAGCCATATAGGCCGCACCAGTTAATTTCATTTCATTTTATAATCATTTATGGCTCACGGCTCCGTTCATGTCATTTCATTGACTCACGGCTTATCCGGTATTGCCTTTTCAAAATTTGACTCACAGCTCCGTTCTTGTCTATCGTAGACTCACGGCTTATCTGGTATTGTCATATTATTTCTGTTATTGACTCACAGCTCCGTTCTTGTCTATCGTAGACCCACGACTTATCTGGTATTGTCTTTTCAATGCGTCTGTAAACTGTCAAGTTTTGTCCCCCGAATCTGTTTTAATCTGCAACAGTTCAATCAACACATATCATATGTGATATAAGTGAGATTACTCACCTGGATACTCGCTGCATTTAGTTCCGGTTGTTTCTTGTCTTTGTATACACTACAACCGTTCGTCCCGTACCTATATATTCATTTATATACCAAATGATCATAGGTTAATTACCATTTCAGTTGACTCTACTACACAAGAGTCCTATACAATACAATTGGGGACCATTTCCAAGCATTTCCAATCAATAACCATCGTTATAAAAATTTAATACACTTCCCGAAATATGCGTATTCTACTACAGTACTTTCGGGAGGTCGTATACGTATTCTGATAATTTTCCATGAAGTTTCACAACATATTAGACCTATGTTCAAAATTTCAGGTCAATCGGATAAGCCTAGCATCAAAATAAAACTTGGAAAATGCTCAAAATTTCACAGGAGGTTTCTGCCTCGGAGGCGCATCGCACCCAAGGTGAGGGGCGCGTCGCGCCGAGTCCCTCGAGTCGCGAGGACCATAATGGTCAAGTCGCGAGAGCTGCACAGCAGACCAGTTTTCGCGATTTTTGCACTGTAGCATGCAGTTTTGACATTTTAAGTCCTTAATCCAGTTCTTAATCATATGGGGTTTGTTCCTTGACTAAAACCCTCCATTTACATCAAGTTTTAAACAATGGAATTGGTAATTCCAATCCAATTCCAAAAATTCCCGTTTTTCACATTTTTGGTCCAAAACCGAAATTACTAGATTATAATCACTTCTACTGATTTAGTTCAACTAAAATAACATCTAGAAGTCATTATCAACCATTAAAATCAGGTTAATCACAAGAACTCAAAATCTAGGGTTCTTGACCAAAGTTGCTAATTTCAACAATAGCAACATACTTTCATATCTTTGGGTTATGTTCTTAACATATGACTTATTAGAAGTTTAGAACCATAAACTTCATGATTCTTGACTGAAATTTCAGTCACAAAAGTTCTCCCATGAAGAACACACAAAAACTTAGGTTAGAAGTTTCTTACTAACCTTAATTGCTTGAAAACTTCAAGCTCCAAGCTATTAATCCGATTCCACACTTCAATCCTCATGAATTCTGCAGGAATCGTGCTCCAGAAAACCCTCCCGATCATCACCAATGTTCTGCACATTTGAGGGGAGTTTTCAATATTTTATATTTTCTATTTTTTCATTTTAGTCCCTAAGTTCCATTTCTTGGACTTTTGCCACAATAATCAAGTTTTATTACAATAAAACTTTCATTCCTTATCCTTTTTGCCACAAACAACAATATTTTACATAATTGGTCCTTCACATGGTCAAATGACCAAATTACCCTTTTATGGTAAAATGACCAATTTACCCTTTTTCTAGTATTAACTTTCTAATACTTAGAACACCATGTTAAATCATAAATACACTATGATTAACATTTTAATACTTAACAAAAGTATCGTGGTGTTACAAATTAATACGAGTGTCAAAGGAGGTTAAATATTGTATTCTAATATAAGTTAGGTGGTGCTGAGCATACATATATATAAGAACTGTTTAATCCCAAAACAACAAAACGGTGGGGGTAGCATGGAAAACCACTTCGGATTTTAATTCAAATTAAAGTGGGAATTAATATGGTTTAATGGGTGTTTATGGTGAAAACGAAAGTTTCATGTAGGTTTTGGAAACCATTTAAACACCATTAAAAACCACTATTGATTGAATGTAACTGCCACCACTGTTAATTGAATTATAACTGCCACCATTGAAACCATTTAAAACTACAATTGTAACCACCCGATTTTGTCACTATATATTCTCTTCCTTTCTAAAGGAAGTGGACATACGATTTTGTGTGCTTTACTATATTAGAACTCTCACAAATCTCTCTAGTAATTTGGCTTTAGTTTTTTTGCCCAAAAACCAAAGTGTCCTTGTGGATTATCCCATATTAAATTTTGTGATATTCAGACTTAGGGTCAAAATATCAATTCGGAAAGTGAACTTACATGATCCATAAGCAATCCAATATTCCATACCACTATTACCTTGTTCATGACTGATACTCGACACCAATCAAATTGATAGTTCTGTTAGTGGTCGTGGCTGAGTCAATCATAGACATGACTTCAAAATTTCGCAAGCTAGAAAAAGTTTGAAGGAAATGATTTCAGGCGTTGGCAAAAGAATATGTATTTTCTGCTGACCATGTTGAAGGTGGTTTAAGTGCTGAGTACCCCTATGTTGGAGGCTACTGAAGAAAAGACATTAAAACAGACCCGAAGGAGGTTAAAGTGGGAGGATGAAAACTATATCTACAAAGGCAATATTTTGAACGGTTTGTGTGATTCCTTATTTCATATCTACCAAAATGTCGAAAGTGCGAAGGAATTGTAGAACACCCTTGAATCAAAATACATCACTTCTAGCAAGAAGCTTATGGTCAGTGATTTTAATAACTATAAATTGGTTGATTTAAGGTCTGTTATGGAACAATACAATGAAATCCTTTGCATTTTGGGTCAATTCAAATTGCACAAAATGAGCATAGACGAATCCATTGTTGTTTCAAGTGTGATTGACAAACTATCCGGATCTTGGAAAGACTTCAAACACAATCTAAAACATCAAAAGGAGGAATTTTCATTGGTCCAACTTGGTACTCATTTTTGCATTGAAGAATATCTTCGTGCACAAGAAAATGACAAAAAGGACAATTTGAATCTGGACAGGTTGAAGGCAAACAAATGAACTCTAATAACAACAGACATGTCAAGAAATGTAAGCAAAATGTTCCCAATAACTCTAATAAAAGGAAAAATGATTTGTATGTTGGAGATGCAATAAGGTGGGATATTTAAAGGAAATGGTAAGAACGATACTTTCTTACTCAGTATTGGGTGAGGGATCTTGGGAGACTCCATGCTAACGGCCAATCATTGGTTAAATAGGGTTCCAAATAAAAGGAACAAAACAACTCCATATGAACTTTGGTTCAAGATAAAGCTGAATTTGAGATATTTCCAGTTTGGAGTTGTCAGGTTGTCGTAAATCTACCCGAACCAAAAAGGAAAACTTTGGGTGAACATGGAATTGAACTTACACGATACACAAGCAATCCAAGATTCCATACCACCACTACTTTCCTCATGACTAATACCTGGTTCCAACAAATATAACCTTAAATTGATCCTTTCTCTTTTCGGTGCTTTTGAATATCATCGATTTGTGATTCATGTTTCTTTTGGCTTTGGATCTTTAGAATATCATCTAATTGTTATTCCTTCCTGTTAAATTGGAATCGAAACCTAATAACAATTGAAATTTAAACCCCATATAGATTTGAATGGACATGGCCAATAAAATCCTAACATATATGTTTTATAACAAACAATTTCAAATAGTATTTATATAAGAAATCATATCACTTAGTCTCTAATTATTTGGTGTATCATATTCGTTACAATGATTTCAATTTTGAATAGGTTTATTTTCTTAATAAGGATTGAATCCTATGCTTTAGTATAGTAGATATATCGTGAGCGGGAAAATAACAATTTAGGGCCACATAATCATGACACAAGGGGACCATGAACAAAATAATGACATTCCTATATTACTGATGAGTACATGAGGGGAGTCACCTAAACTCGTATTCGAAAGGGGATTCACGTATCAATACATGTTTAGACGTTAAGTTGTGGCCTCCTAAAAAAGCTAAAATCCAAGATATTAGGATAGTGGCTTTAAAATTTGTAAAAACTTATGTTTTCCCACCTCTATATTGTTGATGCAAGCTCATGGTCTATAGATAATATAGTAACATGTTGGATTAGGTGTCTAAGTCATGACTAATAATTTGTATTTACCTAATTAATAGAAGTAAAGTCCATTTGGGTTGCCCTCATAGCTGGAGGTTTGATAGAAAGTTCGGTAGAGAGAGAGGTTGGTTTATTATGAGATTAATAAATCAATAGAAATAAAAGATATGGTTTGTTAATATATTAAAGTAATAATATATTAATTAGAAACTATATTGATTGATTAATAATTAATCAGAAATTAATTGGATTAATTTCTGTGGCATTAATTAGATTAATCGGGAGGTCAGGGATTAAAGTCGTACAAATTCAATAGTTGAATTGCGGCGCGCGGCGCGCCAATGTAAAGGCCGCGACGCGCGTACATATTCGTACGAATTCAATAGTTGAATTGCGGCGCGCGGCGCGCAAACGATCTGGCCGCGGCGCGCGTACAGATAATCCGGAAAATGGGCTGCGGCTAGGGTTTTTAGCTTTACCCTTTGGTTCCCTATAAATAGGGAGCCCTAGACCTCATTATCAGTTGCTCAATTCTATTTTCTCTCTGGAATTTTCGTGACCTCCCTCTGGCTCCCTGGGTGTGATCTCATTTGAGGCAGGACACTTGTGCTGCTTAGCTTCAAGATTAAAACTAAAGGTTAGTTTTTCTGATTTATTCCTTTAGTTAATTTTTGTTTGGCCTTTAGGAATTAGTTACATGTTCAAAGTAAGAAAACATAGATCTTTTCTAGGTTGCATGTGAACTTAGGTTTTTGTTCATGGTTGCGGAAAACCTTTTAGTGGTATCAGAGCATTTGGTTGTTTTCTTATTGAATTGCTGTAATAGTTTTCCTAATATTTAGGGTTTATTGTTTATAAACTCTTTGGGCCTGATATGGATTTAGGGTTTGGGTTTTAGAAACCTTTCCCCCCCCCCCTTGGTATTTTTCGAAAATAGGCATTAGGGTTTTGGAAGGCTTTCTATTTTTGGTAACTTTAATTGTTTAATTAAATGGATAAGCTTAAACCCAGTTTGTTTGAATTCGATAATTAGGGGTTTAAGATAGGTTTAAATTGATTTGATTAATTTGGAAAAACCTATCTACATTTGAATTAATTTAATTAATTGGTTAATTAAAAGATAATTCAAGGGATTTAATTTAATTTTGATTTAATGGTTAAATTTCGAAAATTAAAGGATAAATCCTAAAATATTTTAAAAGGTTTAAAATATCTAGATTTAATTAATTTAATTAATAGTTTAATTAAAAGATAAATTAAATCAAATTAAAGGTTTAATTTAATTTGAAATTTAATACTCCCTCCGTCCCAAAATGATAGTCTAGTTTCTCATTTTCAAAGTCAAAGCTTGTCAAGTTTGACCATAAATATATTTTTTTGTGCTATATAATATTAGATGAAAACTATACCAATGAAAACACATTTACAACACAAATCCATTCATATATTTTGTATCAAATATTATATAATAACAACGAAAATATTGATGGTCAAAGTTGACAAGCTTTGACTTTGAAAATGAGAAAGTGGACTATCATTTTGGGACGGAGGGAGTAGTTAAATTTCAGGAAACTAAAAGATAAACCAGAAATGTTTTAAAAGATTTAAAATACATCTTATATATATTATTAAAGGTTAATACTATATGTATAAGATAAATTGGTTAGTCAAATCATTAGTAGGCCTCATTCACGAAGCTGGTCTATCAAGTGGGTATAAGGAGACTGCCTATAAAATGGCGGTCTAATGGGTGTTCACTCTCACCCACCGCTCGCCTGATCAGTGGAGGGTCGTTAGCCGAACAGTTTTGATAGGACCGCTTAATCATTAAAAGTATTATGATCAAAGTACTAGAACCCGTACAAGAATTCCCAATCTAGTTACTTTAGAAAAAATGTGAATTTGATGCTAACCCATGAAATTGCACATTGCACTTTATGAAACGTTGGTGGAGCGTGTGTGGGTTACCGACACACCAATGGGGGTTCATAAAGAGTGGCAATGGGTTTCTCGGGTGTTATCATTGTTGATGGAGCGTGTGTGGTTAACCGGCACATCAATTTGAGATGATAATGGACCCCGAGAGTACCAAGCTAATTTGCATGATTATTCACACCCGGTTTGTGATCCTCGGCATCCCAGTCACAAACGGTGGGGCATATCCGAGATTAAACATGCCATTGAACAGTTCAATGAATCTCACAGATCTAGAAATTTCATAAGACTGAAATTGATAAAAGTTATCTACCTTAATGACCACTGTGTTGTGACTACGGCATCCCTCTTCACAGCATAGTTGGGGTATTTTGGATCCTAGCCTTGTTAAATAATATATATTGGGTAATTATTTAAAAGGATTAATTAAACGAATAAATTCAAATTTTATATATGTCTGAAGAAAATGTCATTCTCCTCCTTCTCCTCCTTCACCCATTTCTGAGAGCTTCAGAAAGCACCTGTTAAATATGGTAACGCTGACTGGCCTGAACTATGTGATATGGTTTGCAATTAGAGAATAGTTCTTAGTTTTGCTGGCAAACCATATCCGACTGAGTGTCCGCTCCCATACATGACATCACACAGCAGCTTGTGATGAGCATGACTCCTTGACTATTGAGTTCAAGGAAGTTCGTTGCATTATGCTATTGATAATTGACCCCGAGTTCCGCGGGGATTTAAAATTCCTGGGGTTAGATAAGTTAGCACAGCTAGTTGAGGAAAGGTTCCGAGAACTGGTTGAAAAAGGAGAACGAACTAGGATCTTCAAAGAGCTTGAAGTTGCAAGCTAGAATGAAGCAACACCAGTTTGCATGTTCCCAAGTTTGAGGGACACATAGGCGAACAGTATAAAACTGGTTTCCCCTTGTGATCAGGAGTTAAGCATTAGCTCGACTCACTGATCCGTTCATCCAGATGAACAGGAAGGGTAACCGGATAAGACAATCATGGAATTGCATTCAATGTCGACTCTGAATGAGTTGTTCATGGAGAAGCATAGTTCTATTGATTCAGCTGTTTCAGGATTAAGTCCAGTATTAAGGTGCATCAAGAAATGATCCAGATCGTCTGGACCGATTGTTCGATGTTTCAAATTGGGAATCCATAAGGTGGGACACAATCACAGAAAGATTGGAAAAATGCTCTAAAGTCGAACTGTTTGGCAAACTCAGTAATATCTTAAAACTCAGAATACCTGATCCTCATTTCCTTGATACAGGATGTGTTTCTCACATTTGCTCTGTATGCACGGACTCTGTAGGATGCGGGATGTTGTCGCACAGGAGCATATTCAGATTGCATATGGAGCTCGTGCATTTTTGGAGTTAAGCTAGATATTTGTTCTTGTTATTGGTTTATAGATACATTTAACATAGATTCGCATAGTACATTGTTCTGAGGATAATTCTGGTTTAATGAAATATTTTTCTTTCGAACATGATTGTTTTAATTGTCCTCGAAATGTTGTGTGAATGTGTTGATGACGTAAATGGTAATAACTTGAATGTTGATACATCCAATGGGATTGGATTTGTAAATTGTGTTCTTTATGATTGTTAAAGTGAATTTTATGAGAATCACTTCAACCAAAGGTCTAGTTGGACAGGACTTTGGAATCATTTGACTTAGAGTCACATGATGAATTGAATGCTTAATAAAATTAATTGTGGCAAGAAAGGAATCGCCCAAAGATCCAATGGATAGGATTTTGGAAT
Organism: Cichorium intybus; assembly: GCA_023525715.1. NCBI lineage: Eukaryota > Viridiplantae > Streptophyta > Magnoliopsida > Asterales > Asteraceae > Cichorium > Cichorium intybus. The sequence continues at coordinate 38,764,777 of CM042013.1, read as the reverse complement.
CAGTTGACTTGGAGTCAGGTGATGATTGCATGTCTTGAAAAATATTAACAAAGTCATAAATTTACATGGAACTGTAAAGGTATTAAGATTTTGAGCAACAGACACATAAGTTACTGTGTATTGCTCGAATCTTCGAATAGAACACGATTAGTTATGCTTCACGATATTTGCCAAATGGTTTGACAAATATGGCGTCGTTTATCGGAATAAGCGATTGATTGGAACCTTGAAGTGTTCAAGGATTTCAAAGGAAGTATAAGATCAACGGAACCTGAATGACTACATAGACTGAGAAAATGTTTCACAGTTTAACCTCTTCCAAGAACGCTAATGATTATAATGTGTCTTAGGGAAGATGATGGAGCATTGATCGAAATAGTTTTGATCCTCGGTGTATAAGATACACTGGATACATTTCCGACTAATATTTTAATGAATTGAATATTCAACCAGTCAGACCGCTGAAGCCGTATTCTGACCACATCCTAGACTAAGTAGGTTATGTTGACACTGTCTGAAATGTAAAGCTGGGATCGTCCCACTAGTACATAGAAAGTCTAGGGTCATGTAGCATTCGTCCGAATCTCATGACAAGCCTGAAACTGATCAGCGATGTCGTTTCATTGGCCATCCCGGTTATCCTTTGAAAGAAGAGTACTTTTAGAAAGAACTCAAGTTCTAAGGAAACAGTGGGAGTAAGAATAATTCTGAATGAGTTCAGGGATTAGCCAAGTGAAAGAACCTTTAGTCACCACTGGGACTTGACCAGGAATTAGATTCCTGTTAAACCTGACATACCCTCTCTTCGCTTGACCAGTAGTTATTGTCACTGTCATAAGGAGTTATGATTTGGGTGATATACCGGGTAGTGGTAAAACACTAAAGATGGTACGGATAAGTAATCCGACTGCTGGAAGCATTGGTGAGCGCAGTTGCTGCCAAATAAGAGAACCTTACCGCAAGACACAGTCTATGTGACAGTTTGATTGATCTTTACAACTGGTCTAGGTACCAGTGGGAGTGATTGAATCATCAAAAGAAGGGAACATAGAAATGTACTTACAGAACATCTGGTTGAATGAGTCATCACTTGGAGTCAAGCAATTGATTCTGAGAGATGCACTCTCAATAGAAGATGTAATCCGAGAGGATTCTGCGTGGCATAGTGTGAGTCGTTAGTGGAGCGTGTGTGGTTTACCGGCACACTAATATGGACTCACATAGAGCATGCCATTACAAAAGGTACATGGCCCCGGGATTCGTCCCATGGGCATCTCGCAAGAAAGGATATTCAGGTTCTCAAAATAGGCCAAAAGGTTTGGACTTTGTGAATGGCCTGAAAGATTTCCTTTAATATGTCAGAAAGGTTTGGATTTCGGTTTCGCAAAATGTGCCATAAGTTCTGGATTTTGTGAATAGTCCGAAAGAATCATATGACGGTGTCAAAGCCAGTGGAAGTATCGTTGTTATCTGCTATCATTGTATGTGGGTTACATACTGGTTCTAGGAAACGTCTCTTATCATTACAAAGTGTAATGACTTGGTGTTAAGAAACGGTTCACTATGAAAAACTTTAAGAGATACAACATACTCAGGTGGTTGTGAACATCTATTAGATAGATCAGAACTCTGCCAATATGATCTTGATGAGATTCAAGATGCATAACCCCAGGAATGGAGTTTCCTGTCATTACAAAGTGTAATGAATTGGCATGAAAGAAACAAAGAAGGTGCAGCATGCTCACGTAGTTCATAGACATCTATCAGATAGATGAGACTGACAGTATTGACTTAGCCGTTGAGAATATGATCTCGATAGGATTCAAGATGCATAAGAAAGAGTTCCTGAAAGGAAATGGTTTCCGGAAATCATGACACAAGGATTATTGGTAATCTTAGGATTCCGAAAGGGCTTGGAATGAGATTACATCAGGTCCCTCGAGCCTCCTGGAAAAATCAGAAGTGTTATGAACATATCCTGATGACTTAATGCTTAGAGCATTGTAAGTTGGATTCAGGATATTGCCTGGCTGTGAATACTGAATGGATTTTTGAACAGACGTGAAAAGTCATTGGGAAATGATTAGGGTGATTGATTTGAAAGGGTTTTTCAAATCGGTAATTGTTTACACCAGAACGTGGTGCTGTAGGACTTCATGGTTAAAGAATTTCGTTGGTTTCTGATGGAGCGCGTGTGGGTCACCGGCACATCATGACACCTCGAAATTGTCTTAGGGTGTAGTCATGTGGACTAAAGACCCGAGAACCATGGGCAGTCACGGTACACATCACCGGAATGGAGTTGTGAGAGAGAATGACAAAATGACAAAATGACAAAATGAAAAATTAAGATATCATCAGAAGAGTATCCGATAGGATCATCTGCAATAAAGTGTATATGTGTTAGACACTTGGATACATAGAAAGAGTGAAAAGGTCATAGACATAGATATAAAAGGCTTGAATTGAAAGTTTAAAAGAGAATAAGAAACCGATAATAGTTATGATAAATCCGACTTGGTAATTACCTCGTGGAGACTTGGTAATAAGCAGGAGTAGCTGCCAGTCAGATTTTATGTTTCACTTTTGCATGTTTACTTCCTGAATAATTGGATTATTCAAATATCCATAGTCGTTCATACTCTTAGGGAGTAAGTATGAAGGAAGACTGTCATGAATTGGTTTGTAGATTGTCTAAGGAGTTAGACATAGCAATAAGATTGTTGCAACGTTCATGAGTACTTGGAAATGGAGATTTGAGTATTGGATAAACCCGCGCTCAATGGATTGCTTCATGGATTATATCACGAGCAATGTTGAGACGATAATATCTTATGGTCTTAAAGTTGAGAGATATGAGTTATAATTTGCAAGACGGTTGTTCATTGATAGTACGAAAACGCATCGGTAACTCGGTGTTATAAAACGTGCTGTTGTGAGTGATTAGTCGGGTAAAAGATATAACATATTAGTCGAAGCTTATTCGTACCTTGACCTAGACGGGAAACAGATATCTGTTGGCCACTCGATGATTTTGAAGTTGACTGAAGTGCTGGCCAGCCAGGACTGAATTGATTCGTTCAATTAGAAGTCTAAAAAGTCATAAGCAAAATCGGAAATCGGGAAACAGTGTGTCAGACAGAGATTGATCTCAATCCATGTCTCATGTCTGAAAATATCTTGTTGGACGGAGGATCATCTGATCACTTATCTATGGACAGAACTAACTAGGTCAGAGTTCGGCAGCAGTTTCTAGAAAGCTGCAGGTTGCTGATTAATCAAAGGTTAAATTGGTAATTATAGTCATAGACTTATCCAAGTGGGAGACTGTTGGATTAGGTGTCTAAGCCATGACTAATAATTTGTATTTACCTAATTAATAGAAGCAAAGTCCATTTGGGTTGCCCTCATAGCTGGAGGTTTGGTAGAAAGTTCGGTAGAGAGAGAGGTTGGTTTATTATGGGATTAATAAATCAATAGAAATAAAAGATATGGTTTGTTAATATATTAAAGTAATAATATATTAATTAGAAACTATATTGATTGATTAATAATTAATCAGAAATTAATTGGATTAATTTCTGTGGCATTAATTAGATTAATCAGGAGGTCAGGGATTAAAGTCGTACAAATTCAATAGTTGAATTGCGGCGCGCGGCGCGCCAATGTAAAGGCCGCGACGCGCGTACATATTCGTACGAATTCAATAGTTGAATTACGGCGCGCGGCGCGCAAACGATCTGGCCGCGGCGCGCGTACAGATAATCCGGAAAATGGGCTGCGGCTAGGGTTTTTAGCTTTACCCTTTGGTTCCCTATAAATAGGGAGCCCTAGACCTCATTATCAGTTGCTCAATTCTATTTTCTCTCTGGAATTTTCGTGACCTCCCTCTGGCTCCCTGGGTGTGATCTCATTTGAGGCAGGACACTTGTGCTGCTTAGCTTCAAGATTAAAACTAAAGGTTAGTTTTTCTGATTTATTCCTTTAGTTAATTTTTGTTTGGCCTTTAGGAATTAGTTACATGTTCAAAGTAAGAAAACATAGATCTTTTCTAGGTTGCATGTGAACTTAGGTTTTTGTTCATGGTTGCGGAAAACCTTTCATACCATAATCTACAACATGGGGCAAGCACTTCATGACCAACATAACACAATCTATGATATTATCTAATGAGAAAACAATATCAACAAAAAAGAGACATATATACAATGTGACCTCAAGATGAAAGTAGTATATAAATACATTATGTGCCATGGTTAATGCCACATATAACATCACAAGACACACCACATGCATTTCAACATGCAAGATTGCATTAATTAGTAACATAAAATACAAATACACAAACCTACATTAAGTAGTTAGACTTTACATGTATGCACCTAGTTTTCACTATTAGTCATTCACTCATCTCAACTTTACAAGTCCAACTTAATGAAGACTAGATTGTCAAATCCAAACTTCACGTTTCCTTGATTATATAGTCAACAACACTAAGTACATATCAAAATTCCCAATCACAATACAATTCTAGGTTGATTTTTGTCATTCTAAATATCTGTTGACACCATCATAATATTACCACTAATGCAACCTACTTTCCCACACTCTAATCCATATCCAATTGGTTAGAATTCAATCGTCTAGTATTTATGCCATTATACGAAACATTATTAACTGATTATATCTAATTTCCAACAAATAACCCCACATCTTTTCTTATTAGTATAATTTACTTTTAGTTTCACTTTATATTCCTACTTTCATTCCATTCCAAGTCTAGATGTCAATTTACACAAATTAATTAGTTTTAATTAATAACTAACTAATTTATTAAATAAATTTACCAACAATATGGCGATTTATCCATTTAATGGAAAATTATACCAAATTAACATATTAAATCACCTAAATGGTTCATTTTTATACCAATGACTATTACAAATATAAACATTAATTATATTTCAAATTTTCATAAATATGTTAATTTGTGGATAATATATGCATATTAGTTAATAAGCACATCAAAAATTTCCATGTTTCCACCTATAACTAACATTTATTAACATCTGTCACATACCCCCAATTTACCATCTCAGTTATCAAATTCATATATATGTCCTCGTATGCGTAAATCCATTGACATCGTTCCATGTGTGTTAAGGTTAAAGAACATCCAAAAATCTAAAGTCAAATGATTCAATGATAAAACATAAAGAACTAATTATATTTTTCCGTGTAAGTTATATTTTGTTCTTCTTGTTGTACTTCTATCGAGACTAACCTAATTAATATTCACAAGTCAAAATTTTATGATAGTGAAAGTTGTAATGTTGATGGGATTTATGTTTTTATTTGTGTAATGTTAATATTGTTGATTGATATACTTTTGTAATGTTGAATCTATTATGTTTTGTGTAATGGTAAATTATCAACTATATTTTTTCTTACAAACACATAACATATGCATTATATTTGTGTGGTATGGCTTATACAGATGGGAGAAACTATAAGTGTTATGAAGTTATGAATGGTTTAATGATATACAAATACATGACAAATACATTAGTTTTTGATGTATTTGACATGTTAATTATAAAGTGGTCAAACCAACTTACATAACCAAAAGAAATACCAATTAAATAACAATGGCAAACAGAAATACTACGGGTGAGCATATTAACTAAAAAACTAAACCAAAACTGAATTAACTGATAACCAAACCATTTTAATCGAGCCATTACTAAAAGAGGTGGTGCGGTTTTTAATTTGGATTAACAGAATACACATGGTTTGGTTATGCTTTCCATCAAAAATTGAACCACTACAAACCGAATCGAACCAATATTTTAATTAATAGATAAAAATATATATTAATATAATATATGGTACATAAATATATTAGGAGTTTAAATTTTAAAGGATAATTATATGGAATTGAAGATAAGAAATAACCAATCTTATTATCACATGTACCCATACTTGACCAGATTCCTTAATTCTCCAATTCAATCTCTATTATGATACTTGAATGTTAATGAAGTAGTATACCAAATACACTCTCATTTTCTCAAACAAGTCTAAAACCTTTTAGATTATACATCAACATTAAGCAATGTACTTGCAGTAAGACTTTTCAAATATCACATCAACATTGAGCAATTTTACATCAGCTTTGAGCAATGTACTTATGTAGGGTTTTGATTGGTAACTCATACTAAGTTAAATAGTCAAAATCTCCAAAAGCAGAAAGTCGTTGGTGATGGTTAAACGATATTAACCATTAACCAAAACTATTAACCGACTAAAACCATTAACCATAACCATTATTTACCATACCCAACGGCTAACGAAACACATTAACCGATTGTAATGGTAATGGCTTAGTTTTGGTCTATAACCGAACCAAACCACCCCATACACATCCCTAAGAAATACCAAAACATAACCAATACAATAACACTACCAATTTATGACCATTACCAAAAAAATGTCCCATACATTGTCAACCCAACAAAAAATACTACATAAACCAAAAATATTAACCATCAAATCAAACCGATATTCATAGAACATACTCTTTTATTTGTCCTTTTACTACCCTCTTCCAATAACATTAATCTTCTAAAATGGACCTACATGTGACTTGAAACTTGTGGAGATATGACCATTATGTGGCATTATCTATATTTCAATGTTGTGTACATTATTATTGTATTGTTTCCTTTAATGTTTCCTTGTCCTACTTGCTTATATTTTGTTCCATAAAATTTCTTTTAAGTCTATCCACCTATTTATGATCTTTTGGAGTTGTTAGTGTTGCAACTTAGACCTTGGACACATTTTTTTAAAAACATACCTAAAATTTTAAATTCTAATAGAAGGAATATGTATTGGAAGGCTTTGAATTAATATAGCACTATAAGTTTAATACATTGATCAAGGAAAATTTAATAGGATCGGAGGAAACTATTAGACAAGAACAAGGGAAATGACAAGAACAAACGAAGTAGTTTGTTAAGACTAACTACCAAGGGTGACTACATTTTGAACTTTTCTTGGGTACATGTCGCAATTTCCTGTTTTTGACAAAATTTTCTATTATAATCAAATGTTTATGAGTAAGGATTTCTCTATGAATCATTATTAAGTACTACTATGTGTTCTTATGATTTAAAATAAGAATACCACATTCATGACATAGCACTTTCTATGTATAGAATGGTTTTATTTGAAAAGTGTACGTATAGTATTTTCACGCATACATATGAATGTGATTGCATTAGTTTGGTAGTATATTCAGACATCTATCTCTCTGAGGGGATGATGGCATTTATGGAGCCAAGTAAACTCAAGCTACAACTTATGGAAATTAGGTCCTTAGCATTGATATGTTCATCTTAAGTGGTAAGGAGTCATTGTATTTAGAAATAGGGACGTAGACTCCCAAAATTTGTACGTGCTTTGAAATCATGCATTGCATTACATGATATTGCATTATGAATGAAAGTATGTTTATGTACTTATGTTCTATAAAAAATGATTTCAAATGAATTGGAATGGAATACAAAATGGTTCATGCTTTTGTATCTAAAACATATGTATCTCACAACACAAAAGTCTTATGTATTCTCTTTATCTTGAATGACAAGTACTTAGGTATCCAAGCCAAGTAAGTATGTCATACCGCATTAGCATGAACTTTTAGATTAGAATACATACTTTTGGAAACTTAGAAGTGGGAAGCATTATAGTGGTATATTTTGTATTGTAGAAGTTGTTTAACTTATGTCTTTCTATGTATTTGTATATCAGTTATATTCTCATACGACACCAAGACTTATATTTTTCCAAACATGATGTAATTGAGACATATATTCTATTACTCGTTATAATTTTGTAAATGAAATAATTAGACTTGTCAATGGAGCGGGTTTTGACAATGATTCACTCCAGACCCATAAGAATTTTACAGATTTGGATCCTTGATTTTGATTCGTTTTACCCGTTTACGACCCGTACTCTTTAACCATTTTATTAAATGGGTTGGGTATGGACCAATGTCGATTCGCTCCACTTATAACCCATTCCATATATATATATATATATATATATATATATATATATATATATATATATGTGTGTGTGTGTGTGTGTGTGTGTGTGTGTGTGTGACAATTAAAGTTAGATGACCATTAGTTTCTCAATTCTCACATAATAATGCACACTTAATAACTTCGTAATAATGTCCAACGGTAATTAGCTATCAACAATAGACTAATGACTCTTTGATTTCCCCCGATCTGTTTAAAACGTTCATCGATGAATGTCATTCTTCCATGTTGCCTGAAACCGTAGAGGATGTGGTGACTACACCTGAGAAAACAGAAAAATATGCGATTTGATGCTTAGATAAAATGTAATTTAATATTGTAAGTGAATCGGGTTAATGAGTTGGGCATTCGTTGATTCAGTGGATACGAGTATGTATTCAATTATTCTAAATCCAGAGGGTTATTGGAGCAGGTTTCAAATTTGTTAAAAGGGATTGGATCAATGGTGATTCGTTTCAAACCCGCCCCATTGACATGTTTGAATATAATGTATTTAAACGGTGATATATTACATTTTCATCCATTAATCGGATCAATCTTAGCGTTACACATAGCTTTTCGTAATATAACCAACAAGTTAGATGAATAGTGGCCACATCTAGTTAACACACGAAAGAAACTTGTGGAGATATGACCATTATGTGGCATTATCTATATTTCAATGTTGTGTACATTATTATTGTATTGTTTCCTTTAATGTTTCCTTGTCCTACTTGCTCATATTTTGTTCCATAAAATTTCTTTCAAGTCTATCCACCTATTTATGATCTTTTGGAGTTGTTAGTGTTGCAACTTAGACCTTGGACACATTTTTTTAAAAATATACCTAAAATTTTAAATTCTAATAAAAGGAATATGTATTGGAAGGCTTTGAATTAATATAGCACTATAAGTTCAATACATTGATCAAGGGAAATTTAATAGGATCGGAGGAAACTATTAGACAAGAACAAGGGAAATGACAAGAACAAACGAAGTAGTTTGTTAAGACTAACTACCAAGGGTGACTACATTTTGAACTTTTCTTGGGTACATGTCGCAATTTCCTGTTTTTGACAAAATTTTCTATTATAATCAAATGTTTATGAGTAAGGATTTCTCTATGAATCATTATTAAGTACTACTATGTGTTCTTATGATTTAAAATAAGAATACCACATTCATGACATAGCACTTTCTATGTATAGAATGGTTTTATTTGAAAAGTGTACGTGTAGTATTTTCACGCATACATATGAATGTGATTGCATTAGTTTGGAAGTATATTCAGACATCTATCTCTCTGAGGGGATGATGGCATTTATGGAGCCAAGTAAACTCAAGCTACAACTTATGGAAATTAGGTCCTTAGCATTGATATGTTCATCTTAAGTGGTAAGGAGTCGTTGGATTTAGAAATAGGGACATAGACTCCCAAAATTTGTACGTGCTTTGAAATCATGCATTGCATTACATGATATTGCATTATGAATGAAAGTATGTTTATGTACTTATGTTCTATAAAAAATGATTTCAAATGAATTGGAATGGAATAAAAAATGGTTCATGCTTTGTATCTAAAACATATGTATCTCACAACACAAAAGTCTTATGTATTCTCTTTATCTTGAATGACAAGTACTTAGGTATCCAAGCCAAGTAAGTATGTCATACCGCATTAGCATGAACTTTTAGATTAGAATACATACTTTTGGAAACTTAGAAGTGGGAAGCATTATAGTGGTATATTTTGTATTGTAGAAGTTGTTTAACTTATGTCTTTCTATGTATTTGTATATCAGTTATATCCTCATACAACACCAAGACTTATATTTTTCCAAACATGATGTAATTGAGACATATATTCTATTACTCGTTATAATTTTGTAAATGAAATAATTAGACTTGTCAATGGAGCGGGTTTTGACAATGATTCACTCCAGACCCATAAGAATTTTACAGATTTGGATCCTTGATTTTGATTCGTTTTACCCGTTTACGACCCGTACTCTTTAACCATTTTATTAAATGGGTTGGGTATGGACCAATGTCGATTCGCTCCACTTATAACCCATTCCATATATATATATATATATATATATATATATATATATATATATATATATATATATATATATATATATATATATATATATATATATATATATATATATATATATATATATATATATATATATATATATATGTGTGTGTGTGTTTGTGTGTGTGTGTGTGTCACAATTAAAGTTAGATTACCATTAGTTTCTCAATTCTCACATAATAATGCACACTTAATAACTTCGTAATAATGTCCAACGGTAATTAGCTATCAACAATAGACTAACGACTCTTTGATTTCCCCCGATCTGTTTAAAACGTTCATCGATGAATGTCATTCTTCCATGTTGCCTGAAACCGTAGAGGATGTGGTGACTACACCTGAGAAAACAGAAAAATATGCGATTTGATGCTTAGATAAAATGTAATTTAATATTGTAAGTGAATCGGGTTAATGAGTTGGGCATTCGTTGATTCAGTGGATACGAGTATGTATTCAATTATTCTAAATCCGGAGGGTTATTGGAGCAGGTTTCAAATTTGTTAAAAGGGATTGGATCAATGGTGATTCGTTTCAAACCCGCCCCATTGACATGTCTGAAAATAATGTATTTAAACGGTGAAATATTACATTTTCATCCATTAATCGGATCAATCTTAGCGTTACACATAGCTTTTCGTAATATAACCAACAAGTTAGATGAATAGTGGCCACATCTAGTTAACACACGAAAGGTGGGATGGAAATTACTATAATATCATTTTGTAGTTTGTATGTGATACTTAATAGCAGATGAAATAGAATGACCCGAAAGAGAATGACTTTAGTGAAAAGGACGAAGATTACAACATATTCACAAATCCAAACAGGCCGTTTAGTAAAAAAACAGAATTTGAACTTGTAAACAGAATTAAATCGAACTGTAAGTAAACGTTAGATCAAATACAAATATAGAAGTTTGTTATATCTCATAGATCGTAATTGGTAATAAATGACTTCCCTTTTTTTTTTTTTTTTACAAATAACCCAAAAATTTATAAGATTTTCCTACCGCATAAAAACGGATTGTACATTTGACCTAGCCATTTCATTTGAGCCTTTGTGGCAAACGTTTTCAAGATTTCCGAGGACAATATTGTAATTTCGTATGATTTAACCCTAATAAGGGCAGCCTATAAAACCGAGCACTCCAGCCTATAAAACCGAGCACTCCAGCCTCTAAAAAACCATACGATTCTGGTCTACTAAGCACGCCGCTATGGATTAGAACGTCAAGAATCCTATCGTCATTTATCCATGCAATCTCTCTTGTATGGATGAAGCAACTCATTCAGGTTCTATTTTGCATTTCTCAATAAACTTTCTCAAATCCTTAATCATGTTTTGCAAATCCTTAATCATGTTTTGCAAATGGTGTCTTCAAAATAGCTTATTAATGCTCATGGAGGTTGGAGATTTTGAGGGTAAATTCAATATGTATGTATTGTTTTCGATGGATCTAGATGATAAAATATTGAATATGGCTTTTCCGGGTCTGAAGTTCTTCGGTCGCGATTTCCCTGTTTAAAATGGTCGGTGTAAATCGTTCATGATTTAGTTGGATGATGCCGTATGCATCTAAGGTAAGGTGGAAGATGCATAAGGTGTTGTCAAAATCATAAGAGATACGTTATGTATTTTGTTGCAAGAAAGGTAAGGTGGATGGTCTAAAACACCTTGGTGGGAAGATGCAGAGGGTGTTATCATATATGTTTAGACCGTTATTACCGTATGAAATTCATCATTGCAATTATTTAGAACTGTTTTTCGTTTTTTTTAATTGATTTTTAAGGTGTTGTCAAAATCATATTTATATAATTGATCTTGTATGTTATCATTTGATAATGGAACATTATTTGCGTTTGTAAGGCCAATTACCATCATTGATTGAATGTTAGGAGTTACATCATTTTAAAAATAAGTCTTAGAACATTGGCTAAATAGTGAAGGAGCTTCGTGGGCCGATGTTTATATTAAAAAAGACGAAAATTTGTGGAAGTTTCAAACACATTGCAAAATCAATTAACAGCTTTGTGAGGTCACGATTTCACGTGCCCTTATTTTCATAACTAAATGATTACATCAGTTTAGTTTTTATTTTTACATAAATGATTATATGACACGTTATGATATGTTGTTTACAAAATCAAATATGACTCCAAAATTCATCTTGAATCAAATTTTCAGATAATGTTTGTGCGTGGAACCATGTTTACAACCAAATTCATCATAGAATGTAATGTCGAACTTAAATTTTGTCCAATTTTGGAAATCAAATTCGTCTGTACCATGCTGTTGTAAATAACAATCATAAATAATGAAAGTTATTTATTTAAAACATCACAACTATTACAAGGTTCTTAAAGACGATTATACATTTATGAAGACAAATTTATAGAAAATGAGGTATTTTTGTAATGATAAATTTTAAGAATTATTACTATATATACCCAAGATAGTTTTATAAGAAAAGGTGGGGAGTTTAGCAAACAAAAGACAATTGGTTTTTGGCTCAATCTATTTTAAGAATTATTACTATCCATTAGATAAGGCAAAATGACACTGAGGCCCCACGAAGTCTCGTGATTTGTTTTAAAATACCCTTAAAGTTATTTTTGTGACACTATGGGGATTAACATTTTGAAAAACCGGTTCATTATACCATTTAACCCACAGCTCCCGGTCTTACTAACCCACGTAGGATTTTCGTGCTCGCGTGGCAAAGTCCTGGTGACGTCATCAACTCCACGTCACCATCTCGATTGCAACCGGCTAACATAGCCTTGCTCCCCAAGGGTGACCGGGTAGAGAAGGTTATAAAACAAGCCCTCTTTAGACCAAATTATCAAACCTTGTTACCCAAAATCGGTGAAACCCTTTGCCAAAGAAATCGATCGGTAAGTTTAAAAGCTAACAGAAGCATCCATGGATTCAGCGTTCGAAGTCTCTTTCAACGAGTATAATGTTCACGACATCCTTGATCAAACTCCCACCCTCGAAGATAACCTCAATGTTACGATGCAAATAGAACTTGCCCTCATCCGTGATGAAGTCGATGCTGGTGTTAATCGGGTCCAGGAAGAGAATGCGGTGCTGAGGAGGGAGCTCGTCAAGATGAAGAAGATGGCGAAGTCGGTATTTTGGGGGGGCTTGGCCTTAGCGGTGGCTTTAGCTGTGGGTTACGTCTCGATGAAGTGAAGTTGTAGGTTTCCTGGGTTAGTTTGTTGGGTTGTTTTACTTGTTTAAGTGTTTTTAAGTGTGTTTAACTATGTTTAAGTTTGTTTAACTATGTTTAACTTTTTTAAGTATCTTTAGTGACTCATTTGGTAAGGATCGGTTTTAGTATGTTTTGACCAAGGTTGAAAGTCCTGTTTTACAGGCATTTTTGGTTCGATTATGTAAGGATCTTGGTATTTAAGTAAAATGGAAGCATGGTTTGTTTATTGGTTCCTGGTCGTACATTAATCTTGTGCTAAAAATGGATTCTGTGTTGTGGTTAAAGAAAAAAATGGTTTCAAACTTACACAGTAGTAATGGGTAAACAGATCTTCGAAGTTAGGTTCTTCCAGTTGTTTACAAGTTCGATGCTAGACTTTTGCAAGATTTTCCAAGATATGTTCAGAAAGTTGTCATGTACAGGAAGAAAGTTTTGACAATTTTGACCCTTATTACTAACCTAACAAAGATTTGAAGTCTTTTGTTACAAAAGAATCCGGTCTTGATTATTTCACATCAAGATAACGGATAACCAAATTTGAAGAATTTTGTTACAAAAATTTATTATAAAAAGATTTGATGTCTTTTGTTACAAAAGAATCCGGTCTTGATTATTTCACATCAAGATAACGGATAACCAAATTTGAAGAATTTTGTGGTTGATCTTTGGTAGGATAATGCTTGCTTGGTTTAACAATCATAACAGGGAACATGCTTTTTACTTTGCTACCAGAAAATACAAAAAACATGCTTTAACAAGTCTAATATTCAAATTTAAATAACAACATAATACGAAACACTTCAAATTGCACAATGTAGTTATTACAAACCCTAAAAATTCAAAGTTTAGTTCTCAGAAACAGAAATTGTTATTGCAAAGCTACTCCAGATTGTATGACTTTTAATCCAAGTCCATGGGCTTCTCAGATGTCATCCCCTCCCCACTTACAACGTGTACTGTTTTTGAAAGTTTCTTTTTTAAGATTCTTTCAGATCTTTTTGGAACACGTTTTGTTGAACTTCCATTGTCTACTTCCATAGGAGCAGCATCCAGACCCTTATCTCTATTATGTCCACCTTCTTCATCTTTCTCTCCATGCCCTGAAGTATTACCCTTCTCCTTCCTTTCTCCAGTCCCATTTTTTGTAGTACCCTTGTCCTTCCTTGCTCCAGTTGCATTTGCTTTGCATGTAATCTTGTTGTGTCCAGCCTGTTTACAAATACCACATAAAACTCTCTTCCCCACTTTTGAGACTGTGTGCCTGTTATTCCTTTCAGAAACATCCTTCTTTCGCCTAACAGTTGGCCTCCCTGGCATTCTTCTTTTCATAGGGGGTAAAGGTGGAATGTAGTCTGTTGTGGGCCACATGTCTGATCCATTCATTCCAAGTATAGGGTGTTTGTAAGTGTTCTTGTAAAACGTTGCAAGGTACAAAGGATCAACAAAAGCCTCAATTGTTCCATTTATGAATGAAATGGTTGCCAAAGAATGCACACACCCATAACCATTTATTTGCCATAACCTACATGTGCATGTTTTCTTCTCTAAGTTGACAGCATAGGCTTCCCCCATGTTCCTTGTTTCAAATTGCAACAATCCACATGGAAGCACCTGCCAGTACCTGTTTAATAAAACATATGAGTATTGATGGTCTTTCAAAATGAGAAATTAGATTAATAATGTTGAACAAATTACCTTTGTAGAAATTTCAAATCATTAACTTTTTGTCTAAGCATTGGACAAATTTCATATTCAGGCCACTTACTAGCTTTAAGTTGCATTCTATGCATTCTATCCATAACATAGGTACGAATTTCTTCAAGCATGGTAATGATTGGTTTTTTCCTTGCTTCTGTTATAACACTATTAAATGTTTCAGAGAAACCATTCTCAACTGCATCACACATGCTTCCAAATTTGAAAAATGCTCTTGACCAAGTCTTTGGGTTCTTCTCTAACAGATGATCGTGGGCTGCAGTACTCAATTGTTTAATTTCCTTCATAACTGCATTGAAGTGTTGTTCTGTGGTTGCCTTACTTGCTTTCCAAAAGAGGTTTTCAAAATGGGCCCCCGTAAATTTTTTCTTGAAATTAGCATAGATGTGCCTAGCACATTGTCTATGCTCTGCTTCAGGTAACACCTCCTTTACTGCCTCTAGAAGACCCTACATCATATACATGAATTCGTAATGTTTATTAACAAGTATAAGAACAACAATAAACACAGAAATTATAAGGGCAATTACCTTATGTTGATCAGACATGAGGCTAACACTCAACCCTGTTTGTAGATGTAGGTCTTCAGCAAGTATTTCCAAGAACCATTTCCAATTTTCCTTATTCTCCACACACACAACAGCCCAAGCAATGGGAAAAATTTGGTTGTTTGCATCCCTTCCAACAGCACTTAACAATTCCCCACTACTTAAACCCTTCAAGAAACACCCATCTAAGTTTATCATTCTTCTACATCCACTCCTCCAGCCCTCTTTAATACCAGCAAAACAAACATAAAATTTGCTAAAATAATTCTTGCCATCCGGCATAGTGTTCACATCTAGTTTGACAGTCGACCCAGGATTTGATCTCCTAATCTCCTCACCATATGACCATAGTTTGGCATAGTGTTCCACAATGGTTCCTTCTATTACAGTTAAAGCATATTTTTTTGCTCTTCTACACTGGCTCATACTAACCTCTATACCAAAATCCTTTTTTACCTCTTCCCTTAGAAGTCTGACACTCATTTTCTGTTTGTGGAGAATCTCATTAGTGTAATGAGACCCAATCCAAGCATACGTGACAAGGGATCCCAATCTGAAATTTCTTGCACAGTTATGTTCATCTTTAAGGGACTTAATTTGGAAAGACTTCTCTTCACTCATCCATGATCCCCATAGCCTGAATGTACAATCTCCATTGCAACATTTGACTAACAATCTTTTACTATCATTTTTTTTGTAACATAACTGATAACCGTTTGCCACAGCATAATTACATAGCATATTTTTAAGTTGTTTAGGGTTTTCGAACCTCATACCTAACACAGGCACCTGCTTCTTCCATTCTATTTCTGGATTGTATGTTGTTGGACACTCTATTTGTGGGTTGGTATCATCATCCATCTCCTCCTCTGCATCTTCACCTATGACAATTACTGGTTCATCAGCTTCATCTTCTCGTAAGGGTGAAACAGGTCCTGTACTGGAATTGTGTTCATCAGGGCTAAGAACAACATCATCGTCTTCATCAATCCAATCTTGTATGTTGACGCCCTCATGGTCCATATAAATTGGGATTGTAACCCCACAGTGAAACAATACCTCAATAAAGTCGACATATTCCACTTCGTCTGAAATCAACCTTAAACCATAAGGAATATCATACTCCGGCAGACAATAGTAGAGATTTATGCATCTCGTTTGAGCAAACCTTTCTAAGAATTCGACACATTCCTTTAGATCCATCCCGGAAAAATCCGCAGCATCGATTTCCTGTTGCATGCCATCTATGTACCCAAAGGGTTGCCGATTAAATGTTCCTTTAAAGTGTACTTCAACGGAGACATTCGATTCCATCCTTTCGACCGACTGGTTACAAATTTGGGGGAAAAATTTTTCAATTGGGGTTGAGGGTTTTTGTTCGCCTGTGTGGTTTTTAAAAGTATTTAAGTTAACTAGACAAACTTGCGTGACATGGATGCTGACTCAGATGATGATTAGGACAAAATACCGGACAACCGCTTCATTTTTCCCATAAGGATGTTTTTAACTCTCCATTTTAAAGTTCATGCCCTTATAAGGAAAAAAAATAAACTTAGTGACCATTTCGACCAACTTCTAAAAGTTTATGGGGCCTCAGTGTCATTTAGCCATTAGATAATAAGTAAAATGTTAGATATATTTAGGCTGTATTTGGTGCGCCACAACTAGTGTATAAACTAACGTTTTTTTCGAGCTTTTTTAGTTTGACATGTTTGGGAATCCAAAAACTAACTTATAAGCTAGCTAACAAGCTAGGTTTTTTAAACGCTACTAATAGTAACGTTTTGAGTATCGGTTTCAAAATGTTCTCATTTTACCCTCACATGGGATATGCCTCCTTTATCCCAAATTATCTACGCTTTTTTTTTATCCCAAATTGACATATATCTACGTTTCCTTTACCCTTCATAACCATATTCGAAGGAATGACTTGACAAATATGAGTTTCAACATCGTTGAACAACATTTTGATTACATACCTTCAGAAGAACAAAATATCCATAACCATTCAATATCTAATCAATGCGAACATTTGAGAGTCACGTCACGAGATGCGAGAACTTCGTGATAATATTGCGAATATGATATGGGATGTAAGAAATTTATTTTAAAATCTGTAATATTTTATTTAGTGTTTACTTTAATTTAATTTAATGTATTATGATTTTTCTTATAATATTGGATTAATTTTCTGCATGTCCTTTTATGTCATTTTACGATTTCCAGCTAGTTTTATCAGTTAGTTTTTACCAAACGTCATTTATTATCAGCTAGTTTTCCAGCTCAGCTAGTTTTTCAGTTAGTCGCTAGTTTTCTAGCTACCGCTAGTTTTTCAGCTACAAGCTAGTTTTTCAGTTAGTCTATCAAACATAGCCTTAGTTTTAATATTAATTAAATCCAACCATTAATGAATCTTATCTGATTTGAACGATCTCCATGTCTATATACACATGAATACATATAACTTTCAAACAAATAAATATATACATGTGTACTTTCAAATGATGCAAAGATTTTTGAAAGGTGTGACTAGAGGTGCACATAAACAACCATTTTTTTTAAACCGAAAAAAAGACCGAAACTGGTTTTTCAATAGGTTTTATATCTCAAACCGAACTGGTTTTTTACCCCGGTTTTTCTTTCGGTTAACAGAACTGAACCGATTTAAAAACCGGTCTAAAACTCAATTTTATTTCAACAAAAACCGGATAACCAAAACCGATTTGGCCCAAACCAACTTTTAAAAAAAAGGCTTTTGTGCAACTGTCTAGGTGTGACTAGAATTTGTTAAAAGCAATTTTATTACCCAAAAATGATTAGGTATGGACGCCCGGCGGCCCGGCCCAACAAACACTTTGGACATTGCCACTCTTTTTTCTACTTCATCCTCTCGTTAGGGTTGAAGATGAATAATTTGTGAATCATTCGGCCTAAGTTCATTTATTTAATAAATAAATAAATATTTACAATTTTATTTTATTTCTTTAGCTAAATGAACATGGAATTTTTTATTGCAATCTGCAATCCCTTTCCTATGTATAAGGTGGTGTTTGTTTTTTAATAGATAAATGGCTGCAACCTTTTTCTATGTCTACATAAAAACGAATGTTTATATTTTAAGGTTTGTATGCTAAGATTTATTTTTTATTATCTAAATAAAATTAAAGTAAATTATTATTTGTCAACAATACTAGAGTAACTATCACCACCTTCGTATACCACTACTATTATCATCTTCAAAAACCATTATGTTCCAAAAATCAATAAAAAATACTCAAATTCAAAAGAAAGTTAACCAAAACAAGAAACAATCTAAACCACAACAAATGGGAAAAACACAAATAGGAAAAATAACTCAAAAAAACAAAAAAAAAATGAAAAAAATAAAAATAAAATCGCTAAAAACAATAAAAAAAACTAGCAAAAAAACAAATCGAAAACAAGAAAAGCAAATCGAATAAATGGACAAATCTTAAAAGCTAATGGTTAGAATTTTCTTCCAACTATAGAATATTTATTTTTACATCTTTAAAAAAAAAAGGCAATGCATATGCAATGCAACTATTCAAAAATATCTCTTACACTTATATAGATTTAAGATAGAACATTGTAAGGTTTTCTCAAAATAGAAAGTCATGATATGCATATGCAATGCAACTATTCCCACCCATGTCCATCTCATAAAGTCCATCTCACCTCAATGGCACCCACCTAAGTTCACAAGCAAACGCACGAAGCATAATACTTGATTCCTGTATGGGTTGAAACTAAGACTAGTGGCCATTACACTAGCCTCATGAGGGGTAGCAACTCCCTCATGCAAATTCCCTAATGTCGGGAACTACTCCTCACCCTCTTTGTTTTAGAGAAGGGTCAAACTCATATAAACTCCTCACCCTCTTTGTTTTAGAGAAGGGTCAAACTCGTCATCAAGGCATCTCACGGTCAATTCCCATCCTACATGTAATGTAATGCACAAATAGGATGTCCAAATGTCTCTCAAAACCTCTTTGTATAATTTATAAGATTCACATTGAAAAAGACTCATTTTGATGTTATGCACACATAAGGTTTATGCAACATTTAACACATAGAAGTATGCATGATAGTTGTAATAAAACGTCAAGTCAAAAGGGGGATGTGTACTCCCGGTAACTCACCTCTCTTAAGTCCCAAAGTAGTATGTTACTCTTTGCGTCACTTTGATTACTCCTCTCCTACAAGAAATAATATTCAACATTACTAATAGCTCTAGATTAGTTAAACTTCACTAATTAAGAGTAAAATCTTAGTTAAACATGTCCTAAGAGTGGGCTTGAACCTTAGAACCCAAGGCCCAAACCATAAAGCTTAAGGTCTAAAAACTGAAAAACTGGCCAGACAGAGCTACACGGGGCGTGTAGCCCTACACGGGTCGTGTAGCAATGCAGGAAACCTAACCCGTGGCCTCCAGACCCCCTACACGGGTCGTGTGGCCCTGCACGGGTCGTGTAGACCTGCTGCAACCCCGATTTTTGGTCATTTTCACTCCTTTTCACCCAAATCAAGGTCCAACACTTGTCCAAACTCATAACCATTGAAATAACATTATTCTAACTCAAAATAATACATCATTACACCCTTTCTAACCATCCAATATCATCTCCATTGAATCAAATCCATGTTATCATTTCAAGTTTACTTCATGAGCTTAGATCCAAGGAGTATCCGATTTAACCCAATCTAATGACCAATCAATAATGAAATCCTTCCTCCAATAGCTTGAAATCATTAGGAATCTACTTAAGCTTTTCATAGAACATTTTGAAGATAAAAGTTGATCCAATCATCAAGGTTTTACCATATGATGAGTTTTCCCCAAAAATTAGGGTTCCAAATGAATCAACCAGCATCCCAATTGTTCTCCAAGCATATAACAATCAAATTGTAGAAGAATGGTCACTTGAATTCGTGATTTACATTCTTGGGATCATTGACTTCATCTCCCCCAACATAGAACTCGAAATTTAAACTCAAATCTACCCCAATAGTGGGTTTTCAACATGGAGTATTGATTTCTTACCTTGGATCTTCAATTGGGTGAAGATAACTTCTTAGATCTAGTTAGAAATGTGCTCCTCTTCCAGAAATCCTCTTGAAATCGCCTTCTCTCTCACTCCTTTCCTCTATAATCGTCCAAATGAGAAGGGAATGGGGTTTCCCCCAACTAAAGGTTCAATTTTCCCATAATTGCAAAGTGGTCCTTCCAGCTCACCAATTCTTTCTTATTTGCAAATGAGGCCCCTCCCTACTCCTAAAGAGTTCCAGTTTTAAACTTAGGTCCTTCTTCTATAATTTAAATGTGGTAAATTCCTTTTTTACCCCTATTGAGTTATTATGGACAAAATACTTCTTCAAAATATACTTCTTAATTAAATTTAATATAGTTCAATTATTATAATTACTTAATTCATTAAATTATTTACCCTAGATAGAGGATGTTACAATTACCTTCCCCTTAAGAAGATTCCGTCCTCGGAATCTCGGCTTCTCCAAAGAGATGTGGATACCTCTTCCGCATTTCATCTTCCGTTTCCCACGTGAGATTTGCTCCCGACGAATGCTTCCATTTGACAAGAACCAGCTCGATCATCTTTTTCCTTAGCTTTTTAACTTTCCTATCCAAAATCTCCTCCGGTTCTTCTATGAGTCTTTTGTTTTCATCCACCCGAATTTCCTCTAAAGGTAGGAAGTCGACCTTATCCCCAAGCCACTTCCTAAGATAGCACACGTGGAAAACATTGTAAATTCCATGCAACTCCGGTGGCAACTCAAGTCTATAAGCTTGTTTTCCAATCTTCTCTAACACATTCAACGGTCCAATATACCTTGGATTAAGCTTTCCTCTTTTCCCAAAACGTATTATACCTCTCCAAGGTGACACCTTGAGTAATACTTGATCTCCCACTTGAAATGCCATGGGTCGGTTCTTCAAATTGGCATAACTCTTTTGTCTACTTTGGGCCGCCTTCATCCGTTCTCTAATTATCTCCACCTTTTCAGCGGTTTCTTGAATCAAGCTGGGCCCCACTAAAACTTTTTCTCCCGCTTGTAACCAACAAGAAGGTGATCTACATTTTCTTCCATACAAAGCTTCATACGGAGCCATTTTTATGGATGAATGGTAACTATTGTTGTAAGATAACTCAATCAAAGGAAGATGTCTATCCCAACTTCCCCCAAAATCCAAGACGCAAGCACGTAGCATATCCTCAAGCGTTTGAATCGTCCTCTCACTTTGCCCATCGGTTTGAGGATGATAAGCCGTACTCAAACATAACTTGGTTCCCAATACCTCTTGTATACTTTTCCAAAAATGTGATGTAAACCGACTGTCCCGATCCGACACAATTGATAATGGCACCCCGTGCCTCCGAACAACTTCATCCCTATATAGTTCCGCAAACTTATCAACAGGCCATGTTTCTCTTGCCGCAAGAAATAATGCACTTTTAGTCAACCGGTCCACAATGACCCAAATCATATCATGACCACTTCTTGTTCGCGGTAATTTGGTAACAAAATCCATGGTGATCTTTTCCCACTTCCATTCCGGGACCTCCAACGGCTCGAGATCCCCATAAGGTCTTTGATGCTCGGTTTTCACTAAAGAACACGTTAAACACTTGCTGACATACTTTGCAATATCTACTTTCATGGTCGGCCACCAATACAAAGGCTTCAAATCCATATACATTTTTGTACACCCGGGATGAATGGAATATTTGGTCTTATGGGCCTCATCAAGAATTAGTTCTCTTTTCCCACCGTACAACGGTACCCAAACACGCCCTTGAAATTTTTTCAACCCATGAGAATTTTCTTCAAAGATCACTGACTTGCCAAGTCTTTCTTCTTTTATATTAGCCTCTTCATGTTCCTTCTCTTGTACACCCTTCAACATATCGACCAATGTGGATACCACTTCAATTCTCAATGCTTTAACCCTCCTTTTCTCACTAATTTCTTTTCTACTCAACGCATCTGCCACAATGTTTGCTTTACCCGGGTGGTACAGGATTTCACAATCATAATCCTTGAACACTTCAATCCACCGTCTTTGTCTCGCATTTAAGTCCTTTTGATTAAATAAATATTGCAAGCTTTGATGATCCGTGAAGAGTTTGCATTGAGTGCCATAAAGGTAATGCCTCCAAATTTTCAATGCATGAATCACCGCCGCCAACTCCTTATCATGAGTGGGATAATTCAACTCGTGCTCCTTTAATTGACGTGACGCATATGCGATAACCTTTCCTCTTTGAGTAAGAACACATCCAATCCCCAAACCCGACGCGTCACTATAAACCGCAAAATCTTCGGTGCCCTCCGGAAGGGACAAAATAGGAGCTTCACACAACTTCTTCTTCAACAACTCGAATGCCTCTTCTTGCTTATCGGTCCATACAAACTTCTCTTTCTTCTTGGTCAACGAAGTCAACGGACATGCAATCTTGGAAAACCCTTCTATAAAACGTCTATAATATCCCGCCAATCCAAGAAAGCTTCTTATTTCGGTTGGATTCTTCGGTTTCTCCCAATTCATTACCGCTTCAATCTTTGTCGGGTCCACTTTAATTCCATCTTTATTCACTACGTGCCCAAGAAATTGGACTTCCCCGATCCAAAACTCGCACTTTGAAAACTTTGCATACAACTTCTCTCTTTTTAGAGTTTCGAGTACCATCTTCAAATGTTCTTTATGCTCTGCCTCCGACTTAGAGTAAATGAGGATGTCATCAATAAACACAATCACAAACTTGTCAAGGAACGGTTTACACACCCGATTCATGAGATCCATGAAAGCTGCGGGCGCATTAGTTAGCCCGAAAGGCATTACAAGAAACTCAAAATGCCCATATCTTGTTCGAAAGACCGTCTTCTCTACGTCTTCATCTTTTACCTTCAATTGATGATAACCCGACCGAATATCAATTTTTGAAAAGTAACCCGCACCTTGCAATTGATCGAATAAATCATCAATACGAGGTAGAGGATACCGGTTCTTGATAGTCACCTTGTTGAGATCTCGGTAGTCAATACACATTCTCATGGAGCCATCCTTTTTCTTCACAAATAAGATTGGAGCTCCCCAAGGGGAAGAGCTAGGCCTAATGAAACCTTTATCAATAAGCTCTTGTAATTGCGTCATCAACTCTTTCAATTCCGCGGGTGCTAAACGATACGGAGCTTTAGCTAAAGGCGCAGTTCCGGGTACCAAGTCGATACGAAATTCCACTTGACGATCCGGTGGCAAACTGGGTAGATCATCGGGGAAAACCTCGGGATAATCTCGTACTACTTCAATATCCTCCAAAGTCTTCTTTTCCTTTACGGTGTCTACAACATACGCTAAATAAGCTTGACAACCCTTCCTCAAACATCTTCTTGCTTTCATCACATTGATCACACTAGTGGGTACTCTTCTTTTGTCTCCATAAATAAGAATAGGTTCACCTTCTGGTGTCTTCACTCTCACCATCTTCTTTCCACATAAAATTTCAGCATCATACTTTGCAAGCCAATCCATACCGAGTACGACATCAAATCCACCTACATCCAAAAGTATGAGATCAACCCAAAATTCCACCCCACAACACTCCACCTTTACATGCGATATCTCTTTACTCACAATTTTGCTTGCACCACCCGCTACATCTATCACTAGCTCATACTCAAGTTTATGCAAAGGTAATTGTAGTCTTTTTGCAAAATTAGGTGACACATGGGAATAAGTAGCCCCCGAATCAAAAAGCATAGAAGCGGGTAGAGAGTTAACAAGAAATATACCTGACACCACATTTGCCTTCTCCCTAGCTTCCTCTTCAGTCATTTGAAAATCCCTTCCTCGAGTTCGAGGTGCTTCGCTTCTCCCACCTCCACTACCTTCCTTCCTCTTGGTGGTGCACTCGTTCGCCTTGTGCCCGAAATCCCCACATTGGTAGCACTTGAAACCCTTAGGACACGCGTTTGAGAAATGTCCTTTCTCACCACACTTGAAACACGTACCATCTTCCTTGGCTTTGGATATGGCTTCACCACTCTTTCCCCTACCATCAAATTTCAGTTTCTTTTGTTCAGTTGCTCCTTTTCCACGTGAGTCGTGGCCTTCCTTTCTCTTGTTTGCAAATTGGGGTCTCTCCTTGTCTCGTTCTTCTAATGTCTTCTCAATCTTTCTTGCCTTTCTCATGGCAACTTCAAGAGTAGCAGCTTCAAAGTTAAGTCGGTAGTTCCAAGGCAAACCTCCCACGTATTGATCCACTTTAGTGGCCTCATCCGGGGCCAATCTTCTAGCAAAGCTCAAAAGTTTCCTGAATTTAGCATTGTACTCCGTGATAGTCATTTTGTCTTTCTTCAAGTCAAGGAACTTTCTTTCAAGATCACGGATCTCTTCTTTAGTACAAAACCTCTCCTTCATCTTTTCCAAGAATACATCCCAAGTTAGGCTCTCCAACACATGCAACTCCATCATTTCTTTAGTCTCCAACCACCACTCAAGAGCCGTTTCCTTGAGAGTAGTGATTGCGAAGTTCACGCGTTGATCATCACCGCATTGACAAGCATAAAAGGCAATTTCGATCTCAATTACCCAATTATGAAGTACAACCGGGTCTAAAGTCCCATTGTAAGTAGGTGGCTTGCAAGAGTTGAAGTCCTTGAAGCTACACCTTTTCCTGGGTGTTACCATGTCTTGGGACACAGTGTTACTAGGAGGTCCATGTTGCATACTATCATACGAACTACTTGTATCATGCCCACCCGAAGCGGTGTTATCCCCGAACAAGTTCTTCACTTCGTCTCTCAAACGTACTTCTTGATCCTCCATTAACTCTCTCATCTTACCAATCATCTTTACTTCTTGCTTGGCCATTAAATCAAGCATCATCTTCTCAATGCTTGCAAGGGAAATGGGTTGTGATTGAGCCTCATCACCTGCCCCACTTCCTTGAACTTCACCCGACGGAACCATGCTACGAGTGTTCACCATTCTGAGAAAGATAAACATTAATCTTGTTGTATATATTTAGTTAACTAATACATAACCCTCACTCATGAGCACCTTAAGTTTAAGACTAAGTACTAATCCTAGTACCTAATTCACTTAAACCAATGCTCTGATACCAAATTATGACACCCCTCGCTAGGGTTTAATAATTAAAACATTTGTTTTCTAAAATGACTTCATTAATTCAAAAAGAAGTTTCATCATTGCGGAAATTAGGTCCCAAAAACATCAAAAGGTTGTTTAATATTGTATAGCGAGGAGATATCATAATTCAAGTACAAAAACAAGGTTTAAATGGCCACACATCCCGTGGTCTTCTAAAATTCCCGCATCGCCTTAAGCTCCTAGCCTTAACCTGAGTACACATCAAAACAGTTAGGCAATGGAAATGCCTAGTGAGTTACCCGAGACTGTCTCATTATGAGTGGAAAGGATAACCTTAACACCCGAGACAACCTCCAAAAATATCTCTTACACTTATATAGATTTAAGATAGAACATTGTAAGGTTTTCTCAAAATAGAAAGTCATGATATGCATATGCAATGCAACTATTCCCACCCATGTCCATCTCATAAAGTCCATCTCACCTCAGTGGCACCCACCTAAGTTCACAAGCAAACGCACGGAGCATAATACTTGATTCCCGTATGGGTTGAAACTAAGACTAGTGGCCATTACACTAGCCTCATGAGGGGTAGCAACTCCCTCATGCAAATTCCCTAATGTCGGGAACTACTCCTCACCCTCTTTGTTTTAGAGAAGGGTCAAACTCATATAAACTCCTCACCCTCTTTGTTTTAGAGAAGGGTCAAACTCGTCATCAAGGCATCTCACGGTCAATTCCCATCCTACATGTAATGTAATGCACAAATAGGATGTCCAAATGTCTCTCAAAACCTCTTTGTATAATTTATAAGATTCACATTGAAAAAGACTCATTTTGATGTTATGCACACATAAGGTTTATGCAACATTTAACACATAGAAGTATGCATGATAGTTGTAATAAAACGTCAAGTCAAAAGGGGGATGTGTACTCCCGGTAACTCACCTCTCTTAAGTCCCAAAGTAGTATGTTACTCTTTGCGTCACTTTGATTACTCCTCTCCTACAAGAAATAATATTCAACATTACTAATAGCTCTAGATTAGTTAAACTTCACTAATTAAGAGTAAAATCTTAGTTAAACATGTCCTAAGAGTGGGCTTGAACCTTAGAACCCAAGGCCCAAACCATAAAGCTTAAGGTCTAAAAACTGAAAAACTGGCCAGACAGAGCTACACGGGGCATGTAGCCCTACACGGGTCGTGTAGCAATGCAGGAAACCCAACCCGTGGTCTCCGGACCCCCTACACGGGTCGTGTGGCCCTGCACGGGTCGTGTAGACCTGCTGCAACCCCGATTTTTGGTCATTTTCACTCCTTTTCACCCAAATCAAGGTCCAACACTTGTCCAAACTCATAACCATTGAAATAACATTATTCTAACTCAAAATAATACATCATTACACCCTTTCTAACCATCCAATATCATCTCCATTGAATCAAATCCATGTTATCATTTCAAGTTTACTTCATGAGCTTAGATCCAAGGAGTATCCGATTTAACCCAATCTAATGACCAATCAATAATGAAATCCTTCCTCAAATAGCTTGAAATCATTAGGAATCTACTTAAGCTTTTCATAGAACATTTTGAAGATAAAAGTTGATCCAATCATCAAGGTTTTACCATATGATGAGTTTCCCCCAAAAATTAGGGTTCCAAATGAATCAACCAGCATCCCAATTGTTCTCCAAGCATATAACAATCAAATTGTAGAAGAATGGTCACTTGAATTCGTGATTTACATTCTTGGGATCATGGACTTCATCTCCCCCAACATAGAACTCGAAATTTAAACTCAAATCTACCCCAATAGTGGGTTTTCAACATGGAGGGTTGATTTCTTACCTTGGATCTTCAATTGGGTGAAGATAACTTCTTAGATCTAGTTGGAAATGTGCTCCTCTTCCAGAAATCCTCTTGAAATCGCCCTCTCTCTCACTCCTTTCCTCTATAATCGTCCAAATGAGAAGGGAATGGGGTTTCCCCCAACTAAAGGTTCAATTTTCCCATAATTGCAAAGTGGTCCTTCCAGCTCACCAATTCTTTCTTATTTGCAAATGAGGCCCCTCCCTACTCCTAAAGAGTTCCAGTTTTACACTTAGGTCCTTCTTCTAGATTTTAAATGTGGTAAATTCCTTTTTACCCCTATTGAGTTATTATGGACAAAATACTTCTTCAAAATATACTTCTTAATTAAATTTAATATAGTTCAATTATTATAATTACTTAATTCATTATTTTATTTATTAAATTATTTACCCTAGATAGAGGATGTTACATGTATTATGACAATTATTAGTGTATTGGTTTTTGACATGAATACTTTTGTAACATGGTAAAGAGAAGTATAAATATATAGTTATATACTCAAAATGATGAGTTGTGTAGTCTGATTTTAAAGGGAATCAATCACCTCTAAAACGACAAAGCAATGGTGTTAATGGGACAGCACCCTTGGAAGACTTGGACTTCAGAAGGTGTCAAGAAGACTTAGACTTTAGAAGAAGTTTAGATAGATTTCTAGAAGACGTATCTCAAAAGGCTTCATAAGGCTCGGAGAACCTTTTGTAAATTGTGGGTACAACTCATATGCTATGTTAGGCCCGAATTCTCCTAATGTATACATATATGTGTACTTGTAAACTCTATTATGAAGTCAATAGAAACCTCTCTAATTTATTATGAACGTAGCATAGAGTCAATTGAAACCTCTATAGTTTGTTAGACTATCCTTCAAACCCTTTGATAGTGAGCTCTTCAAAGTTAAAATGTTCTATTATATCTCTCGTACCTTCTAAATGTTGTAGAGGATTGGGAATGAAAATGTCATGGTAGTTTATATCCATAGCAAAGTCATCTTTGTTGTTACTTTCAGATTTCATTGTTATGAAATCAAGGTTCCAGCAATCGAATGAATAACTAGGGGTTTTAACAAAATCTCTTCAAATCGTACACTGTTAGTTGAACACACTAACAATTCGACGCTTCTAATGATTGTTACAAAGAAAGATAAGAGAGTTTTGGTTGGGGTATGACTCTAAGGTGGAGGGTGTCCACCCCTCCCAACCCACTTAATCCATATGTCATATCAACTTATTCTCTCTCATCTCTCTTCTAACCCTCCCAACCCAGTTAACCTACTATCCATCTCACTTAACCCATTTAACCCAATTAATTTATAAAATAAAATATAATAATAACATTAATTAATTTAAAACAAACTTAATTAAAATTAGAATTAAAATATATTTAAAAATAAAAACACGCACCTAAATTAAAATTAAAATCTAAAGTTAAGAAAATATTAAAATTAAAATTAAAATCCTAAAAATAAAATTAAAAATAAAATTAAAATTAAAATCCTAAAAAACCCTACATCTCTCATCCATATCATTGTGCTATCTCATATTTCCGATGAAACTTCAGTATGTCTCAAGCAACTTGATGTGGAAAATTTGTCAGCTTGTAAAGTTTGATATAATCTTGCATTGTCGCCTTGTACACATCCAGATATGAAGAACCATTTGCTCGTTTGTATTCTTGTTGTTGAATAGACAGTTGAAGTAGTTATCTTTATGTTGCATGTCTTTCCACTTCGAGTTAACGTGATGAATGGTACGATCTGTACCTCGTATCTGCTCCTTAAAATTTTCCAGCACTGACTCCTAAAATGACTTGTATCTTTGTGAGTTTCCTTTTTCTCGGTCTTCTTACTCGCAAACAAAAGTTTTGGCTAAAGTTGCCTCTTCTTCGGTCCATTTTTTTTACTTTTGGTGTTTTGTAAAACTTCTAGTTCATTTGCCATCACCTTTGGACTTAGAACGTACTGATCAGTTTCTAGGCTAGATCCAAAAGGGGCTAGGTTCTGGATGATTTCGTCACTTGATTCATCGTTTTTGATTAGTGGGAAGGGTTCATCACTAGATTCTGATTGTGCATCTTGAAATTGTGATGCTTGTGGTATTGAATATGACATAGGATTGAAAGGCATTTGGTTTTCATGGGGTAAATGAAAATGACTATATGCTGGTTGGATCAGAAAAGGTTGTTGGGTGTAACAAAAAATGGTTGGTAGTATTGCGTATAATTAAGGTTGAAAAGCATTAAGATTTCTGGAATCAACATTTGATTAGGTTGAAAATCACCGCCACTTCTGGAACCGATTTCTTTACAACAGTTCCTTTTTTGGTTTGAACCCGAAGCGACAGATTTACCCCGACGATTTTCCATTAAGAAGTTGGAATAAAATTTGAGAGGATTGGAATGATAGTTAAAAGAATTGGAATGAAATTTGAAAGAAATAAAAGAATTGTGTGAATTGTAAGGCGAGAAAGGTGGTATTTATAAATTAATTAACTTTGAAAAAAATATCTAAAAAATCTTAAATCTAGCCGTTTTGTAACGGGTTGAAAATGACCACCAAACCACCCTTCCCGATTTGCACTAGCCCGAATGAAACCCGATGGAGGCGGGTGTCATTCCTGTAGCAGTATCGGCGGTACCTGGAGGAGCCCGCCTTAAACCCGCTGCGACACCTTCCGACCTAAAGCTAAACCAAAAAAAGATATCATTTACGCACATGACAATTGTTAAATGAATTTAATTTTCCACTTTACAATCATGTTGACCCACGTAACAAGTTGGAACCGAAAAACCAATAAAGTTTGTTTTAATGGTTAGATGGTAATAATTTTGAAACAATAATCTTTATATTGGTACAATCTAATGTTTAATATCAAATGACAATAAAATGTATACTTTGATTATAGTTGAGTAAATTATATTTTTGGTCTATGTGGTTGGCGTGTTTTTTCAATTTTGGTCTAAGTTTCTTTTTCACAGTTTTGGTCCATGTGGATGCCAAAAACTTGCACTATTGGTCCCTGGTTCATTTAAAAAACTAAAAATACTCTTTTCAATTTTTTTTATTTTTTTAATTTATTATTTATTTAGGAAATAAAAAATAAAAAATACACCCCACTCTGTTACCCCTACTCACGCCTCTCTCTCTCTCTCTCTCTCTTGTGCAAAAGATGACACCCTATACTCACATTAGTTTCACCACCATACGGTTAGAAAGCTCCCTACTATGGTGTGTGATCACTTCTTAAAGTGCATTTTCCTTCACCTAAATATCAATTCAGATTTCAAATTGATATATAGCCGGTTATGCGTTTATATAAAGACGATGAGCATATTCCCTCACTATTAAAATTCATGCAACGAGAAGAAACAACGTTCGAAAATCATATATAAATTCCAGATAGGACACATACGACACAACAGAGAGAAAAAAAGGTACAGTTGGTCATATGCAACTTGATGAGTTTGAAATCCTCAAGCGTGATTCCCGTCTCCTTGTCAAGGTTGTGCACCACATCGACTTCTTTTTGGTCGGTAATTGTTTGATACAAACAACAAACCAGAAAAACCACAAGCAAAAACATCAGTTCGATGAATCAATTCCATGTAACGAGTAAGAAATCAATCAAATCGGAGCGATGTTGCTACGACCAGTGGTAGATCCAGAAAAATAGTTAAGCGAGGTCCTATTTTAATGGTTAATATGAAAACCTAGGATGGATTTATTCTGTATAGAGGAAGCTTTACATCTTTTTAGCTTCTACAACTATATGCATAAGTTGACATTTTCATTTGTATGTTTATAGTGTCCTACATCATTTGCTTACATAAGGTAGAAGGGAATGTGTGTATATAAAATGGATATTAGGAGTTTTATGTATAATGGTGATGACTCTCCTACTATATTTTGATGGGTCTTTATAATATGTTATATACTGATGTATGGATCCACCACGAGCTACGGCCAAACACGATTTCAAACTCATTGAACCCTAACACTCGACGTAATTAGATGAATATAATGAAGTTAGAGAATCTTACTAGTGTGTGGATGCTTCTGTTGTGGCAAGGCCTTGAACCTGTTCAAGAGCATGTGTTGTTCTCCTCTTCATCTTTTGCTGATACATACTCAATAACTTCCACCATGTGAGAAACAGGTACTTGTCGTTTCAGTGAGAAACGGGTACTACACGAACTTCCACCATGTTGTATCATTGATCCAGGGGAGCTTTTCAACCGTATGATGGTGAAGTTAATATGGGTACGGGGTGTCGTCTTTTGCAGGAGAGAGAGAGAGAGAGAGAGAGAGAGAGAGAGAGAGAGAGAGAGAGAGAGGGGTAATGGGGTTGGAGTGTATTTTTTAATTCTTTTTTTATTTCCTAAATAAATAATAAATTAAAATAAAAAAAATTAAAACGTATATTTTAGTCTTTTTATATTAATCATAGATCAATAATACAATTTTTTGACAAGTACAATAACTAAAACAATAATAATAATGATAATAATAGTAATAATAATAAAACTGGATCAAAACTGAAAAAGGGTGTTGTTAAAAACACTCCAGAATATCTAGATAGGAATATTTTAATCATTAGCTAATACCTTAAGTGAGTTGTAACTCGTCTTTTATCACGCTAGCACCAAAAGTGAAAGATCCTACTACCTTAAGTGAATTTCGGCCTATTAGTTTAATCGGGTGCTTGAATAAAATTATTTCTAAAATTTTGGCTATTCGTATGAAGAAGGTGATTCAGAAAGTTATTGGTGAAGAGCAATCAGCTTATGTGGAAGGCAGAAACACCCTGGATGGCCCTCTCATTGTCAATGAAGTGTTTTCGTGGTCTAAAAAGGAAAAAAAGAAGATGATGATGTTCAAAGTAGATTTCGACAAGGCTTTCGACTCGGTGAATTGGGATTATATAGATTCTATTCTTTTGCAGACGGGATTTGGATGCAAGTGGCGAACGTGGGTACGAGGGTGCCTAAAATCATCAAAAGCCTCGGTGATTATAAACGGTGCACCTACTAAAGAGTTTGAAATTTCTAAAGGGGTAAGGCAAGGGGACCCGCTTTCTCCCTTTCTGTTCATCATAGCAATGGAAGGGTTGAATGTCGCTATGAAAACAGCTTGTGACAAGAACATCTTCAAAGGTATTTCTGTCCCAAACAATGGACCGTGTATTTCCCACTTATTTTATGCCGATGACGCGATATTTCTTGGTGAATGGTCTTCTTCTAACCTAAAAAATCTTGCTCGTATACTCAAGTGTTTTCACGCAGCTTCGGGGCTTCAGGTCAATTTCAGCAAATCAAAAGTCCATGGTACTTGTGTAGACGACAGTGAACTACAGAGGTTCGCCCAAGTCTTGGGATGTAGTATGGGACAGTTTCCATTCAAATTCCTCGATGTGCCTGTGGGGGCAAACATGCGACTGATAAAAAACTGGAGACCAGTAATAGAAAATTTTAATTCGAGACTGTCGACGTGGAAGGCGAAAACTCTGTCATTTGGTGGTCGTGTCACACTAATCAGATCGGTTTTGGGAAACTTACCGATATATTATCCTTTTCTTTTCAAAGCCCCGTCTGGTGTGTTGGAATGTTTGGAGAAGATTCGTAGAAGATTTCTGTGGGGTGGAGATGAAAATTCAGCAAAGATCAACTGGGTATCGTGGGCAAAATTACATTGAGCAAAGAGAATGGAGGCCTTGGCATAAGCTCCTTACGTTCGCTGAATATAGGTCTCATGGTAAAATGGTGGTGGCGATTGAAAAATGATAGTGGAAGTCTCTGGTGTCGTACAATCTCAGGGATACACAAACTAAACAACAAACCCCAAGATTATCTTTCTAACAAATTTTTTGCAGGTGTATGGAACAACATCGGAGCCTCCAGGCGCGATTTGCAGGAGTTAAACCTTGATTTCTATGATATATTTATAAGGAAGATTGGAAATGGCAACGATTCAAAATTCTGGTTAGATAAATGGACAACAAGTGGCCCCTTTAAGACCAGGTACCCAACACTTTATAAGCTTGAGAAAGTGAAAAATTGTTCAGTGGCGGAGAGGATCAGTAACTCTAGGTTGTCTGGTGCATGGCGGACCGCTCCTTGTTCGAATGAAGCAATGACGGAACTTAATCAACTAAAAGAAGACCTTAGACATTGTACGTTATCAGACAGCCGTGACTCGTGGGGGTGTGCTCTAAGCAGCAAAGGCATCTACTCGGTGGGATCCTTTGCGCCCCTTCATATACAACATTGATCCAGTGCTACCAGGAGTTTCGATTTTATGGGTGAAAGAAATTCCTATCAAAGTCTCATGCTTCGTGTGGAGGGCACAACTAGGAAGAATTCCTACTGCTGAGGCGTTAATCAAGAGAGGTGTTCGATTGTCCTCTTCTATATGTTCCATATGCAATTCAAATATTGAATGTTATAATCACCTACTTGTTGGCTGTGATTTCGCTACGAATGTATGGAGGCTGATCAAGCAATGGTGCGGCGTTCAATCACTGGAGGACAAAAATATAGATGACGTGCTTAATATGATAGAAGTTTGGGGAGACAATTATAGTAAAAAACGGAGGACAGCAGTGATTGTTTATGGCACTCTTTGGAGTTTATGGAAAGCACAGAATGATAGGGTGTTCAAAAAGGTAGTCCAAACTCCCTCTAGTCTCACTGAAAGTATTAAGAATTTAACTCATTTATGGATTACTTATCGTGGGGGACATAGAGGTATAGACGGTGTCCAATGGTGTTCATCCCCATTTTGTGATTTGTTGTAATGTAATGGGTACGTTTGTTTATTTTCGCTAGTCTGGTATCTCGCCAGGTCTAGCTGTTTTTTAATATATGTTGCCGGTTCCAAAAAAAAAAAAAAGTTAATCATATCTAATAATCATCCAATAATCTTTAAAAATTTATTAAATATTGGGTCAAAATATAAACCAGTATGTAATTATAAAATACTAAAAAACATGCTAAACACATAAACCAAAACTGTAATTTACTCTTTTATCAATAATTTTACATGTAAAGGTGAGCCAACGTGTATGGCTTGTATAGGCAGCCGACCGTCGTATCCTTTTTTCAGTGTTGTAGAATAATACACGTAAGCAACGATACAGACCCCATGTTTTCCCTTTAAAAAAGAAAAATAAATATAAAAAAAAGCCACCACAATCTTTAACACGTAGTCTAATCGACTTGTAGGCCCAATATTCCATCACAACCATTAGCGACCCTTTTCCTTCTTACTCTCTCTAAATCCGGTGGTTTCATCTCGTCGGAGAAACCTATGGCTCAGAAGAGAGAGAAAGAGAAGACGGTGCTCAAGGTTCCAGAAACTTTAACCTTGTGTACACCGCCGGTGGCCACGCCTCCGTCTAAGATCTCCGGCTCCTACGAGCATAGATCGGATCCGAAGAGTGGTGGTTCTAGCGATGTCATCGGCGACGTCAGACCAACGTCCGCTAGCTCACTGGAAAATCTGTTCCAGTACCAGAAACCACGATCCACGGCGGTTGATTCGTCGATTGATAATAGGATGAAGAGGCGCGGGGTGAATCGGTGCTCATGTTGCCGGAAAAAAGTCCGATTGATGGGATTCCGATGCCGCTGCGGTGAGATGTTCTGTTCTGAGCACCGGTACTCCGATCGACACGATTGTAGCTACGATTACAAGGCGGCTGGACGTGAGGCGATAGCTCGTGAGAATCCGATGGTTAGAGCGGCCAAGATTCTGAAAGTGTAAACCACAATCGCAACAACAAGAACGGTAATCGATTATCATTTTCCGGATCTCCGGTTGTGAAAATTTTGTTGCCAAACTATAGAGGAAAAAATTGGGAAAGTAGGAGCGTGGATCACGTATTTTCTTCTTAGTTTTTGTTATGTTAAACTGGATGTGTTTTTCGAGGAAATGAATGGCAATCAAAAAACTGTTGAAGGTATTGGTGTCAAAATTTGCCTGTATTCTTTTAGTAAATTCTTTAAATTGCCGTAATATTCTGCATGTATAATAAGAGAATTCTTACAGTAATATTAACTTTACCCACGTTCATCAATGGTTTTTTAACCAAAAACGAAAAAGATATAGTTGCTAAAAAATTATTGGGTGAATTTTAAAAGCGATTTTGTTTGTAAAAAATTAAAAATAGTTGTAAAAAAAACTTGTAAAAAAGAACTAATTTTATAAAAACCTAAAAAAAGTGTCCTTAAATAAACATGAATGGTGGAATGTGTGTACCGGTGAGAAGGTTTACTACGTCCGCCTTTCGCATGTCTCAAAATTTGGGTTTATTTATACCCATTTTAAAAACAAAGTTGTGGATGGAAAATTTTTGGGGAAAGGGGTTTTTATTATAAAAAGAGTTAAAATTTTATTAAAAATTGTAAAAGAAACTATATTTATAAAATAAAAAAAAAGTTATGAAAAAAGTTGAGCAAATTTGTAGAAAGTTTGGACAAATTTGTAATAATAATTAAAACTTAAATTAAAATTATATAAAAAATAGACAGACTTCGGTCAAGATCGAATAGGATAGGGAACACCTGAGTTTTGTGATCAGTCGTCATAAAAAAATAGATTGTATTTAGACTCTCAACCTCATTAATATCCTTTTTAGGGTGGGGGGAGTAGAACCCACTGAATCCACGCGCCATGTCAGCTTTTATCTCTCCTCTCATTTCCATCTTTTCCCATCTTTCACCTATGGAACCACTGAACCCACAATGCCACATCAGATATTTGATTTTTAAATTATTTAATTAAATGAATAAATTAATTTTAACACTTAATTTAATATTATAAATAATAACAAAATGCACAAAAATTTAAGAAAATTTAAATAACATTTAATTAAAAAACACCACCGGTACAAGATAAAAAAAACCTAAATACGGAAATAAAAATCCTAAATACGAAAATAAAAATCCTAAATACGGAAATAAAAATCCTAAAGTTCTTACCCATACATTTCTGCAATTTCATGTTTTTTCATAAGGACCAATGCCAATTTTGATCCGGTCAAATGCTCATGGGGGCGAAGGAAGAATTTTAAATTTTTTGCTCACGAGCCCTTTTGAGCATTGCCATCTCTTGCTCAAGGAGGGCTGATTTCCTCGTCAATTCTTCCTCTTGTTTCGCCAAAACAGCTATTTTCTTTTCACGAAGGCTGTCCTTCTTCTTCGCTTCAGCCTCATTAATATTCGCCAGTGCGGATATCTTATCGACGATGGTCTGATAACCATCAGGAATTGATGAAGATCCCGCCACATGTTTCCCTTTTCTTTGCCGGGAATGTGATGATGGTTGTGGGGAAGCTTCATTGCCTTCATCAAGATCGATTCGATGAGGCGAAAAGTGTGCATCAGAAGGAGAGTTGGTGAATTGGTTGGAGCCGGATGTCTTACTTCGTTTGGCAGAATGATGTGGGGAATGCATCCCCATTTCTTTGACCGTTTCCCATTTGGCATGTTCTCTGAGTATTTCCCATGCCCCCGTATGTGCGAAAGTGGACCGGTACACTTTCCGGTACTCTGAATGGGTGGCTTGTAAAACATCCGCATCCCCCTCCCACTTGCACGCATGTTCGTTTTATTGTTGAATATACAATTGAACTTATTCAACTTCTTTTGCAAGTCTTTGTACTTGGATTTGATTTGATGCTTGGTCCGATCGGTACCTTGAATTTGCGCCTGGAAATGTTCCAACACATTCTGCCAGAAAGAGTCGGACCGTTGGGTGTTTCCGCGTTCTTGGTCCTCAGAACAACTAATGTACGCCTTCGCTAAGGCGATCTCCTCCCTCTCCTCCCAATTTCTGCGTTTCACTCGGTCGGTGAGTGTAATTCCTTTTACGCGTAGAGGGTTGTGTCTCTGGGACAACCTCCTCCTCCTCTTGGTCATCTGCTTGTGCCTCCTCCTCATGCTCCTCCTCTTGCCCATCTTGGTGCTCCTCCTCTTGCGCCTCCTCTTTATCCGAGGGTGGAATGGTTTCATCACTGGACTATTCTTGGGTACGGAAGTGAGAAGTGTCCGGGACGTAGCATTGTTGGAATTGGTTGGGGTATTGTGGGAACTGAGTTTGGTATTGTTGGAATTGGTTAGGGTATTGTGAAAAGTTTTGTTGGTATGGGGGATATTGTGTGTAACTGTGAAGGTGTGGGGATGGGGTTGGAGGAACTTCTTGACGGTTCCTGCTTTGTGAGGAACCGCGACATTTGGATTTACCACGATTTGTATCCATTTTATAAAAAAAGAGTTTTTTATAAAATAAGGGCAAAGGGTTTTTTAGAGAGAAAATGAGAGTAAGAAAGAATGGTGAATGTGTGATTTGTGAAGGAGTGGAGATGTGGTATTTATAGGGATGAGGGGAGGGTAATTTTTGAGAGATTAATTTTTTTTTTTAATAAAATGGATGGGTTCACCGGGTTCACCATCATCCCACACGCCCCACACTTGCCGAGCCCGACGACACCGAAGGGGAGGGGGCAGCGGTACCGCCCCAACCCGATCCCATCTATCGCCGATCCCGCGTATTACACCGTGCACCCTTAGGGTGGAGGGAATCTATCTCCCCCCAACACTTTCAATATTCCTGACACATCAATTTTTCTTATTGCTTTTATTTTCATATTTCTCAATCCACAATACCGAGAATCAATCTTTCCCAGCCCATCAAAATGTACAAGGGTAAATTGCTTGGAACCTCGTGATGATGGCCCTTAAAATTGAAAATGGTCTCTTCACGTAGTGATTTTGAGCTGCTAACCTTCCTTTGCTTCCAATTCTTGAGGCTTTTACCGATAGAATTACATGTGCTTGTTAGTTTAAATAAAAGGTATGATCTAGTCATTTTTTTCCATCATTGAAATTTTAAGACCTACGCATCGATCTACCCTGAAATGGGGTTAGTAGCACAAAAAAACTCTTGAAAATAAGTGTAAATTAGTAAGAATAAAGGATCAATAATTGCAAAAACCGTCATTATCGATCAACAAATTTATCATGAAAACCTTTCCTAGGTTCGCATTAGCTACCAAATTGGCAACCTCTTTGACAACATTTGCGGCCAGTCCAAACTTTCTATCCTTACACTCTCGCACGTAATGGTCAGTCTTTCCACAAACATGGAAAGGTTCGACCTTCTTAGGCTTTGAGCTTTTTTTCATGGTTGACGACCCGACTTCTTGAAGTCTCTTTTCTTTGGTGTCAATCCTTTTCTATTATGAACCTCAGATTTGCCCTTTTAGCCAGGACGACTGGTTGACAAGACAAGTGGTGCATACTCGATCCGACTTGAGCATTCTTGTCCCTGTTACGAGTCCCTTCCTCAATTCGGAGGTGCTCCACCAAATCATCTAATGTGTACTCCTCAAAATTGTACATCATATTTTTAAAGAAATCTTTCTACGAGGTTGGCAATTTTATGATAATTGTACCTATCTAGAAGAGCTTTGGAAAAGAGATGGAAAGCGATCTAAGTTTATTGATATGAATATAGGAGCCTTCCCAATCAATATCTTGAAGACAAGGCCTTCAAGACAATCATGGAAATGTTACAATAAGGCATTCACATAGTAAATGTTTATAGAGCAAAAATGATTTATCAAAGGTGTTTAATGTTAGATGCATTAGGCATGACATCACTAAGCATACGCCTAGACTTGTGTGGTAACACACATTGAGTTTAGAAAGATGTGAAAAGTACTAAACTTCTAAAATGAAATAAACATGCAAAAAGCATACACCCATCTAGATTAAAGTCTCCATTTGATTAAAATCTTGCTCAAATCTACACTCCAATACAAAAAAGTGTACATCCCCCTCTTGCCAACTCTATAGACTCTTGCTTCTATTGTTGATTTTCAAATTTAATTCAACCATAAACAATAATCCCACTTTTACAATTGTAATTAGGAACACGATGTTTTCTGCCACAACGGACGCCCCAAAATCGCACTTCCATGTGTAGCAAGATACACATAATTTAACCTACAAAACATAAATCCAAATCAAAAACTCATTTTTAACAACATAAAAAATAAATAAATAGATAAAAACTTACTTTTCAACATCTGGTGTGGCCAAAGGGTCGTATATCTCCTCTCTTTGTTCCATAGGTGGTGCAACACCTCCCACTACTCCCATATCCTGACCACCTTCACCCTAATAATCCACAAATAAATATTATATTTAAGTTTTAAAAATTGTATTATATAAATAATAAACAAATATGTAAACAATCTTGCCTGTTGAGGATACTGCATATAACCACCATATGCACCATAAGCATACAATGATGGATCTTGAGTTGCACCATAACCATAAGCATCATAACCTTGACCATAACCATAATACGCGCTCCCCCATTGACTTTGGTCAGCCTGTTGACTCCAAACTCCAGATGGGTCCTACATTATAAATTTTCACCCTTCTTATTTTACATTTTTTAGAGGTAAAGAAACCCTAAAAAGGTGCCAAATGTTCACCTGCTTAGCAGCTGTGCTTTTGCCCCAAGAAAGGTGGACTACAGTTTGACCGATTTGACTTCCATGCATCCTTTGAATTGCTTCTTCAGCAGATGTCCTACAGGAAATAGCAATCAACTTTTTAACAGTTGTTAAATTTTATTAATTTATTTTTTCATATTAAACACTTTTTACCTGCTTGTAAACTGCACAAATCCACATCCTTTTGCTGCAGGGATTTTGACATAAACTATTTCACCAAATTGCAAGAAAATAGGCCTCAATTCCTCTTCTGTAATAGCAGGGTCAAGATTGCCGATATAAATCTGCAAAAACAATAAATAAGAATGAATTAAGAAAGATGAACACAAGGGCATATATGTCAAAGTACCCGACTTACTGTTGTGTTTGTTGGATCAGTGTCTACTGGAATCGTAGCAACTGGAGCTGGATATAAGCCTGATAAAAAACAGATTCAAATGAGAATTTTACAAAAAAATTGTATTTCATTGAGTAATTTATGAGATTTGTAGAAGAGTTATAGAAGAAATTTTACCTTTTGGGGCCACGTATTGTTGTGGGAAGACGGTGGTTTTCTTTGGTGTTGCAGCACTGATTCTCATGGGTCTAGTTGAACAATAGATCCCGTTCATTTCAGTCATGGCACGGTTTCTTTCCATTTCGTCTGCGAATTTAACAAAACCGTATCCCTTTGAGCGACCTGTGTTGGGATCTGTGACAACTTTAGCGCCTCGTACAGATGGGTATTGAGTGCGAAAGGTTTCTTGCAATAGATGATCGGTAACATCTGGTGCTAAATCACCTACGAAGATGGAATGTTCAGGGCCAGCGTCAGGGCGTCGTTCTCCGATGCCGGAAGATGCCCAATTTAACCGGAAAGTTAATTCTGTTCCTGGAATTTGTGTTCCGTTGTATGATTGTAGAACTCTTTCTGCTGTAGAATGTGAAGCGAACTCTACGAATCCATAACCCTCTGGAAGTCCGGTTGCTTTGTTACGGATTACTTTTATCGAAAGCACCTGTAATATGAAGCATACTGCATATAATTAGTGAACAGCTTTTGGTAATGATGCAGCTAGTATTCAATTTAAGCAGTTGTTGACAGGACCTATGTATTTAACATCGGGGGTGCTCTCTCAAGGAAACCCTAAAGGCCATAGCAGACGTAAACATAAGAAGGAATCGGCAAAAGGTTTGCGTGTGTGTGTGTGTGTGTGTGTGTGTGTGTGTGTTCGTGGAGAGATACAATTAAGAATTAAACGGACCTCGTTAGTGGCGGCGAACCAGGAATGAAGGTACGATTCGTCAGCCCAGTAGGGTAAATCGCCAATCCACAGGGTCCGGATTTCTTCGTGAGTGGAAGGCTGGTGGTAAGGTTGCGGCGGAGGAGGCGGCGCTCCGTAAGCATATTGTGACTGCGGCTGTGGCTGTGCGCTCATCATCCATTGTTGTTGCCCACCTTGAGCTTCCATCTTCTCCTCTGCGGGTGTGTTGAATGTAATGGAAGTCTCTCTTCGCTCTTGTTATTTGTTTTTGTAGATTTAACAAAAAACAAATATAGGTACACTAATGTTATGAAGTCATATTTCATATGGATAAAATTAAAAAGAGACATTAGGTTTTTTGATTTTGATATTGTTTTATTTTTTTAAATAAGAAATAAGGTTTTTTTTTAAAATTCAAATTTGACACTATATTTACCTATTTGTTTCAATGTAGATCATTTTATCGGTCAACTCAGTTATCAGTTGACGCGTCAGTCTTTGATGTTGTTATGCTGACATGATGATGTAATGTTTTTTGTTGACATTAAATTTTAAGTGTCAAAATTGAAAGAAAAAAAAAGTGACTTGACTGAATAAAAAACACATTGCCAAAACCGAACATTTGTGAAAAACTTCATGTTTATTGTGTAATTTACCTTAAAATAAATAATTGCTTACCTAATCAAGTCTCTCATTTTTCATTCTCTTCCATTATTCTACTTATAATGTATGTCATAAAAAATATATGTTAGAGCTTGCTATTTTTAAATTTTTGAATTTATCAGTTAAAATAAATACATATTCTTAATCGAAAACCATTAATAATGTACAAAATTTAATAATTTTTAAGCATTTTATCTTAAAAATTATTGATTAATATAATATTTAGTTCCATGAAAAATAGAATACATAACATGTTTCCATCTGTAGAATTGTTTGGGATTGCTTATGATAATATGGATACCAGAAAAGATAATCTATCAATTTATTCTGTACTTTAAGTTTCAATATTTATGTTTGATGCCTTATATGTTATCCAAATCATCCTCGCTTCTATGCTTATTAAAAAGAACATGTTATTTATTTTTACAATTAGACTACTAGTATGCATAATGTCCATTGATGCCAACATTTATAGGGAGGATATAATTGTTGGCATCGATTGACATTATGCATACTAGTAGTGTGATAGTAAAAATAAATAATGTGGTTTTTTAATAAGCATAGAAGTGAGGATGATTTGGATGACAGAATAATACACCGAACATAAATATTGAAACCAAAATACGTAACAAATTTATAGATAATATATTCTGGTATATATATTAGCATATAAGAAATCCTAAACAATTATGCAAATTGGAAACATTCAATGTATTCTATTTTGTATGGAACTAAATATTACATTAATCAATAATTTTCGAAGATAAAATATTTAAAATTTGTACATTATTAATGGTCTTCAATTAAATATACGTATTTTTTAATGGATAAATTCAAAAATTCAGGAATACCAAGCTCTAACAAATAATTTTTATGATATACATTATAAGTCGAATCATGGATGAGAATTGAAAATGAGAATTGATTATGTAAGCAACTATTTATTTTAGACAAATTCTATAAAAGACACTAAGTTTTCACAAATGTTTGATTTTGACACTATGTTTTCTTTTCAATTAAGTCAATGCTTTTTTTCTCAATTAAGTCACTATGTTTTTTTCCAATTTTGACACCAAGAAAGTGATGTCACCAAAAAGTGCAACCTCATCATGTCATGTTACTGTAACGTTACCAAAAACTAACACGTCGTCATGTCACATCAATTGGCAACGGAATGGCCCTTCAAATGGTCAAACATTAAAGCACATTGGAAAATATATTGTCAAAATCGAACTTTTTTGAAAACCCGGTGTCTTGTTTGAAAAAAATACTGTAACAAAATTGAACTATTGTGAAAACTTAGTGTTTTTTTTTTTTTTGGAATTTGCTCTTATTAAAGTGAACATAAAAATTTGGAATAATATTTCCAGTTAACCACTAAAATTTGTGTTACTACAAATGTTGGTCCTTTAATTTGAATTCAAT
Organism: Cichorium intybus; assembly: GCA_023525715.1. NCBI lineage: Eukaryota > Viridiplantae > Streptophyta > Magnoliopsida > Asterales > Asteraceae > Cichorium > Cichorium intybus. Next base: position 38,721,231 of record CM042013.1, on the reverse strand, counting down.
CAAGCAAAATATCAAGAACATTTAATTAATCTGAACTAAATCTTCATTAATAAGAAGTAGCTTCATAGTACAAGAGCTAATCAAATAACAGACTCTGGTTAATTACACACTCTTGGATACCATTCACATGGAATGATATCATATATATATATATATATAACTGAATATCTAAAGTCCTAATTCTACATAAAGACTAGGTATATCGTATATATCCACTCCCTGAATATCAAAGGGTCTTCAGTTATCTTCATAATCTATATATCGAATCACGAACATATCAGATTCTCTCTTTAAGAGCAAGTCATGTTGAAACACCTTCATCAATGCATGTCGAGTTATCGGTAACAACACGCATCGATTCCATCAGCACCAAAACTTCAATGTGTAATTTGTCATCATCAAATCACAGGGTTTGACTCAACCACAAAACACACAAAATATAACATTACAAAAAGGTAAATTCTACAAAAATAAACTCAAAAAAATCTATTAGATGTAATCATCTTTTGAAAGAAGTATATTTATGATAGTGTGTGTATCTCGCCTACTAAATATCGATCACTTTGCATGATGCACCTTTTTTATCGCCAGCATTAATGTGTTGCTTGTTCTAGACATGCAAATATTTTTGCTCACAAAAGAGTCACGAGACCAACTATTTTCTCTATTTAAAAGGGATTGGAAGCTATATCTTTACGTAAATGTCTATTTTTCCAATAGCATCCTTAGGGGACTTCAAATTTTTGTCATAACAACTAGTTATGATCTTGACTTGATTGTGCTTCCGCTCTGTAACATATGTGTATGTCGTTCTCAAGTCGATAAGAACAACTAGTGCTCTGTATACCCCTCTCGTCATTACTCCACATGCTTAAGATGAAAACTAATGTAAGAGAAGGAAAACATGCATCTTATATTAATATCGACATGAACAAACAGTGGTCCCCTACCCCTCTCACGATAATGCTACAAAGAATAACAATTAAGCAGCATTCCCACATGACATGCTAAAAAACAAGAGGAAATATGTTGTTCTATAGTGTAACACCCCATGTTAACAAAAACTTTCATAGCTATGGTTTACATCATAAAGTGGTTTAAGCCCCAAACATCGAAAATGTGGTTAGACAAAAACCATTGTTTTTCCAAAACATAACCCATGGGTGTTACCAAACATAGTATCAAAAACCATAGCTAGCAAGTTAGAATTACAACAATTACATACTAAAACACACTCCATCTAAAATCTTCCATTCACTTCAAGTTTTTTCCCAATGCTTTAGAGCTAGTACCTAGAATACATGGCATAAAACAATATACGTAAGACTATAAAATCTTACGTATATTGTTTTACATGAGTTACATGAGTCTCGTGAGACTATAAGACTATAAAGTCTATAAAGTCTCGTGAGTTACATGAGTTTAGGCACTAAAACATTTGTACATAAATCAAACATTTTCATTTCCTTTCATCATAACAAAAAAACATTATTTTTCTTTAACTATTGACTGATATTCAAATACAATTGGATTTTTATACTTAGGGCCTTAGTCACATCTCGGTGATATCCCAAGTCTTTACTAAGATAGTAAGAACATAATCAAACCACCTTAGTATTTGGTTACTTGCTTTGACCGGTATCATAACATGCTGGATTTTTTTTATACTTAGGGTCTTAATCACTCTTGATGATACAAATTAGTATTTGCAATTTGTGAGGGACCCGCCAACAGTCAAATAATTAGTGAATCTCGAAGTCGATTCTTAGAAAATATCTAAGCAAACCATTTGTCCTCTTTGAGGTGTATGGGTTGTTGTTCCGGGGCCGGGGAAACAATGTTATATACGGGCCCGAGTCTTTTATACAATAATGAGTTGGTATTAGGCTAAGATATTCACTTATTGTGTAGAAAATATTCCCTCTACTATACTATTAAAACAGAGTGTTAGGGTTAGGTTATTATGTATGAGACCCTATCATTTAGACATAGATAGAGATAGTATGGCTCAGAATCTCTATTCCCTACCCTTTTTCTTCATGTGTCATTTTTTATTTTCCGTATCTATTATCAACAATTCACCAAATATTATAACGATAAGTTCGTGTTGTTTTTATTCCGCACTTGCCGTCCGTTTAAATTATTATTACAAGAAGCTACACGAACAATTCAGTTATTCAGATAATTGGTTGCTTGAAAACAAAATTAATTTTAAAATTTGCTTCAACCCCAAAACAAATTTGTGGACCAAAAGCAACACTTGCCAATGTTTTTAAGCGACATATGATGTACAAACATGTCATATATTCATTTAAAATATAGTACAAAACAAAAAAATGCAATATTCATTTTTGTAATGGTAGTTTATTTCCGAACATATTCCATGTGATTCTGCACCAAGTTTTAACAGTAAAATTAGTTGATCATAAAAGAAGGTGAGCTCATAGGATGCTTGCCACGTCATCACATTTACACTTTTGCTTCAGAACCTACCATTTCATCATGTGCCAATCTATGGCCCACAAGTAACGACATCGTTTTACAAGAAACCAAATGTTCAAAATAACACCCCAAATCACAATTCACAATTCACAATTCACACAACCCTGTAATCTTCTATAGCAACACTTATTTTAACACATCTAATTGTGAAACTAAAATAAAAAATGAAAAGGAAACTAAAAATTCATTGATTTGAGATACAAGAAATGAATGGAAGTTACTTGCGCTTTTCATCTCCACTTGCGAAACCTTTCTTCACTTTTTGATACACAAACATGCACGTCTTTGTAACAAACCGGGCAGGCCTGATGGAACAAGTTGGTCAAAGGTCAAAAGCTTTAATATAATTAAATAATTTTTTTTATGAAATAATTTTATAAAAGTGAAAAAAAATATTTACCTTGTTAATGCTAAGCCATCGACTGCCACATGAAGCATGGTACACATGTTTGCAAGGAAGAGTAATTTGTCGGTCACCGCGTTTATATTCCATCTGACATATCACACATCTGCAAAATGGAATCTGTCTGTTAAATGAATTGAAAATGAATTGAAATCTAAAGGAATTGTGATAAGAGTTTGGTTGTTGGGAGGATGGAATAGAATTCGATTATATTTGAATATAAATCTTCTTTTAAGAGTAAATAACATTTTTGGTCCCTGAGGATAGCTGATTTTTGCAATTTTGGTCCCAAAAAGTTGTCTAGCAATTTTGGTGGTTCTTGTAGCGTTTTTAGTCCCTCTTCCAAGTAAAATGATATTTTTGGTCAATAAGTATAGCTGATCTTTGCAACTTTGGTGTAAAAACTAGTCATTTTACTTGGAAAATGGACCAAAAACGTTACAAAAACCTAAAATAAGAACCAAATCTGCATGAGAAAACCTTTTGGGATCAAAGCTAATTGAGAAATCTTTTTGGAACCAATATTGAAAAAAACCAACAATATTCAGGGACAAAAAATGTAATTTACACTTTTTTAATCATTGTGTATAACTACTTTTATAATAAGGGCATTTTGGTCTTTTTAACGAACAAGAGAATGAATGGAATTGAATTCGGTCCAAACTTGGAAGGAATTGTGAATTTCATGAATGATGAAATCTTAAGGATTCTAATGGAATTGGATTCTGTAAAATTGGAAACCAAAGATCCCATGGAATGGAATCTCGAATTCCAAATCCACCATTTCATAATTGTTACCTCTCATCTCTTGATTTCTTTCTCCAAAAGAATCCACATTTAAACTTTGAAATTGGGAGCAAGGAAATAGCCTCATGAGATAGACCACGGCTTTGACTTCCAACAATCTCACCTAACTCGATCAATTCCTGCAATTAGGAGTATAATCTCTTTCATCAATCTTAAAAATATCATCTAAAAGACTAAAACCATCATAGCAGTTCAAGTTAAAAATTAAACCTCATATGTCATGTTGTCAAGATCAACATTATCTTCCCAAACCTGTACTCCAGGATTATGATTGCGCTCAAGACCTGGATTTCAAGTACAGAAATTTAGCCTTGAACATTTATAACTTCTTATTTTCTTTTATCATTTTGTAAATTAAAAAAAAAAATCACTACTAACACTCTGTTGGATTAACATGAAAACTCGAGCTTAAGTGTTCATCTTGTTGTGTATGCTCAATTGTAGTCCTCTGATTAACATCCAATTGCCTAGCATACTCGTTGTTCCTCATTGTCTGATTATAGATTGGATAATCACCGCCGTAATCATAGTATGAGTATGATAATGTTTCAGGTTCTGAATACCCAAACTTATACGCATATGTATTGATTGTAGAGTGTGCGTTTTCCTACATGAACAAGTAAATAAAGTAAGATCTATGGTTCCTTTTAAGTTTCGGGTTTCTTTGTAAAATAATCATACTGTATGATTTACCTGAGGATATGTAGCATCAGAAAAGATGAAATTGACATGCTCATAGGTAAGCTCTTCAAGAAAATCCATGTAGCTTTTACTCGATTGATACTGTATTCCGGTACTTAAACGTGAGTCTTCAGTTTGCAGGAGCCAGTTCATTTGTGTACTCTGACTTTATTGAATAACAACGTTTTGGCATAAATTTCTCATATTCATTTCGTCAATCGTCAACTTCGAGGGAGGAAAAACTCACCGAAAATGGAATATATTAGCTTATCAGCTAAACTCGATGCGGATCCTACAAAGAAAACGATAATTATCAAGCTACAATCAGTGATTTAATATTGAAACCTATGAATCCAGGTCAATGAGCAAGAAGAATGAATCAAATACTTAGGAATGTGAAGTTGTGAACAGATAATCAAGCGGTGTGAATCGAATACCATAAATGGTTCAGTCCTCGCCTCGAACACTCCGTCTTCTTGATCGTCAAAGATCTATAACTTTTTCCTGAAATTTATAAAAATAACAAAACATGTTATGATTGCAGAAACAGAGCTTCGATAAATATAAATAAACTGAAATTGATGACTCAAAGCAATTGCTTCGTAATTCCTGGTACTTTTCAGAGGTTAATTGTTACCGAAACTTCACGGAAAACAATTGCTTTACACAACGAGACACACATAATAACACCAAAACCATGAGATACCCAACTTAACCACATGATTTTCGTGCTTTTCTGCTTACTTATTTAATTACACTTTCTTACCACACAAATGAATCTCGTGAACACATACATTGTAACATTGCTAAAACCGATCAGAATCCATAACGAAGTTACATATGACATAACCAGTCGATGACTCTATCAAAATGCGACATTAAACCGCTACTATCATAATCCATAAACGAAGTAAAAGAAAATGAATTATCATCCTTCAATAATCAATACGATCATGTTACCTACATTGATCGTTGCTTTTTCCGGTCGCCTTTGAGAACTGGTATGGCGTTATTATAACTACTATATAAGTTAACAATATATATACATACAGAAACGTGTATGTATAGGTAGAGAGAGAAAGAGTGCAGCTTTCTGTTATTCCTCTCTCTCTGCAATCACTCTGTCTGCGCCTTGTGGTGGCGCCTTTTTTCAGAAGTTGTTTATAGCAACGGGACACGCGACTCCGTATGGGTTATGATTAGGTGTTTCGCGGAACGGTGTTAGGAGGTACAAACGGATTAAGTGATTGCCGGTGATCTGGGTAAAGGTGTTATTATAGTTATCGAAAAGGTGACACGTGGACTAGCATCTAGTCGGTACAGGTGGGTCAGCTACCGAAGATCAAGGTTCCTGTGACTTAAGAGCTCAACAAATTTGTTTATGTCTTTATGGGTGGTTTATAGTATAGTAGATTATTTTAATATTTAATTTAATTTGTTATTTTGTGGTATTTTATTTTAGGTGACCAAGTGTTATGAACATGTCTTTACATGAATTCTCAATTACGTCATATGATACTTAGTTTTTGAATTAAGGACTAGTTTTGATTTACAAGTCAAAAAAGTAAGAAAGACTAGGGAGAAGTTTATACAACTTTTATGTACGAATGAAAAAGAAATTATTTATATGTACTTGACTACTTGAGATCGAAGGTATCTACTTAATAAGTCGATATAAATATGTTTGAAAAAGCTATAAATATTTTTGAAAACTTTGTTTCATAAAAAAAAAAGAAAAAAATTGGTAAGTCATTACACTATTACTTATAAAAATTATATAAAAAAGGATAAGTCATTATATTCTTACTTAAGGAAATTATTATATCTTGTAGAATAGAAAAAATCAATAAGTCAATAAGTCAATAAAAATAATTCAAGCCTTTTAAAAAAAATTAAATTATCATTACATAAGTTAATAAACATTTATATCAGAATCTGTTTATCGAGACAAATAAACAATATCAAACACCTTGGTAGAAAGAAAGGGCCTTAATATGAGAAACCAAATATTAGAATAGACATAATTTAGATTTCTTTAAGCGTTTCTGAAATCTTCTATGTGTATAAGAAGGTGTTTAGTGGTGCTTTTGAAAACGACTTATTGTTTTTTGACTTTTCAAAAAATCAATAAGTTAAAAAAAAGTGATTGGGTAATTGACAAGTGTTTTTCAAACAACTTTTTAGAACCATTCAAAAGTCATTTTTAAAAACTAGGTAGTATTTGGTTTCTTGAAATGACTTTTAACTTCTTGATATCAAAATGACAAAAATAGCCCTCATGAATAATATACAAAACCCTTTATTCCTTTAACCCTCTCTCGTATAACATATCTCATTAACAGTCTGCCTCCGTCACCATCCAACGAACATCGGAGCTCGTCAACACCATCAAATATGAGATACTGTGATGAATCGATCTATGACTCCACCTGCGACTCCATCTACGACTCCACTTGCGCATCAGCGATCTTCGCCATCTGCGTTCACATATGTGATAGGTAAGAATCGATGTTAATTTATGTTTTTGTCTTCAGTTTTCTAGGTTTCTGCATAAAATCCATCTAATTTCTAGGGTATGGATATGTTATGCTCCATCAGATCCATCAATTTTTATCTTTAATTTTCTACATATAGTTTTTTATTAAGAATGTATTCTCAATTTTCTACAAATTGGGGATGCTTTGCAAAGAATTGATGCATATAATTTTTCCATTAAGAATCGATGCATTTGGTATGCCCTGTTATGTAACAATCAGGGATAATATGTTTTTGCATCGATTGCTGTTTTGCATCTATCTGGGAAATGATACTTTGATTAAGTTTTTTAAAGCTTGATTTTTTTTTCAGATAATGGACTTAGATGATACTTTTTGTTTCTGTTGATGCATTTATATGGTTCAATGATACTTTATGTTTATGCATATTCTATGAAATAATATGTTAAGGTGGTGTTGATTTTCAGATAATAAACTCAAATGACCTTAATGTTGTTGTTTTTGAAACATTTAAGAAAAAGAATAAACCAAAAGTAATATGTGATAATGATACTTTGATGAAGTTTATCAATTTGTGCTTGATTAAACTAAGAAAGGAGAATAGACACTTTAATAAGGTTAGGTGGACGAATTTAGAGAAAAACATACATGAAAAAACAGAAAAAGTCTTTGACAAAAAATAACTTAAGAACAAATGGGACAACATGAAAAAAGATCAGAAGCTTTATGACCGCTTAATGAGGCTTGAAATCGAAATCGGTGGGATGAGGAATTTATTAGATGCATCTCTCGAGTGGTGGGAGGAGTAAATAAAGGTAAATTTTACTATTCTTTTTTATCATTTATAGTTATGCATGCATAGTGAAATTCATGACTTAAACGCCATTCGCTTATATTGTAGGTAGATTGTTGGGTGTTAATGTTGTGTCGAGGTTGAAAGCTATGAAGAAGTCCGAAATCCTTACCCCAAAGTATACTAATGTAGAAGATGTTGTTTTGTCGAAGCCTGTGTGCAACAAACAGGTCATGTCTATCATACTCCTAACATGGTGCGCATGTTAGTGGAGTCATTTTGTTTTATCCTTTTTGGGCTTTTTGTCTTATTTGATTAGGGTTTTGGTTCATGTAACACGCTGCCTCCCTATACTATATAATTATTGTGTGTATTAGGGTTTTGGTACGAATCTAGATAGAAAATAGATCTTGTGCATTTTAAAATAGATCTTGTGCATTTTACATTCACTTGTTATGTCTGTATAACTTGGAGCACTATCATTTGTACTAATTCCATGATCTAAGCATTCTGAACTTGCATTGTTCTAATTATTTGATTTTTATTGCTTGATTGTTTACGATTTGTTGTTTTGTTTATTAGATCGATTTCCTATCATGTGGTATCAGAGCAAGTTTTACTATTCTAATCGGTTTGAGAATTTTCATTCGTTTTACAAATCTCGGATCTAATTCGATTCTCAGATCTGTATTCCGTGATTTGAAAAGTTATTCTCATTTGATTCCAGTACTCGATCATTTTATTCTGATTCAATGGCAAATTTCAATACTTAATGTGGATGTGTATCGTTTGACATTATGTGTTATCGTTTTACGTGTTATCATTTGACAATATGTGTCACTGTTCGACATTTTATGTTATGTATTATTATTTGTTGTTATGTAATCAAGATTTTATATTATGTGTTATATTGGATGTATAGTGAATTAGTGATGACTCTGACAGTAATGAAGAATATTGGGTGGACGAGGATATAGAACTCAAAATGTTATGTGGATTGGCTATGGAAGGGATAGTACTAGCTCGTAACTCGCATAAAACATGTACGTCATGTCACACCTCAGACCGGGAACATCTTTATTAATGAAATATTAAACGACCATCTTAGACGGTGTTATGAAATATTTAGACTGCACGTACGCAAGTATTCAGATTGTTATGTATAGATCTTGCTACAAATTATAGGTTAAAACAAACACATCATTAATGAATCCTTAATCCTCTCTCTTTTTCCTACCTAGGAAAATGATGCCCTTCTCCTTCCCCTCCCTAGTGGTTGACGATTTCCAACAAGCCAATATGAAGAATAACTTTCAACAAATAAGCTTTTATAAGCTTACTCTATGTGTTGTGTGTTGCATTTCAGGTTTTTACAGCAGTGATAGGGGTAAGCATGTGAGTATGTGTCTAAGAGATATAAGACTTAAAGCCTCCCATTTTGTAGTTGCTATATGTATTCAGTAATTGTAATGCTTGACTCGGTCCGTGGGGACTATAGTATGTATTTTATGTTGATAACATCTTGTATGTTGTGGTTTAAATACTAGTGCACCCAATCTTGTCATATAAAATGGTTAAATTTTGGGGTGTACTTCGTATGAAAAAATCCAGTGTTACACTTGCATCAAAGCATCCCTATATAACATGGTATGATCCTATGGTTGTTTTATTGTTAATTATTGTTTGTCTAATTGGATTCGGCTTTTAAGGTTTTTAAAATTTTAAAACTATATTTTCCTCTGGGTTATTAATTCTTTAATTGTTTTTAATCTATTAAACCCCAAAATTAGGCACCATTATGATAGTCTTGTGCTTGGAACAATATATAGTTTGGTTGACTGATAGATTTTATGTACTTAAGGTTTTGTGGATGGGTGTGTTTGTACCGAATAGAGTTGATATGTGTTTTTCTGTCATCGTCTCGATTCTCAATCTTTACACAGACATATTTCCCATGGGCCAGTTATGAGTCAATTTGTATATTTTTTTAGGATGACAATCCATTTGGTGCATGTTATTTATCTTTGGGTTCTTCTTACAATGTTTGGTTGTGGTGGTGACGATGTTTGATTGATTTCAGTTTCTTGAGGTTTGTTTTTATTTGTTAAAGCTAATGTATATTGTTTTGTTTCGATTGTGGTGGTAAATATTTAGGGTATAGAGTTCATTCGTCTTTCTCATTAGATGTATTTATTGTTCTTTTCCATCACAACATATTAGGCTCCATAATCGTTGGGATTATGGTGAGTATTCTTGGACTCACTTAAAATTTGGGGTCATCTTTCGATCTTTGTAAATCATCACAACAATGGTGTATTTGAGGTCCAAATGCTTTAATGTATTTTTTTACTACATGAAGAATCCTTGCTTATTGGTTTAAGTGTTTATTGTGTGTTTACATTTATAAACCTCATGTAACATTTGGTATGATATTTTGATTCTAATAGATATTCAACCTCGATCATTTGACAAATAAAGTCCAAATTGATATTGGTGAAGCATGGTAAATCTTGAGAGTTGTTCTTTGTCAAGTTAGGAAGTTGATTCTGTTGAGGTTGAGACAACTGCTATGGGTCCTTATAAGCTTTAAAGAGGTTTGAATTAAACGTTACAATGGTTGTTCACCCACTATTTCTACTTGTAGCTTTCTATTTTGGCATCCCATCTATACTTTAGACCGAGACCATTAATCAATGTACCATGTGTTTACGAGTGCATATGTTAGCATATTTTATGTCCATACTTTAGAGCAAGACCATTAATCAATGTACCATTTGTTTACGAGTGCATATGTTAGCATATTTTATGTTGTGGTTAACATAAGTTCATTTTGGCATGAATATTTAGTGTCACAATCATGTTTATAGACATCTGTTAGGAGGCATTTGTTATACCATGACATGTATTTTTGACATGCTTATAGGGAAATCCAGTGATATATTCTTATTCAAAGGTGTTTTGGATTATGTATGATTTGATCGGTCATCATGAATCAGCCTAGATCATTTAACATAGTTTGTTATCAAAACTTTGAGTATTGTATTTTGGTGGAGTTGGAGCAATTTATGCATGATACATACTTCTTTGTGATGTTTGATGGTAGTGGATTACACTTGACAAGTGCAATTCACCGGTTGTTACTCAGTTTGAGAAAAAAAACAGGTCTATATCTTGGAAACCTATATTTTATCGGTTTTGTGAAATATATTTTTGTCGGTTTTTTGTCTACTTTGTGGGTTGAAAATGTTTGCTACCACTAAAGAACATTTATCTTAAATGGTTTTGTAGATTAATTTGGAGGTCATCAAATATTCTTCGAGCAATATTTGGCCGTAACACATTTATTTAAAAGAAATTTAGGAAAAAGGATTTCCATTGTGCATTTAGGTGTTTCGAGATTGGTTATTTTAGTTTCATAAGGTACGCCATTTGTTTGGCTTCAACCTTTTTGGGACATAATGAAAGTGTATTCGGGGTGATGGTTATGCTGAAGCTTGGGGTGGCATTTTATGGTATTTGAGTTACAAACATACACTTATTTGACTTGGGGTGGTAGGTTACCTTTAAGGTTACTTTTGGATTATTGGATTCGTTTGAGTCGTGGGTACATTAGCATTTGTGTAGTTTCGTTATATGCTTCGCTATTGGGTTATTTGTTTTCTCAAGGTTGTGGGTGCATTGGTATAAAGATGAATGGTTGTTTTTATTGATAACCAATGCTTCTTATGTTGGATTAGGTGTCTAAGCCATGAATAATAATTAGTATTTACCTAATTAATAGAAGCACAGTCTATTTGGGTTGCCCTCATGGCTGGAGGTTTAGTAGAAAATTCGATAGAGAGAAAGGTTGATTTATTATGGGATTAATAAATCAACAGGAATTAAATATATGGTTTATTAATATATTAAAGTGATAATATATTAATTAGAAACTATATTAATTAATTAGGAATTAATCCAGAATTAATTGGATTTAATTTGGGGATTAAACTAATTAATTAAAGGTGCAGGGACTAAAACTGTAATTATTCAATAGTTGAGTAAGTGACAGTGTGTCAGTGGCTAGAAGTTGGCGAAATCCATATATGGAAATATATGAATTTCGAAAATAATAATAAGGATAAATAGGATTTGAATTATAAGATAAAAGGTTTATCTTATTTGAATTCAAAAGGGTTTATCTCTAAGGTTATCAACTGGCCATTTGAAAAGCTATAAATAGGGGTTCCCAGGCACTGCAAATTCACGCCAATTCTCATATACTCTCTCAAGGATTTCGATTTTCATATACCTCTGGTTTGGGTGTGACTTTCATTTGAGGCAGGATAATTTTGCTGCTCAGCTTCCAAGAAATAAAGGTTGGTTTTTCTGTTTTGATCTTTAGTTTCTTTTTCTGGCCTCTAGGTTTTTGTTATATGTTCAATTAGAAGAAAACATAGATCCTTATAGGTTGCATGTGAACTTAGGTTATTTAGTTCATGGTTTGCAGAAAACCTTTCAGTGGTATCAGAGCCTGTTTTGTTTTCTTGTTGAATTGCTATAACTGATTTAGGGTTTAAAGCCTATAAACCCTAATATATGTGAAAATCGATTTATAGGATTAGGGTTTTGGAAACCCTAACCCCCCCCCCTTGCTAAATTGCGAAATCTGGAATTAGGGTTTTAGAAGGTTTTCTATTTTTGGTAACTTTATTTGTTAATTAAATGGATAACCTTAAATCCCATTAGTTGATTTCGAAAATTAAGGGTTTGAGATAGGTTTTAATTAGTTTGATTAATTTGGATAAACCTATCTTCATTTGAATTAATTTAATTAATTGTTAATTAAAAGATAATTCAAAAGGATTTAAATTAATTTAAAATTTCGAAAAATTAATAGAAAAATCCATAAAAATTATTTTAAAATGTTTAAAATATTTAGATTTAATTAATTTAATTAATTGGTAATTAAAATTGATTAAATCGATTATAAGGTTTAATTTAATTCAAAATTTAATTGTTAAATTTGGTAAAATTAAAAGATAAACCTTAAATATTTTAAAGGGTTTTAAAATACATCTTATATATGTTATTAAAAGTTAATACTATATATATGAGATAAATTTGGTCAGTCAATTCAATAGTAGGCCTCATTCACGAAGCTGGTCTATAAAGTGGGTATAAGGAGACTGCCTATAAAATGGTAGTCTAATGGGTGAACACTCTCACCCACCGCTCGCCTGATCAGTGGAGGGTCGTTAGCCGAACAGTTTTGACAAGGACCACTTAATCATTAAAAGTATAATGATCAAAGTACTAGAACCTTACACAAAAATCCCAATCTAGTTACTTTAGGAAAATGTGAATTTGATGCTACCCCATGAAATTGCACATTGCACTTTATGAAACGTTGGTGGAGCGTGTGTGGTTTACCGGCACACCAATGGGGGTTCATAAAGAGTGGCAATGGGTGTCTCGGGTGTTATCATTGTTGATGGAGCGTGTGTGGTTTACCGGCACATCAATTTTGAGATGATAATGGACCCCGAGAGTACCAAGCTAATTTGCATGGTTATTCACACCCGGTTTGTGATCCTCGGCATCCCAGTCACAAACGGTGGGGCATATCCGAGATTAAACATGCTATTGAACAGTTCAATAAATCTCATAAGAAACTAGGAATTCCATTTATAATAAGATTATTTTTTCCGCGGTGGAATCGGCTGAATCGTCATTCGCCTACCTTTATAAAATTTGCTTATAGATTACGGCATCCCTCTTCTATGTTGCAAATTGTTATAGTTGGATCCTAGCCTTATTTTATATTGGGTTATTATAAGGACCGACAAGTATCTAATTAAACTTACCTTCTTTTATAGATGTCTTCTGCTGATCAATCCGCTCCCCAATCAAACTCCAGTGTTCCCTCAATCCTCTCACTATGTTCCAAGGTTCAATTGAACGGGACAAACTATAATGACTGGATTAGAAACATCAAGATGGCTCTGAGGTATGAGAACAAAGAGTATGTTCTCGAGACCGAGCTTGTCGATGTCGACCCCGAAACTGCTACTCCCGAGGAAATTGCCTCGTACCAAAAACATACTGATGATGCAACCAAAGTGGCCTGCATCATGATCGCCACAATGAACCCCGAATTGCAGAGAATATACGAAGACTACTGGCCCTATGAGATGCACAAGGAACTTGCGGAAAAGTTCCGCAAGCAAGAGCGCATCGAGAGGTGCGAGGTAGTCAAGGACTTCACGAACAGCAAACCCAAAGATGGAGAGTCCATCTGCACTCATGTGCAAAGAATGCAAGGTTACGTGGAGCGGCTTAGAAAGCTTGCGATGCCTGTACCGGAACAGTTGGCCGTGGACATAGTGCTTAACTCGTTGCCGAGTTCTTATGACCAGTTCAGGCTGGCTTATCATTTGAACAACAATCAGGCTAATATGACTGAGTTGCATCGCATGCTTCGAGTAGCTGAGGACGGGATGAAGGGTAAAAGTGTACCCTCGGTTAATCAGCCCGTTCTAGCCATTGGAAGTGGCAAAGGAAAGAAAAGGAAGGGCCCTCCTAAGCAAAATTGGAGGGAAAAGGTTCAGGTCGGGTCATCCAGTAATGGCTCAAGAACCAAGACTTCCCAAATTCCTTGTGTAGCCAACCCCGATGAAGCCAACTGTTTTTACTGCAAAGAGAAGGGCCATTGGAAGAGAAGCTGCCCCAAATACTTGCAGGATGTCAAGGATGGGAAAGTAAAGCCATCGACAGCAGGTATATACACTATCTCTAAAAACTCACCATCTTCTAATTCTTGGGTCCTTGATACAGGATGTGGTTTTCACATTTTTTCTGATCTGCAGGGCCTAAAGGAAAGCAGGGAGGTGGAGCACGGTAGACTGAACTTGATCATGGGCAATAGGAGATCGTCCCCTGTTACCAAGATTGGAGTTTATAGTCTAGTGCTTAGTAGTGAAGTTTGTATATATTTATTAGATTGTTGCTATTCGCCAGAAATGGCAAGGAATATTATTTCATTTCACGCATTATTCAGACAAGGATTTCATTTTTCTTTTGATAATAATATTGGATCTATTTCTGTTTTCAAAAATGGTATTTTGAATTTTACTGCTTATCCTTGTGATGGTGTGTATGAAACTGTGAAATGTGTTGACAATCTAGGACAAAGTGTAAATTATATTGATTCTACTAGTGATGTGGAAAAAGCATGTCTGTGGCATAGTCGGCTCGGGCACATCAGCAAGAAACGCATCGCCCAACTCCAAAAGGATGGAGTGTTGGAATCATTCGACCTCAAGTCGGATGATGTATGCGAATCTTGTCTGTTGGGCAAGATGACTAAATCACCTTTCAAAGGGTCTTTTGAAAGAGGTGAGGATCTATTGGACATCATTCACACGGATGTGTGTGGTCCATTCAGATCAACCACAAAGGATGGCACGCGGTTCTACGTGACTTTTACCGACGATTTTAGTAGATACGGTTATATCTACTTAATCAAGCACAAGTCGGACACCTTTGAAAAGTTCAAAGAGTTTAAGAACGAAATAGAAAATCAATTAGGCAGGAAGATAAAGATGCTCAGATCCGACAGAGGCGGAGAGTATCTAAGTATCGAGTTCCTAGACTATCTAAAGGAATGCAGAATAGTTTCGCAGTTGACACCTCCTAGGACACCACAGTTGAACGGTGTTGCAGAGAGGCGCAACCGAACCCTGTTGGACATGGTTCGTTCCATGATGAGTCGAGCTTCACTTCCCATTCACTTCTGGGGGTATGCCTTAGAGACTGCCGCCCATATCCTCAATATTGTCCCAACTAAGAAGGTTGCGAAAACACCTCATGAGATGTGGACGGGGAAAGCTCCCTCGTTGGCACATATCAAGGTCTGGGGTTGTGAGGCTTTCGTTAGACGAGAGACTCAAGACAAACTTGCAGACAGAAGCGAAAGGTGTTTCTTCATTGGTTATCCCAAACAGTCCTTTGGATATCTATTCTACAGACCGAGCGAGGACGTGGTCTTTGTAGCTAGACGAGCGGTCTTTCGAGAGAGAGAGCTCGTATTCAAAGAGGACAGTGGGAGTACCATTGATCTCGAAGAAATTCAAGAGTCATCAGATGACGCAACCTTAGGAGAAACTAGCAACCAACATGAGGAAGAAGTTCCTGTTGGTCCGACAGATGTATCCTTACCTCTTAGGCGTTCCGGTAGGGTTAGCATGCCACCCGAGTTTTATGGGTTCCATATAACTTCGGATGGGGACACGTTTGTCAGTGATAGGACACTGATAAATTTGGATGAACCAGCTAACTACCAGGAAGCAGTGGCGGGCCCTGAGTCTGCCAAGTGGAAAGAGGCCATGGATAGCGAGATCAAGTCCATGTATGACAATCAAGTTTGGAACTTGGTTGACAATGTACCGGGTCGAAAGACAGTCGGGTGCAAATGGATCTTCAAGAAGAAGACCGACATGGACGGAAAGGTACACACTTTCAAGGCAAGACTGGTTGCGAAGGGCTTTACTCAAACCCCAGGGGTTGACTATGACGAGACCTTCTCACCAGTAGCCAAGATAAAGTCTATTAGGATTATGCTGGCCATAGCTGCATTTCATGACTATGAAATTTGGCAGATGGACGTCAAAACCGCTTTCCTTAATGGGAAGTTGACTGAGGATGTTTACATGAATCAGCCAGAGGGTTTTGTCGATGCAAAGTATCCTAATAAGGTGTGTAAGCTTGAGAGATCAATCTACGGATTGAAGCAAGCTTCTCGCAGCTGGAATCTTTGTTTCCATGAGAAAGTCAAAGAGTTTGGTTTCTCTAGGAGCGAGGATGAGTCCTGCGTATATGTCAAGGCTAGTGGGAGTATAGTCACCTTTCTGGTGCTGTATGTCGATGATATACTGCTCATGGGAAACGATATTCCAACCTTGCAAGATGTTAAGGCTTGGCTTGGGAAATGTTTCGCCATGAAGGACCTAGGAGAGGCTGCCTATATTCTTGGGATTAGAATATTGAGAGATAGGAAGAAGAGACTGATTGGACTCAGTCAGGGTACATACTTGAGTAAGACTCAAAGTCCAAGTACAGACGAGGAAATAGCTGAGATGAGTCGAGTACCATACGCTTCGGCTGTGGGATCGATCATGTACGCTATGACGTGTACTCGCCCTGACGTGGCCTTTGCCTTGAGCATGGTCAGTCGGTACCAGGGTAACCCTGGAAGGGCGTATTGGATAGCTGTGAAAAATATACTCAAGTATCTGCGAAGGACCAAGAACATGGTGTTAGTCCTTGGTGGCAGTGATACCTTGAGAGTTGAAGGATATACAGATGCCAGCTTTCAGACGGATAGAGACAGTGGTCGGTCTCAGTCGGGCTGGGTATTCCTTTTGAACGGTGGAGCAGTGACTTGGAAAAGTTCCAAGCAAGAAACAGTGGCTGATTCTACGTGCGAATCAGAATACATAGCAGCAAGTGAAGCGTCAAAGGAAGCGGCTTGGCTGAAGAACTTTATCGGTGACCTTGGAGTAGTCCCGAGCATTCAGGAGCCCTTGGAACTGTTCTGCGATAATGAAGGTGCGGTCGCCTTGACAAAGGAACCGCGAGATCATGGAAAGTCCAGACATATCGACAGAAAGTACCACTACATCAGGCATAGGGTAGAAGAAGGTCACCTCCTTGTAAAGAGGGTATCATCGGAAGATAATCCTGCAGATCCCTTGACAAAGGCTCTGAGTAGGATTAAGCATAATCAGCATGCTAGGAGCATTGGATTAAGAGATGATATAAGTTTTAGTAATTAGATAGGTTTCGAAACTTGTAACAATGTATTGTATTTGACTCTTGTGATTTAATAATAGAGATTTATTATGGTTTACTACTCTTGTCAATACTTTATCATTGTGTTTCATTTTGCATGTTTTACTTCCTGAATAATTGAATTATTCAAATATCCACAGTCGATTACGCTTTAAGGGAGTAAGTGTGAAGTAAGACTGTCATGAATTGGTAATAGATTGTCTAAGGAGTTAGACATTGCAATTGGATTGCTGAACCATTCGTGAGTACTTGGAAATGGAGATTTGAGTATTGGATAAACCCGCGCTCAATGGATTGCTTCATGGATTTCATCACGAGCAATGTTGAGACGATAATATCTTTTGATCTTTAAGCTAAGACATATGAGTTATGATTTACTAGACGGTTATTCATTGATAATATGAAAACGCATCGGTAACTCGGTGTTATAAAACGTATTGTTGTGAGTAATTTGTTTGGTAAAAGACATAAGTATATGAGTCGAAGTTTATTCGTCCCTTGACCCTGACGGGGAACAGATATCTGTAGGCCTCTCGATGATTTTGAAGTTGACTAAAATGGTTGGCCAACCGGGACTAAATTGGTAGTCTAAGAGTCATATGCAAATCGGAAATCGAGGAACAGTGAATCAGACCGGATTGATTTTATCCATGTCTTGAGTCTGAGAAATATCTTGTTGGACGGAGGATCATCTGATCACTTATCTATGGACAGGACTGATTAGATCAGAGTTTGGCATTGGTTTCTAGGAAGCTACAAGTGCTGGTTAATTAGAGGTTAAATCCGTAATTATAGTCATAGACTTATCCAAGTGGGAGACTGTTGGATTAGGTGTCTAAGCCATGACTAATAATTAGTATTTACCTAATTAATAGAAGCACAGTCCATTTGGGTTGCCCTCATGGCTGAAGGTTTAGTAGAAAATTCGATAGAGAGAAAGGTTGATTTATTATGGGATTAATAAATCAACAGGAATTAAATATATGGTTTATTAATATATTAAAGTGATAATATATTAATTAGAAACTATATTAATTAATTAGGAATTAATCCAGAATTAATTGGATTTAATTTGGGGATTAAACTAATTAATTAAAGGTGCAGGGACTAAAACTGTAATTATTCAATAGTTGAGTAAGTGACAGTGTGTCAGTGGCTAGAAGTTGGCGAAATCCATATATGGAAATATATGAATTTCGAAAATAATAATAAGGATAAATAGGATTTGAATTATAAGATAAAAGGTTTATCTTATTTGAATTCAAAAAGGGTTTATCTCTAAGGTTATCAACTGGCCATTTGAAAAGCTATAAATAGGGGTTCCCAGGCACTGCAAATTCACGCCAATTCTCATATACTCTCTCAAGGATTTCGATTTTCATATACCTCTGGTTTGGGTGTGACTTTCATTTGAGGCAGGATAATTTTGCTGCTCAGCTTCCAAGAAATAAAGGTTGGTTTTTCTGTTTTGATCTTTAGTTTCTTTTTCTGGCCTCTAGGTTTTTGTTATATGTTCAATTAGAAGAAAACATAGATCCTTATAGGTTGCATGTGAACTTAGGTTATTTAGTTCATGGTTTGCAGAAAACCTTTCATCTTATACACAACTACTTTAGAAATTAGGAAAACACGAGTTGGAGAAGATTTGTTCACTTGATGATCCATTGCCTTGCAAGAATAGCTGAAACCACACATAGACATTAAGGTAGATTTATGTTTCAGATTAGAATGTTAGAATGTTCTGTATCATTTAAACTTGGCATCATGAGAATTAGTTGAAAGCGCTTGGAGTTGCTTAAATAAATTCTTCTTCCACTCCAACAAGTTCTTTGAAGATCAAATTCTTCTTTTGTTCACTATTGATTTTTAATCTCCTTTAGGCGCACACACACACACACACACACACATGTTTACACCAATTCCTTGATGGTGGAACCACATTAATTGTCTGTGTCTTGTAAGTTAGTATTATCATTTTTTATCATTTGCATTTGCTATATCTTGATATGCATCGCTTGAGTATTAGTTATTTTATCATATTTATGCATCCTAATTAGTTATCCGTTATGATGTTGGGTTTACACTTGTTTATGAAACCAAATATTTAATATTTCATTGAAGTATATTTGAACTGTTAATGTAATCATTTAGATGTATCGTATGATCCCCAACTAATATATTGTGAGATTTAATTTAAGGAAAATAAGCATTATATACTTATTATACAATTTACAACTTCTTTATAAACAATAACTCATTATCTTTTTCGGTCAGCTCCTGTTTCATCCGTTTTCTTTAATCCTGACACCTGTAACATCCATAGAAAAATAAATCTGTAGATTGTAACATATTAAATGAATTTAGAATATTATGTTTTACTTTTTTGAATTATCATATTAAATGAATTTGGAATATCATGTTTTACTTTTTTGAATTATTTTGTATTTATTGATACATTATAAAATTACAACTAATTTAAACTAATATGCATTAATTCAGTCCATATTCTTATATGTAGAAAATAAATCTGACATGTGTAAACTGTAACATATAAATCAACATTTAGTTATTGGATTATCGGTTTAAAACTTTAAATGAATTTAGAATATTATGTTTTACCTTTTTGAATTATTTTATAGTTATTCATACATTATAAAATTACAAATAACTAAAACTAATAATACTTCAAAAAAATTCATAGAAATAAAATTGAGAAAACCCCCTACACATTCAAAATGTGTGTTTTTAATTTTTTTTATCTATCTGGACCTTCACATCTTTATAGTTGAATGGAGTTCACCAAAAGCAACGAATTTCCACCAAATTCTACTTTAAAACCTAGATTTATCGACATCGAAGTAGTGGGCCCCCGTGATTTATAGGTGTTTTATTTTTTATTTTTTGTTTTGGAAAACGACCTTCCTATATAAATCACACAAATCTTTTTCTTTTTGAGAGTCATACATGGCTCGTGCTTGACAGGTGCTTTTTCTGAAATTAAACATGGATTTTTCTGTTAAAGTACTTGAAGGATAATTAGTTTCTCCTTCCAACAACGTATTTGTTGTCTTATTTATAAAATAAAAGATCTATCATTTGCATTGATGTGTTATGTGTATTTCTTTCTATGAATCATTTATACAAAAAAGTTATAATTTTATAGTTTAGATTATTCTTATTAATATTTGAAATAGATACATAGGACTCGTATAATTTTCTAGGGGTGAGAATGGGGCGGTTTGGTTCGGTTAGTGGCCAAAACCGAACCATAACCATTACAATCGGTTAATGCATTTTAGTAGCCATTGGTTATGGTTAATATTGGTTATGGTTAACGGTTTTAATCGGTTAATGGTTTTGGTTAATGGTTTAATAATGGTTAACCATAATTACATAAAAATTTAAAGTTTGTTTATTTATAACTTTCTATGATTTGTATGAATTTAAAAGTTAAATTATCTCAAAAGTCAAAATAATGATATTAACTGTTAAAAAAATATCAACTTTTTATTATTTTTCTAGTATATACTAAAATCCATGCAAACGTTAAAAAAAATTTGATTTACTTTTAAAATTTTATTATATTTATCATATGATCTTGTTTTTTTAATTACAAAAAGGAACCAAATTCCCTTTTCAGTATCATCCTTTCCACAACTTGATGATTGGGATTATTTAACTCTTAAATAACTTTGATACCATCTCATGACCATTAATTACGTTTGACTGTGTCAAAACTTGAAAGTTCTGCTTTGGTTTTTAAACATGAGGATCGAGTAAATTGTCAATTCATACAAGCGGAAAGTTGTATCAGATTGATTAAAAACAATTAACAAATTAACAAATTGATATGAAGCGGCAAATTGATTACAAACAATTAACAAATTAACAAATTGATATGAAGCGTAAAGCGGCAAATTAATCTCTAATCAGCACATTGATATGAAGCGTAAACGACAAAAGTTGTTCTTTTTCACGGTTTAGAATATTAGTAGATTACAATACAATTAACGTAAATTAAAGCGTATCATAATCAAGATTACAATAAATATAAACTTACTGATAATGAGATGATCGACTTATTGAGTATTGGCAATGGCTGCTACATGCACGATAGTGAGAAGATGACGAAACGACGGAATGTGATGACCACGTCCAACCTTGGTAACCTATCTATCCTCAATTGTTTTGGATTTTTTGGGCTTGGATCTTTATCAATTTAATGTTTCCTATTAAACTACAACATATAAACTATATATTATTATATTTATGAACCGTAATATAATGTTTCCTACTGAATTTATAACATATAAAATATATATTATTATATTTATTGGCGGTTCGGTTAATATAGGTTCGGTTTCCCTATAAAACCATAACCAAACCATTATATTTCGGTTATCAAATATATAAACCAAAACATTCGGTTAATAAATGGTTCGATTATAATGGTTCGGTTTTATCGGTTATTTTGGTTATGGTTCGGTTTTTCGGTTATTATTCTCACCCCTATAAATTTTCAGCAGCAAGTGTTTGCGTCATTTATGAAATATTTGTATGACATGAAAAGTACGTTTTTTTTTCGTAACTTGTGCATAGAATACTTGTTAGAACCAAATCACAAGTGTATAAGGTATTTCAATTCATATATCACATCAATTAGCATGGCGATTAAACACACTAAATCTTGAGAGAACTTTGGGGAGAGAATAATATGATTTTTGGGGTGAAAATACCCTGATATCATCAGGTAATTTCGTCAGGTTAAATGATGACTCATCGGGTCAACCCAACTCATCCTAGTTGGACAACGTTAAATCGCAACAACTGTCAAGTTCCGTTGTAAACACGTCGTGTTTATTTTAAGAATGCGTCGTGTGATCTTTGTTCAACACGGTGTGTACTCTACGGGATTTCTTTCAACATCGTTCTCGTGGCCATGAGACGCATCGTGCACTTTGTGAGTTCTTTTAACATTATTCCCTTGCACCAAAAGACGCGACAGGTACCTTAGGGTGTGTCGTGTTTTCATCAGAGTCTGATCGTGTACTCTTAAGTTACATGTCACGTGAATAAAAGTGGCAATTTTCTCCTCAATTTGGCAACCTACTTTAGAAACGTGTCGTGTAATTTTTCGTAGAAATCAGATTTCCCAATTCCTTCATTATTGAACTTAAAGTTAACAAACTCAATCCCAATGGTCCCAAACACATTTATACATCAAAATATTAAAACTAGATTTATCTAAAATGACCAAATTGCCCTTATTGTTAAGTTTATCATTCTAACATTGGTTTTACAATACCATTACACATAGAACTTACTTCTTACATCTATGTTATAAACAAAAAGTAGTTGCGAATTTGGCTTTAGCATGATCCATAATTTGTCCTGAAAATATTTTACTAAGATCTTAAAAAAATTCACAATTTCACTATAAAGGGCAAAGCGTAAGTAGTAGCGCACATGATCTATTATCATCAATAGCACCATTAGTGATTCATAAATTCAATTACTAGCCACTAAAACACACAAAAATGCATCGAGTATTGCCTAAATAGGATATAAAATAAACATATTATCTCATAATATTTTTTTCTTATAACTATGTAAGATTTGTAATAATAGAATTATAATTACATGTCAAGACAAAGCATTTACGTACAAATTATACATGGGTTTATTTTAAAATAAACATGTTTACACATATAAACACAATACATGCAAGGACTTGCTATAAACAAAAAACATGTTGACAATAAGAACAATACTTTAGGCATGCATAAAGGCATTGGACCTCACATAACTAACATTTTGCATGTAGAATAAATTATGTGAGCAAAGCAACTTAGATTTCGTACATGTATATTAAACAAGTTGATGGTTTAACCAATTTGAAATTTTCATCGTTTTCTTACTTTTCAAATAACTCGAGTATTTTATTTTATTTTTATTTGTAAAGTGCGCTTTGCCTAATTGAATCATTTCTGATACTATGACTCACACAAGTCTATATTACTAAGTGATATTATACTTTTAATTTTTCGATCAGAAGTCTGTTCATATGTCGTCTTTTTGACATATCTTCCAAAATCAAATTTTGCGTAATCACTGATTTAATTAAAAACTAACAAACCTAATATTACTAAATATGGCGTACGGGTTAAATAAAAAACTGCAAATAAATGGTGGTTAGTAGGGGTGTTCAAAATATCCGAAAACCGAAAACCGAACTGAAAATTCGAAAAACCGTTCCGATTTATAGGTTAACCAAACCGTAATTTTGATTTTTCCGATTTGGTTAACCAAACCGCTAAAAAATTTCGGGTCGGTTACAGCTCTTGTTTTATACCATGAATGGTTAACCGAAAAACCCAATTCTTTATTGCCTTAATATAATACTATTTGAGCCAATATAAGATGTGCAAAATTCAGAGAGTTATTGAAGTACAAAATTAGAAGACGATGACATTATTTACTTTTGTAGTTATTTTTTATGGTGTTTGTTTGAAATTTAAACCTACATTCCTCTTTCTGATGATTGTCGTTATTTTGGATATTAATTATGACGTTTTTTAGTTTTGAAACATATCTTTTTAATTCGTAGATGATTAATAGGTTAACCGCATAACTTAACCGAAAAAATAGGTTAACCGGGTCTTTCGATTTAGGTTTAGGTTCACAAATTTAACTAACCGATCGTTCTGGTTAATCTCCCAAAATATGATTTCGATTTGATTAACCATCCACCACGATCAACGCAATGGTTAGAGATCAATTCAAGCCCAAATACAACAATGCAAATGCTAACAAGCAAAACAAGGAATATATTTACGATAAAGTTTGAGATATCCATGTTATATAACAAAGGTTAACCACAAAGTTCAATACGTTTTTAATTTAGGAAAATGTACAAAGTGAAAGATTATTGGAGATATTTGGCATAAGTGTAAGTTCATTTTTTGGGTATGCATTATAGCTAGGATAATTAAATTCAATTTACATAAATTTATCTCACCAAGCATAATTATATAAATAAAGAAATGGGGTGTAAATGTGTAATAAAGAAATAGAGCAACAAAATGAAAAGGGCCGTAACAACATGAACTCAAGTCCGAGTGATAAGCAAGAGAATCGTGAAAAAGAAAAAGAGGTTGGTTATAGTGAAATGAGAATTGACGAAAAGGTGGAAGAAGTATCGAGTAGAATATACTATATAGGGGGCATTTGGGCTGTTAGGAATCTAGACTTGTTTAGGCTGGAGGCAGGGGCGAATTTATGCTTTAGGAAGGTGGGTCCTAGGACCCACCTATTTTATTTTTAATATATAACTTCCATATATATAAATTTCTAGTGAACTACCTTTGGAAACTCACGTGACCTACCTAGAATTATTGAGAGGAAATTTGTAGTTCAGTCGCATTTTTTTTATTTTATTTATAGAACTGCTATTTAAGCCCAACCCATTTCAATAAATACAGC
Organism: Cichorium intybus; assembly: GCA_023525715.1. Lineage (NCBI taxonomy): Eukaryota > Viridiplantae > Streptophyta > Magnoliopsida > Asterales > Asteraceae > Cichorium > Cichorium intybus. The sequence continues at coordinate 38,696,237 of CM042013.1, read as the reverse complement.
ATTCCATTTACAGCAGTCTATTTTAGCCCAAATGCCCAACCCATTTCAATAAACCAAAAAAAAAAAAGAATACGTGATCACCACTGCTGGCGATTGAGACGTGAGACATCGAGTCCGAGTGTTGGCGGATTGGCCAATTGAGTGATCGCGATAACCACTGCAGCGCCGCTTCCGCCCATCCTGCCTTCTGGCCGCCTTCCTCAGCCCCTAACGGCTAGCGATCACAGCAACAAGCCAAAATTGCCAATTTGGCATTGCCGGGTAAGGTTCTTCATTCTTGTACGTACTTCATACTTGAGATTTTGCAATTTAAAATCATGATTTTCATTGATTGTTTATTGTACATTGTATCCGAACCGCTTTTGGTATCCGACCCGCTTTTGGTATTTTCTTTAATACTCTCGTTTTTTTTTTGTTTTACTTAAATAAGGAACCACGTGAAATTTGATTCTAGATTCGCCACTGCCTGGAGGGAATGGTTGACGGCGGCAACCACTCCACGTAGGACAAGTGAGGAGAAAATGGGGATGCCGACGGCAAGGGAGAGATGGAGGAGTGGATGCCAGCGGCAAGAAGGAGGAGAAAATGGGGATGCCGCTGCTTGAACCAATTGCATCTGCATACCGATGGCTCGATACCGCTCACCAATGCCGCCATCTCGGAATGGTGGATGCCGGCGGCATGGCCATCCACCTCGGATGCCGGCGGCATGGCAACCCTCATTCCGTTTAGTCTTATAGGCATTGGGCACTTGGTTTTACATTTCCATTTCGTTTTTTAATTCGTTCGAAAACAGGATATTCTTCCGACTAACCTTCTTATAATCTATTTGATCGTGAATAATCAATCTGATTCTTAGACAAAATTTGGTAGTAATTGTAATAATAACAATAACAATAACTATAACAACAATAATAATAATAAATAGTGTTTATAACAAATTATAACGTCCGTATAATTACTCCTAATATTAATTATCTATTCGGTTTTTTTCTATATTGTTAACGGTTCAATAATTAGTTCACAATGTTAATTAACAGATTGTTGAATTGTCACAATATGAAAATCAACAACATTAAAGGTATCTATTTGATTAAAATTCCAAAATGGACATTGAACTTTCTCTCGCCAACTTCCAACTCATGAACCAAGAGTTTGTCAAACTAGACCGTCAAAATGGTCAAAACTACACCTGTTGCAGTTCTAAGGTCAAATTCATGTTTGTCATGCTCAAGCTCTATTATATTCTTGACCTTGCATTTCCGTAATTCCAGTTGATCTTATTTTAAATGTGGGAAAGGAACCAGGATAGAAAGCAATTTACAAACCGGAGAAGCCAATGTTCCTCTAAAAAGAGGCAAAGGACTTGTGTCTTGGCCATATAAAGAAGTCCTTCTCTAACCTCCTCTATTACTATGATTTGTACATGTCGGTCATAGATTCTAGAGAGCTCTTTTGGAGCTTAAGTATAAAGCATATGAGAAAGGTAATAACAAGTAGATTGTCGCCAAATACTTATACTTTCAAATGGTCATGAAAGAATCATCATGGAGCAAGTGCCTATTGAAAGGAAGAAAACCAAACCTAGACTATCTGGTGTTTCTCTTTTTATATTTATTTTAGAGATAGTTACGATATCAGTGTTTCTCTTTCTAATAACAATGATGTAACTGTTTCTGAATTTGATGAAATTATGTTTTCTGAGTATATTGTTTGTTCAATTTCTTTATGGCACAAATGTTTAGTACATGAAAATATCAAAACACGTTAAAGAAATGGAAACTAAATACATGTTAAAACTAAAATATAAAGAATTTGATAAATACAAAACATGTGTAAAATTAAAGTTTACAAAGAAATCTTTCCAAGTGTTGAATGAGTTACTACATTGCTTGATTGTATCCATTCAGATATATATGAACTAAATGTAATGTTTACTCGTGGAGGTAAGAGGTCTTCGATTATAATCTACGAGGATTCGATCAATTATCACATTTTTGTTTCTTGGTACCAAATGATGAAGCTTTTGATTTAAATTGTATCAGATCGAGGTAGAAAATCAACTTGAGAAGCAGATAAAGATTCTTCACTCAGACAGAGACTTTGACACATTCTACAAAGAGGATGACATCAAACATGAAAGAACTCATCGCTTACTCCCAACCTGAATGGTTTGGTTGAAAGAAATGACTGAACTCTAGTTGAGAAGGTCAATTACATGTTGAACCAATCGGGGTTACCAAACAATTTGTGGGGGAAGCACTATTGAATGCTTGTCATGTACACGATAGGATCACTAGTCATGTGATTCCTACAAGTCCTTATGAGATATTGAAAGGAAGAAAACCAAACCTAGACTATCTGGGAGTCTGGGGTGTGTTGCTTAATATTGTACCTATAATGAAGCAATCCACATTAGGAGCATGGGCTATTAAGAGTATATTCATTGATGTGATCATAATACCAATGCCTACTAACCGTTAGACAAAGAATTAAGTTTCATTGTAGAATTTAAAGATATGAAATTCTTTGAGGACAAGTTTTCAGAAGATGATGAAAACTCAAACCGATAACAGCTCCAAGTACTTCTCGAGATAATCTTAAGCCTTTTTAAAATACATAAAAACCTAGGATAATTACTAGAGCTAGAAAAAAGAAAAATCCAATAGATGAATTTCTCTCTTAATTGTTTGAATTGACACAAAAAAAAAAAAAATGATGAAAGAAGCCATTTCACCAGTAACTTGGTTGATGACCTTTTAAGACCTTTAGTGAAGGCATATCGTGTACGGAAAATTAACAATCCATCCTAAAACACGCCAAGACTTTTCACCAACCTCTTCAAAAACAAACTACTCAAATCCTCCTCCAAAACCAAAATTTAATTATTTCACTCACAATATTCAAAAACCCACTAAAATTTTCTTCACCATCCAGTAATAAAATAAGACTAATGTTGAATTAGGCTCCACCGGAACCATACTTCTTTCCAAAAACAATAACCTGAAGCTTGTCGTAGCCAGCAAGAACACCAGCACCAGCTACAGCCCGCAGGATATTTGCACCCGCGCCCTTAAACAATGATTTTGCACCCTCGTTCTTTAAAATTTGAGAAAAAGCATCGTAAGAGCTTTTGTACTTGACGGCTTCACCAGATGTCATCATCATTCTTCTACGAACAGTGTCAATTGGGTATGACGCAAGCCCAGCACCATTTGTAATCAGCCAACCAAGCCCAAAGCTAGCAAAGAAACTATCCTGAAATATTTAAAAAAAAAGTTCACTTTACCTTACCTTCATTTTGGAAATTACATTTTTGGTCCTTTAGTTAGCAGATTTTTCTAGTTTTTGTCCCAAAAGAAATCAGTTTCAAATTTGGTCCTTATTTCAATGTTTCATAACGAATTTGGTCTTTGTTCCAAGCAAAATTACTACATCGTCATTTATCTAGATTTTTTTTTATAAATATTTGTTTTTTAAACATACAAGAAAATTAACAGAAAAGACAAATTACTAACCTGCAAAGATCCAGTCAGAAGAACAGGCTTCAAGGAATCGTACATTCCAAAGTACAAACCACGGTAAACGATGATTCCAACACATGAAATGTTGAATCCACGGTATAACCCTGCAATTCCATCGGTTGTCATGGTTTTCTTGTAAACATCAATTAACCCATTGAATTGTCTCTCTCCTCCTTTCTTTGCCGCCTTAGCATCATTTGCTAAACGGGTTCTTGCATAATCCAAGGAGTATACGAAAAGTAGGGAGGAGGCACCGGCAGCGCCACCAGAACCCAGGTTTCCGGCGAACCACTTCCAGTAGCCGTCACGGTCTTTCTTGAAGTTGAAGAGTCTCTTGAAGTAGTCTTTGAATGCAAAGTTTAGGGCCTAAAGAATAAAATGGTAATTAATCGTAAGCCCAAAACATAACTGAATATAAATGTAAATGACTCTTTTATAAGAGTCTAGTTTTTTCTGTACTTTTGGGCCTACGGTCCAGTTTCAATTAGTGTAATCTTTTTTAATCCTGTCGGATTTTTTTTCGAGAAAAATAAAGATTTCAATATTTTTATAGAGTATTCTTTAACTTTTTACATGATTTAGTATTCTAACAAGTAACAAGTCCAAAGTTAGGAAAAAATGTTTTTAGTTTGTGATTGTGAGTTTTGTAAAAAGTTAATAATCGTTTGTTGGAGGTTCTTTTATTTATCGTCACACTTTTTACTATATAATTATATGAAATTACTAAAATTTCAACCTTTTTCCATAGAAATTAACTAGAATGCAAAAGAGCCCAACGCCTTCTGAAAAATGAGTGTTTTTTTGCTTAGAAAAAGACCCGAAAAAATAAAAATAGGGTAATTATGAAAAAACACATTATATTTTGTCAAAAAATTGGTTTAACCACCAACTTTTAAGATTTAGAAAAACCACAATTTTTTGGTAAAAAGTTTAATCGAAGTCATTGTTATCAGTTCCTTAATGGTCATTCAGGTCATAATGGTCGGCTTAAACTTTTTTCTAAAAATTTGTGGATTTGTTAGAACAAATATGATAAACTATAGTGTTGTAATTTGCCCAAAAAATGAAACAAATAAAAACTTGAACCGGTCTATTCTTGTAAAAGATAATTTTTGCTGGTTTTAGAATAGCCAGACTAATTTTAAACCGGTTTCAGTTTCTAACAATGTTTTAGACCGGTTTTAATTTTTAACCGGTCTAGGACTGGTGGTTCTAATGAGCAAGTCAAAGAGCAATTTTAGTTTTAGGACTGTTTTGCCCATGTCTATTATCATCTACGAGACATACCTGAGTAGGGAAGTAACGAATAACATTAGCAGTGTTTCCTCTCCATAAAGACATAACTCCTTCTTCCTTAATTGTTCTTGAAAAACAATCTCCAATACCCTTATAAGGTTCAGAAAGACGGCCAGTTTTGATCATTTCATCTTGATTTTGGATCAGAAGCTTCACACGCTCAATTGGAGCAGCTGCAGATTTGGAAACAGCAGCTGAAACTCCACCCATGAGAAAATCAATGGCGAATCCAGCCAACCCTTTTTCAGCCGGAGCTTGAACAAAAACAGGAGAAGCATTTGCGGATATCAATGACTGTGTTAATGGATACTGCAGCCCTGGATTTGAATAATTCCTGTAATGAGTTCGAGCATCTTGGTTCAGATTGGCCATTGTGTTTAACATAGAATTCCTACAGATTGAGAATATATTATTAGTATGTGAAGCATAATGAAAAAATGCGAATCGATTACATGCTAGAAAAATGGAAAAGGTAGTAAGCCAAATCCCGACGGAGTATGTAGTTCGTATCATGAAGATGAAGATAAATTAAAGGTTTAACTAGATCAACTAAGAAAATAAGATAATTATAAAGAGAATAAATCCTCATGTTATGATTCAAGGAACGAATCGCCATTGAAATTATTTGTGCAAACAGAGACGAATCGGTTCTGTTGAGTTTGAGGTTCATTTGCAAGTATGGTTTAGCGGTTTTGTTAACACCCTTACCAATTGACGCCTGTAAAAGCATTTTGTCAATTTCAAAACCAAAAAAGTAACAAATACGTAATAGAACGAAGACAGATACTTGACATCGTTAAGATTGTATTTAACTTCCAGATAACAGCTATGTCAGCTAACAAGCCAAGCTACAACTACGGCATATTGGAGCAGATGAGTCACTCATATACGACTCTTACGATCCCAAATTCCTAATCAAACACATAGTAATAACAATAGCAAAATTGATAAATCGGAAACAGAGTATTTACGTCGAAATTGCCTATGGCTATAATCAAGCAGTAACATAATTCAGTAGTTTACAAAAGCAATGCAGTTGGATCTCCAACGTGACCGTGCAAAAATCAAGCCAATAACAACGTAGAAACGAAGAAAAAATCACCGAAATTTAGCAAAAATGCTAACATGTAACATTCTGAAACATTCCGGAATTCAAGCTACGGCGACTAACATCAAGATCACAATTGTATAAAACACAAATATATCAAAATGTACTCTTTGATTAATTGGAAATATCACTCAAAAACCAATTACATATATGTGTGTATATTGCTATGTGTTGGTGTATCTCTACTGCTCTTGATAGTACACTGCATATATATTGCATAGAAAGCCACTTGCTTAATAATATCTAGATACCAATTGTCCACTTGACAATTGGTTGGTGGATCAAAAGTATCCACTTGACACTTAAGATTCCAACATTCACCCCCGAATCTCTAAGTCCTTCTAGAGACAACTTCGATCCCGATCATACTTTGCATTTCCTTGAACTTGGTTCGAGCCAACGGTTTTGTAAGGATGTCCGCCTTTTGTTTTTCACCAGGAATGTACTCAACCTCTATTTGTTCTTTCTCAACACAATTGCGAATGAAATGAAACCTTGTATGAATGTGTTTACTTCTTCCGTGAAAAACTGGATTCTTCGTTAGTTCGATAGCCGACTTGTTATCAACCCTAAGAACCACCTTCTCTTGCAGCTTGTTCATGATTTCTCCCAGTAAATCCTGAAGCCATATTGCTTGACAAGCAGCCGCGGTGGCTGCCATGAACTCTGCCTCGCAAGATGATAAAGCAACGGTGTCTTGCTTTTGCGAACACCAGGTTATCGGAGATGACCCATAGTAGAAAATGTGACCAGTTGTGCTTCTTCCGTCATCTGGATCAACATTGTGACTACTATCACTGTAACCAATAAGTCGTTTTTGTCCCATCCTCTCGTACTTGATACCGTATCCCGTTGTTCCACGTAAGTACCTTAGAATGTGTTTGATTGCGTTACCATGTGATTCTCTTGGATTCTGCATATATCGGCTAATAACTCCAACCGCATATGCCATATCGGGTCTTGTTTGCAAGAGATATCTAAGGCATCCTACCACCTTACGATATTGTGTCGGGTCGATTTCGGGTTCATCTTCGGCCTTTGACAATTTTGTTCCTGGATCCATCGGAATGTGGGTCGGATTGCAATCATGTAAACCGGCTTCCTTCAGAATGCGTTGTGCATACGCTTCTTGGTTAATTGTAATCCCTGATTCTTCCTGTTTGACTTCAATGCCCAGGTAGTAAGTTAATCTTCCAAGATCAGACATCTCGAAGTTCTTGGACATGTCAAATTTGAACCTTTTGATCATATTCAAATTTGTACCTGTAACAAATAAGTCATCAACATAAATTGCTAAAATTAGCAAGTTAGATTCTTCATTCTTCCGGTACACCGATGGTTCTTTCATGCACTTGTGAAATTTCATTCCCCTTAAAATCCCATCAAGTTTCGTATTCCATGCTCTTGGTGCTTGTCTAAGGCCATATAACGCTTTTGAAAGACGATACACTTTGTGCTCTTCGCCTTTCCTTATGTAGCCTTCCGGTTGAAACACATAAACGGTTTCCTTCAACTCTCCATGTAAGAAAGCCGTTTTGACATCCAAGTGGTGAAGTTCCCACCCATTAGTAGCGGCTAAGGCAATGAGAAACCTGATGGTTTCAATTCGAGCTACTGGAGCAAATACTTCTTGGAAATCAATGCCAGGTTGTTGCACGTACCCTTTAGCGACCAACCTTGCCTTGTGTTTGTTTATGGTGCCATCTGCATTTTTCTTCAGCTTGTACACCCATTTGAGTCCAATTGCCTTCACCCCCATAGGCTTGTTCACGAGAGTCCACGTATTATTCTTGTTGATTGAATTGATTTCCGCATTCATGGCTTTAACCCACTGTGGTTCTTTCTTCGCCTCTTCAACCGTAACCGGCTCGTCATTGGTTGATAGGAGAAGTTCTTCAATGTCATCAACATAAAGTACATAATCTCGTAATCGAATTGGAAGATTCCTTTGTCTTGTAGACCTTCGGTGTTGGGTGTTGATGACCGGATTTGGTTGCTCATTGTCTTGAACCTGTACTTCGTCTTCAATTTCGTGGTCTGATTCAATCGGTTCATTGTTTACATCGTTTTCTTGGTTGTTGTTCGCCATATTTTCCGGTAAATCCCATGGTACTATGAATGTTCCTGGTTCTTCATTGTCGGGTGTAGCTTCGTTAACCCAATTCCACCCTTTGGTTTCATTAAAAATAACGTCTCGACTCACGATTATTTTTTGTGTTGTTGGATTAAATAACCGATAGGCTTTTGTACCTGGTTCAGAACCAAGATGAACTAGTGGTCTTGATCTTGCATCCAACTTCTTGAGATTCACTGGTTCAACTTTTGCATATGCTTGACACCCAAAGATGCGTACGTTCTCCAAATTAGGTTTTCTTTTATATAGCTTCTCGTACGGAGTTGTATCACCAAGTACTCTTGTGTAAACACGGTTGATCAGGTTTGCGGAGTGTGTTACCGCTTCTCCCCATAGATAGTTTGGAACATGCATTGTCTTCATGATACTTCGTGTCATGTCCATAAGTGTTCTGTTTCTTCGCTCCACAATACCATTTTGTTGTGGTGTATATGGGGCGGTAAGATGGCGTTTGATTCCATTTAAATCACAAAAGGAATTAAATTCGAGCGAAGTAAACTCACCTCCTCGATCACTTCGAAACACCTTCAAAGACTTTCCGAGCTCATTCTCCGCCAAAGCTTTGAATTTCTTGAAGTGTAAAAACGCCTCACTTTTCTCTTTTAAGAGAAAAATCCACATATACCGTGAAAAATCGTCAATTAGTGTGAAAATGTACCGATTTTGACCCTTCGTTGACGGTGTTATCGGACCGCATAAATCACCGTGAACTAGCTCCAAAGGTTGTGTCGCTTTGTACATTGTCATTAATGGAAATGATTTTCTTGTTTGTTTGCCCACCAAACAGGACTCACATAATTGATTTTCACTGTTAAAATGTGGTAACCCTTTGACTAGACCATTCTTGGACATCTTCTTCATAGACTCGAGATTGATGTGCCCAAGTCTTGCATGCCAACGCCACGTGTCTTCACTAAGTCTTGAATAAAGACAAATAGGTACTCCAATAGGCAACTGTATTTTATAAAGGCGGTTTGAAGTTCTTTGTACCTTCATTAATAAGCAGTTGTCAGCATCATGCATCGTCAAATAGTTATCTTTCATCCGAATATCGCACCCGGCTTCAGTTGCTTGACCGAGACTGAAAATATTATTTTTCAGATCCGGAATGAAATAAATCTCCGTTATCAAACGTTGTTGGCCTGATTTTCCCTGAAAAATTATTGAGCCTTTTCCTTTGATCGCGACACTCGAATTATCGCCAAATTTTACTTTGCCGGTTATTCCTTCGTTGATTTCGGAGAAAAATGAGCGATTTCCCGTCATGTGATTACTCGCTCCGTTATCCAAATACCACACATCATTTTCTTGTAAATTGTATTTAGACGGTATCACCTTCGCTTCGTTCAAAAATACGGTCTCGTGAATAAATACGGTTTCATCGGCATCTTCTTGTTCTGCAAAATTCATTTCTTGGAATTTTTGGATTCGGTCCGGACATTTGGATGCGTAATGTCCCGATTTATCACAACGAAAACATATTATTTTTGATAAATCCTTTTTCGCGTTTCGATTTGAGCCCGTAGATGAATTTTGCTGATTTTTGGGTTTGGATTTATTGGGCTGATTTTTGGGTTTATTTGAATTGGGCCATTGTCCACTTGAAGAGCCGGATCCACTTGACCCGCTGCCCGACCCGCCCGACCCGCCTGACCCGGTTTGACTATTTCTATGCGTAAATTGGTTTCTTCCCCACTCAAACCTGCGATCTGATTCACGGCTACCCACACCGCCTCCCTTTTGCGATCCAGTGCTTCCGCCGGCACCTCCTCCGCCGGAGCTGAAGTTTCCGCCACCGCCACCACCGGATCGGGTAAATAACACCCGTTGATTCTCTTCTCCACCTTCTTCACCCCGTATTCTTTCCTCATAGGCTTTTAATCGCCCGACTACATCTTCAAACCCTACGGTTTTCAAGTCGAGCACTTGCTCGAGGGATGCTACCAGGTGGATGAAACGGCGAGGCACTACTTTCAGAAGCTTCTTCACAAGCTTCGTCTCTTCGATTGCTTCACCGAGCGAAGCTGACTTCGAGGCTAAGCCGGATAGTTTTCCGGCAAACGAGTCGATTGACTCGGTCTCGTTCATTCTTAACCGATCGAAATCGGTGTTTAAGGTTTGCAGTCTCGCCTCCTTTACTCTATCGGCTCCGATGTACCGTGCTTTTATCGATTCCCACATGGTTTTTGAATCGTCGATATCTCCGATTTGCATGATCAGAGACTCCGGGATTGCTTGGTACAACAATCCCATCGCCAGGTTGTTTCTATCTTCGTTTTTTTCATCTCCTGGATCGATTATGGTCCAAGCTTTGTGGATTTTGAGTACCACTTTCATTCGCAGGGACCATACGGTGTAGTTGGTTGAATTCAGCATCGGACACGTCACGGTGGTTGATCCGACTTCTTTGAGCTTCACCGGAGCACCGCCTGTACTCCCTTCTCTTCCACCTTCTTCATCCGACATGATGAATTAGGTAAGAATTCTGGTTTTGCTCTGATACCAATTCAAGATCACAATTGTATAAAACACAAATATATCAAAATGTACTCTTTGATTAATTGGAAATATCACTCAAAAACCAATTACATATATGTGTGTATATTGCTATGTGTTGGTGTATCTCTACTGCTCTTGATAGTACACTGCATATATATTGCATAGAAAGCCACTTGCTTAATAATATCTAGATACCAATTGTCCACTTGACAATTGGTTGGTGGATCAAAAGTATCCACTTGACACTTAAGATTCCAACATAACATTGAGACATGTAAATACGCAAACAGATCAGAGAGAGTACCTCGGCGTTCGGCGGAGGAGATATAGCGTTGAGTATGAATGCGAGAGAGAAATTTGAAGCGGCTATATGGAGGAAAGGAGTTTATATATGGGGTTTGACTGTGAGATTCTGGAGTAGCGTAAAAGAATGGACGGTTGAGATTTGATGTGAGAATAAAAGAGATTCAATATTGGGGTGAAGGCAGCCGCGAAAAGTGGGGCATATTATGGGGCGGGGATCCAAGATTTGCTACTAACCAAATTCTAATTCCAAATATGTCTTTTGGACCGCCCACGCCATCTTTACTTTTCTTACAACTTATTTTTTCAATAAATATTAGGAAAATGTTACAAAATAAAATTATGAAAAGTTTGTATAATTAGATAATAATGTATTATAAAACTGTAGACCCTTATAAAATATAAGCTGTCATGAAATCTTAGACATATTTGTAAATGTTTTTTGTTTGATTACGAGGAAGATATCAAGAATAATATTCAAATTCTAATATTTAAGAAGAGTGAACCTATACCCTTATTATCTAATCATACCTTCCTTAATTTGATTTTTTTTCTTTATGTTGTTTTTTTCTTTTGTCTTTTGTCTATTTGTTTGTTTTTTTTTTCTTATTAATAGTATTTGATTTATTATTTTTATTATTATTATTATTATTATTATTATTATAGAAAAAAACTAACAATGAATTTATATTTTATAATTTTTACGTTTTACTAACAATAAACAATAGCTTTTTTTAATAATTACGGCACATCGAACTACGTTTATAAATTTTTAAAATTATGTCAAATTATATCAAAACGGTTATGTCAAATTTGAACGAATGTCAAATTAATGAATTTAGCTTTTATAATTTTTACGTTTAGTAACAATAAACAATAGTTTTTAAGTAATTATGACACAACGAACAACGTTTATAATTTTATAAAATTATGACAAATTATATCAAAATGGTTATGTCAAATTTGAACAAATGTATAAAATTAACAATATATATAATAATATATTACAAAGTTTGATCCAATATTACAACTGCATCGACAGACCAAGAATGGCGGTTTTCAACTTATAATAACATGAATTTCGATTACTTACAAACGGTATAACCCGAAGGATTTTATAAATAATAAATTATACATACAACCACTTGATTTATAAACAACTGAATAAATTCGAACGAATAAAAAAGAGGCATTAGATTATCAATAAACACGAACGATTATAATTTTATTTTATAACCCAATAATAATAATTTTAATTTAATAATAATAATCAATGAAAAGACAATAAAATACGAAATTGAGATAAAACAAATCAGTTAGTCAAATCAGAGGGGTGGTTGATTAAAAAATTAATAAAATAATTTTTTTTATTTGATGAGTTATTAAAGGGTACAAAATAAAATAAGGGGTAGCTATAGCACAACCCTTTAACAAATGGTTGTTGTAATGTTACGGATTTCATTAATTTAACATAGAAAAAAAATATTAAGTATTTATTTATAACTTTATAGTTAAAAAGATCACATTATATATTTAACATAATAATAGAATTATATGGTATAAATTATTAATAACAGTATATATTAATAATAAAATTTACAGTCTTAACCATCTATATTGGTCAATTTATCTCGAAGAAAATAAAACTTGTTATAAGTGAGATGACAACAAGAAGACTATGTTTGACAAACTAGTTGAAAATGACAGTTGATAAAAAATGATGTTTGGTAAAAAAAAATCTATGATAACCTAGATGGAAAATATAAAATGACATAAAAGCCATATAGAAAAATCGATATATTTATCATCTATTATCTATCATTTATATGCTTCTAATAATAGAGATTATCAAAATCAATATGGTTTAAGAAAAAATAAATTTCTTTGTACCACATTCATTTGAAACAATCATAACCCTTTAATTTTCAAAAAATTAATCACTAAAGCTCAATAGTTTTTTAAACTTATATCTTAAATCATTTTGATTTGAAAAATGATACTTAATTGCATGAAAATTTAATTTGAATACTGAACTTATAAATTTCAACAAATTAATCACTACAATTCAAGAGATTTTTAACTTATGATATTTAATTTGTACTTATAATACCCGATTGGTTAATAATGGTATAGGAAGAGGAATTAGGTTCGAGTTCAAGTTGTGGCTGTGATTGGAATTGAAATTGGGTTTCCATAACGTTTTCAAATAAGTCAAAATTAGTTTGGGATTGAGATTGGAATTAGGGTTGGTATGGATTAAAGTAAGGACCGACCTTGTATAATGAACATTGATGGTATTCAAACATGTCGATTCATTTGAGGTTGGTAAAATTCTGACGGGTTTGAGTTGTCTCTAGTGGGGTTTTTTCTGATTGTTGGGAGACTTTGAAGAAGCCATTTGGGGGTATTTCTGAGTATAAGTGTTTGATGTTTGAGTTTGGCAAAAAAAAATGATGGGTATTTATTATAGGTGAAAAAGAGGGGGTACCAAGCTTTTGCCATGTGAACCACTTCGAACTCGACATAGCAGGGTGTGAGGACGGTGTTTGCCATGATGCTAAGACTTAAGGGTATGCCGCACGCGGCCCCCCATGCGTCCTCCACATCAGCAGGAAAGACGCGGCAAACACCATGCCCCCCCGGCGTCCAGAACGGGTTGCGTCCAAAGGGAGTCTTCCGGTGAACGTTTGAAGACGGGGCGAAATTCAAAAATTAGCCGTTGTATAGCCGTTGAAAACAATAAAAAAAAATAATTTTTTACACACTATAAATATATACCACACACATCTCATATTTTACACACATACAAACACACATATTTCTCTCAAATTTACAAACATTCATCTTTAGAAAAATATGGAGAACGATCCAAACACCCCCCCCCCCCCCGGTCAAATCGGAACACGTCCCGCGGCGAATACAACTACAACTTTGCCACGAATTGCACATTTACGAGTATGCTTATGGGTTCGCCGCAACAACCGCAATACCCGTTTCCATATCCACCACCGAACAAATATCAATACCCGTCACAACCTTACCCGTACGCGCCCTTCCAACAACCGTTTCTATCACAATCGCCACCGCTTCCATCACCACCACCACAAGCATCACCCGAAGAGGTTGTGATGGAAACACAAGCCCCCGCGTCTTCCTCCAAAAAGAAAAAGAAAAATAATAGACAAAAGAACAAAACGCGAAACGCGCAAGAGGCGAAGGTTCCGTGGACGACCGACGAAGAGGTTCAAGTGGTTAGATCGTGGCTCGCTATTTACATGGATTCGCAAAAAGGAAATAGCCAAACTTCCACATCGTTGTGGGAACGCATTTTAGACCACTACCACGAGGCGATGGGTCGTGGGGTGTACCGAAACAACGACGGTATTAACGGGAAGTGGCGGAAACTTCGTATCGAGTGCACCAAGTTCAACGGCATTTACAATAATTTGGTCAACATGCGACGAAGTGGCGAAAACGAATTCGGGATTTTCACAACGGCTATGGAACAATATGCGCGAGTTCAAGGGAAACCGTTTAAGCATATGCGAAGTTGGGAGTTGATGCGTACCGGTCCTAAATGGCTATTAACTCCTGATTCGCCTCACTCGAGCACGGGTTCCAAACGTGGGAGGACCCCGGATGACGATTTCTCGGATGCTCGAGACCCGATCGACCTCGATGACGACACCGAACCACAACCCGAGATGCCTCCGCCTCGACGCCCAATCGGCCGCGACCGAGCGAAAAGAGCAAACCGAGATGCGTCCGGTTCGTCTTCGAAAGACGATGTCGAGGAAATGTTCGACCGGCTCGTTGAACAATTCAACCGCCACAACGAAATTGCGGAATCGCGGTTGGATTATGTTTTGTTTAGCCGCTCCGGGACCGAAGAGGACCTCGAGGCGATCCGATTGATGACGGAACAACGACGGAAGAAATATTTTAATAAGTAGTTTTTTTTTTAAATTTAGGAATTGTCGTTTTTATTTTTTTTATTTCGTGCAATGTCGTTTTTATTTTTATTGTTATGTAATGTCTTTTATTTAATTTTAAATGTTTGGTTTTAATTAATTTTTAATGTTTGGTTTTAATTAAAAAAACGTAAAATATAAATGTGACGTGGAAATTAAAATGGTAGTAATGAAAGTCTTGCACACCCTTCAGCCTAAGGGGCACGTCGTGGAAGTCTTGAAAGTCTTGGTGACGTGGCGATAACGTGGCGGTAGTCTTGGGTTGTCATGAGTGTCTTGCACACCCTTCAGCCTAAGGGGCACGTCGTGTGCCATCTCAAGCCATAACCCTCTGACTTAATAGTTACAAGCTCTTTGTAACTTAGAATTTGCTTTGTAATTTTTCTGGTCATTGCACCCAACATCAAATCACATTATCGAATCAAAGTAGATGTTTTCCCATTCATAAGAATGATTGAGGCTAACATTACTAGTTTTCGAGTGCCAACAACATTTTGTAAAATATATACTACAAATTAACAAAATAAATAAGATCTCGAACAACTTTAATATCTAATAGACTTGTGTTGATTGGATAATATAGTATTAATATGATTTTAAATATATACCACATGAGGCAGTTTAAAACCTAGCGTGAATAAATATTGGATGTAAAAAAGTTAACTGGTAAAATATTTTATAACGTTTAAAATACACCCATGAACTAAAAAAACGTCAACAAAAGGTAACGACCAATTTAAAATGTTAAAAAAACAATTTATTTAATAAGTTCAAAAAACACCCATGAACTATAAAAAAGCTATTAAAATATAACAAACTATTTAAAATGTAAAAAAGATCACGATAGCCTTTTAAAACAATGATGTATTTTACATTATTTTGTTTCTGTTGTCCATCCATAAAATAAAAAAAGAATAATAAATATTGGTATGGTTAGAATATTATATCGTTTAAATATGATTTGAATGATAGTATATTATTATGATTAGGGAGGATATTTATGAAAAAGATTTTATAAAAATCAATATACAATTTGTGATTGGAAGTGTACTTATGGGTGTATTGATCCAAAGAATAAGCCTTATATAAGCTTTATCTAAGTATTTAGAAGTGTATTAATCCGAAGAATGTTATGATTAAGCACCCTCGACAGTCGCATACACACCATTATGCAGGGAAATGAGAATGACAAGAAGAAACTACCAAGAACACAAGGATTTAAGTGGCTCACTCGATCTAGTCTGATCGTGCTACGTCTACCAGAGAACTAGAGAGATTTTATACATCGATAAAAATTATATACAAAGTATATACTGCACTCCACAATATTTATGACTCACTCACCTCACATATATAATACTTTGGTTACAAACATGGAGAAATGTATACAATGAGAAAAGATCTAATATGTATATGGGGCGAAATTTTTCCCACCATGCTTTCTGCGATCTCCGGCTAACGTGACTGGTCGTGTGACCATACTGGTCAGATCACCATACTTCCATTTTAATGTTAGTGACTATTGTAGAGTATTAATAGTGCAGAGAGTGCTTCTAACTAGAAACAATACTTCTGCCTGGACTACCAAACTTGCTTCACTTGAGACTCCTAGACATTACCTCGACTGCGGATCCCTTCGTACTACGTAAACGTCCAAACTTTTGATCCTTTCGGACTATAGATTCCTCCAAATTGTTGATTCTTCTAACTTTAGACTTCGCATAGTTGTGAACTTCAAATGTTACTATTAGACACCACACCTCTAACCAAGTAATTGAAACAATATAGTCATAACATTATATGATCTTTCAAATCATATTTCTATGATATAAATATTTAACCATAACAATACATTTGAAACATCATACCACTTGTCAACAATAACTGCAAGATAGATGCTTCATAGTCCAGCACAATTGGAGATGCTTGTCCAGTTGATGAGTTTTTCTAAGTTCATCACTGACTCTTGGAATTATTTTATTTATTTATCATTACTAAAGAAATTGACACAAATTGATGTAGAGACCAAGCCATGTAATAAATCATAGTGTGACTCATGAAATAATGGAGAACATACAATTTGTAGGTGGAAATTGTTCGTGTTGCTAATGGAAGAGAACATAAAGTTGTACTTAAAAGGATTTGTTTTGACAACGATGATATTGAAAAACATCAATGTCCAAAAAGAGAAAGTTCGTAATGGTAATATTATTTTCAGCTTTAGTATATTTAGTCGAATCTTAAGATTGAGGTGGTCCATGACGTTTTTTGAAAAACGTTCCAAATTTATGAGCGTTTTGCGAACATACATTCTAGCTCTATGGGTAGTTTTTAACAAACTTTCTAGATTTGAAAAACTTAATTTGTTAAACTTGTTAAAAAATGTTACGATGATATTTTTTTGGGCAACTAAAATAGTTTGTTACCCTTTGATAATATTTTTTAGTTCACAAGTGTTTTTTGAACATTTTAAATAGTTTGTTACCTATTTATGACATTTACAAAATTTGACCTGTTAAACCTACTATATGATACTGCCATGTCATTTTTTTTCAACACTTTAAATAATTCGTTTACCCTTGATAACACTTTTTTAGTTTATATGTGTTTTTTTGAACATTTTAAATAGTTCGTTACCCTATTCTGAAATTAACCCTACTTTGTATCATCCTTCGTCCCTTGTTCCACTAAAACTTTTCTCAACAAGTTCCAAACCGATAATCTTTTGTATTTGAGTGAACTTTTTATATCTTAAGAAGGTAAGACGACTTCAAACATTAGCCATAAACAACTAAAACATCAAAATCCAACAATGTCAACAAAAATTAACATGCCATCAATGGTGTTTATTAACAACGAAATTTAACATGGTATCAATGGTGTACTACAAAACCATACTATAATGAATCTATAAAAAAATTTCACCAACCTCTTCAAACACTTTATACAAACAAAAACAACATTTAATTATTCGCTTATTAAAAAACCAACTAAATTTTCATCACCATCGCATAATAGATATCATTAATCTTGAATTAGGCCCCACCAGAACCATACTTCTTACCAAAAACAATAACCTGAAGCTTGTCATAGCCAGCAAGAACACCAGCACCAGCAACCGCCCGTAATATATTTGCACCCGCACCCTTAAACAAAGATTTTGCACCCTCGTTTCTTATAATTTGAGCAAATGCATCATAAGAGCTTTTGTACTTGACGGCTTCACCAGATGTCATCATCATTCTTCTACGAACTGTGTCAATTGGGTATGACGCAAGCCCAGCACCATTTGTAATCAGCCAGCCAAGCCCAAAGCTAGCAAAGAAACTATCCTGAAATATTTAAAAAAAAAAAAAGAGTTTCACTTTACCTTCTTTTTGGAAATTACATTTTTGGTCCTTTAGTTATGCACAGTTTTCTAGATTTTGTCCCAAAAGAAATTAGTTTTTAATTTGGTCCTTATTTCAATGTTTCGTCAAATTACTACATTGTCATTTATCTAGAGTTTTTCTATAAACGTTTGTTGTTTAATTTGGATTACATTACAAAAATGTAGGATGAGCAAAACCGAATCATAAAACCAAAAAACCGATAAAATCGAAACCGATAAAACGGAAACCGACAAAAACCGACGGTGTGGATTTGAGATTTTGAAAAAACCGACTTATACGGGTCGGTTCGGTTTTGAACCTACTAACCCACGGTTTAAACTCATGGTTTCAACGGATTTGAACCCACAACCTCGTTTATACTTAATAGAAACGTACTTCTGGTGGGTTTGAATCTAAAAATCTATGATTTTAAACCCATGGTTTTAGTGTGTTTGGATCCACAATCCTATTTATACTTTATGACAACATACATTAAATGGGTTTAAACTTTAAACCCACAAACCCGCGGTTTCAAACTTGAAAAACCAAAACCCATGAACCTACAAACCAACGGGTTTAAATTGAAAACCCACAAACCAAACCGAAAAACAGACCCATATGAGTTTTAAAATCAAAAAACCGACTTTTATGGTTTGGGTTCGGTTTTAGCCAACCAATCCATGCTCATCCCTATAAAAATGGTTGGTCAAATTTACCCTTTTCAACGCTTGATTTTTTTATCTTATTAATGTTGCCCGCTACTAAAAAAAAGTTGGCAGTTTACTACTTTACTTTGTAAAACTGATATCATCAACGTGGTGCACAAAAAATACCGTCACTTTGCGAAAAATAAGATTTTGAGGAAAAAAAAAAAAAAAAAAAAAAAAAACTTCAACCGAGAGAATATACGAACCTGCAAACCTCCGGTCAAAAGAACGGGCTTCAACGAATCGTACATTCCAAAATACAATCCACGATACACGACGATTCCAACAATTGAAATGTTGAATCCACGGTATAACCCTACAATTCCATCGGTTGCAATGGTTTTCTTGTAAACATCAATTAATCCATTGAATTGTCTCTCTCCTCCTTTCTTTGCAGCTTTGGCATCGTTTGCTAAACGAGTTCTCGCATAATCCAAAGAGTATACGAAGATTTGGGAGGAGGCACCGGCGGCAGCACCGGAGGCGAGGTTTCCGGCCATCCACTTCGCGTAGCCGTCACGGTCTTTCTTGAAGTTAAACAGCGCCTTGAAGTAGTCCTTGAACGCAAAGTTAAGAGCTTGAGTGGGAAAGTAACGCATGACATTAACAGTGTTTCCTCTCCATAAAGACATAAGTCCTTCGTCCTTGATTGTTCTTGAGAAACAATCTCCGATGCCCTTGTAGGGTTCGGAGAGACGGCCGGATTTTATCATTTCGTCTTGGTTTTGGACCAAAAGCTTCACACGCTCAATTGGGGCAGCTGCGGTTTTGGAAACGGCGCCTGAAACTCCGCCCATGAGAAAATCGATGGCGAATCCGGCGAAACCTTTTTCAGATGGAGATTGAACGAAAACAGGGGAAGCATTTGCAAATACCAATGACTGTGTTAATGGATACTGGAACCCTGGATTTGAATAATTCCTATATGTGAATTGCCTCTGAAAGTCACCGTAACCAGTTCGAATATCTTCGTTCTGATTGATCATTGTACTTGAAATTGAATTCCTACAGATGAATGAATTTTGATTAGTAAACGCCTGGAAAAATTGCCAATTTCAAAGATGAAAACGTAACAAATATCCAACAGAACTAAGAATAATATTAAACATCATTACGATTAGATCACAATTAACAAGGTAAGCTACATAGGAATATACACGTACAGAAACAATGTGTTTGCTAAATGTTCGACGTTATAAAAAACGATGACGTAATTAGAATACAGCATACAGCTGTTAGAAGCTGAGGAGTCTTGATCACGATGACTATCATTGAAACATGTAGATACGTATACAGATCGGAGAGAGTACCTTGGTGGTCGGCGGTGTCGGAGATATGGCGTTGACTAGAGCGAGAAAGTAATTTGAAGCGGCAAAATGGAGGGAGGGGGTTTATATAGCGGGGTTTGATGTGTGAGATTCTGGAGTGGTGTGAAGAAATGGAGGAGATTTGACTTTTGAGGTGAAAAGTAAAAGAGATTCTAGATGGTCTCCAAGATTTTTGGGGTGGTTGGTCGAAGATTCACTACCAGCAAAGTTCTATTTGAAAACATGTCTTTTGACTGCGCACGCCGCTCTCCGTACTTTTTATTTTCATCTAGATGGTCTCATTGTATTCATTTTTAACTTTTTATTTTAACGAGCGGAAGGGAGCCGTGCGTTGCTGCGGTTAAGGAAGTCAACAAATTAAAACTACAGGGGTCAAAACTGTAATAATGTTAAACTGGCAAACAAAACTATAGGGACCAAAATTGTAATTAATAAAAAATAAAACTATAGGGACTAAAACTATAATTATACAAATTAAAACTACAGAGGTAAAAATTGTAATAAACTAAAGTGGTACTGTTCATTGAAGGCAACAATTATATATATATATATATATATATATATATATATATATATATATATATATATATAATTTATTCTTTTACCCATGTTAAATTGTGACAAATATCATATTAATATTTTAAGACACTTATCATAATTTAACATATGTAGAAAGATGAATAAGAATAAAATATAGAAATGAAAACAAATTCTCATATCATATAAAGTCCCACTAATTATACCTTAACTTTGTTTATTAAATATTGAGACTGAAATCTTCTTTCATATTTGTAGATGATAAATAATCTCGAACAAAAAGAAGATGATAAATAATCAAATTATTTTTAAAATGTGTATGTCGATACATCTAACAGGAGAAAAGCTCCTTTTTTTGTTTAAAGAATACTAGGTTATAAACCCGTGTATTATACGGTTGAAATATTAAAATGAATTATATAATAAAAAATTATGTAAATTATAAATTTGCAAACAACTTGTATATAATATAATGTATAAATATTGGTAATGGTGTGATCGCTATATATAATTAATGTAAGAAATGATTTGTAAATACTAACTAATAAATCATAAAAAAAATATTTATATAGTAATATAAAATATTAATATTTACATACAACAACGTATATAATACATTTATATCGTCTGAAAAATCAAAATATATATGTTGCTTTTGTTATAAATGACAAACATATTTAAATATCATAAATTTCAAAAAATCTATTTGTTACAATATTTATGGTTCTTTTGCTAAGGGTATCATTATTGTCTAAAATCAATAATTTTAAGCTTGTCTACTTAAAACTCGAGATAACACAACATACTAAATAATTAAAAACTAAAATAATGTTTAGATTAAATGTTGATATTTTATTGAAATACCGTATTGTCAAAGTTAGACAAAAAAATGTTACGACATATGCACGTCTATATCTTGACCTTTCATATCTCTTTTCTTTTACTCTCATCACTTCTGGTTTTGAATTCTTTTTTTAGATATTAGCTCTTTTAATTTGTTTCTGTTATATTTTTTAATTAAGCATGCCATTAAATACACTAAAAAACAATGAGCTTACACATAAAGAACATACATATTCATCAAAAGTTACCAAATGTCGTAACAAAAAGAATAAAAAAACCCATAACATCCATAAAACAACTATCTAACAGTACAATGAGAATCCAACCATGCAATAATGTTATCAAGTACCTCTAATACTTTGTTATCAGATTTACCTTCAAGAATGCAATGATAACTTCCATCATAAAGCTTCAAAGATTTGTCTTTACTGGCAGCTTTGTCATAAAGATATTTGCTGATATTTGGATCTGTTACCTTGTCTTCAACTCCATGGAGGATCAACAATGGTGATGAAACCTGAAAGTTTTTCAAGAAAGTTGATTGGTTTTTGAGAAATGAAAGTTGTAGAATATAGAAACACACACGTGAAAGAAAAAACCAACCTTTTCTACTTTGTATTCAAGTTCATTTGTGGCATTTAAAAGTTCAGCAGTCTTTAATCTTATTTGCTTTTGGCATAAATCTTGACAAAAAGATTAGATTTTTCTGTAGTGGTTCTGGCGGCTTCATTTCCTCTGCAATCTTTAAACCAAATCAAACAGTCAAAAACATAAATTTTTACTAAATAAGTAATGTTAAATGATTAGCATATCAGGGGTAAAGAGGGAAATTTACTTTGCACATTGGAGCCACAAGAACTACACCATCCCACTCATGTTGTTCTTTAAGATGAACTTTAAGTGCAATAGCACCACCCATTGAATGGCCCAAAAGAAACCGAGACAACCCTCTCACTTCAGGTCTTCCTGTAAATATATTTTTACATTTGATTAAATTACAAAAATGGTCCATGAGCTCTAAGATTTTTACCATGTTTAGTCCAAAATTGAAACCCTTTTCAGTTTTGGTCGTTATTTCAAGGTTTCATATTGATTTTGGCCAAAAAAAACCTTAAAAGAAGGACCAAAATTGACATAAATACTTGAAATAATGATCAAAATCGATATGAAACCTTGAAAGAAGGACCAAAATCGATATGAATTTTGAGTTAAGGAACAAAATCAAAAAGTAGCAGGGACCAAAACTAATATGAAATTTTAAGTTTGGGAACAAAATCAAAAAGTTGCAGGGACCAAAATCGATATTATTGTTATAATAAGGACCAAAACGAAAAAAGATTTCAATTTTGGACTAAATACGATAAAACTCAAAGCACAGGGACTACTTTTGTAGTTTAATCTTTTCCTTTTTTAATCTAGTTTTTCGGCTTATAGCACTTCACATGGAGTTAAATATGCTTACAAGTTTATAAATAAATAAAAAATATAAACAAAGCCATATGAAATTCAACATTGAAAATAGTTTGTTTGACCATGAATGTCAAATACGGAGATTTAGAACAAAAGGGGTACCTTTGATTTTTGTGTATTGTTCAATTGCATTGTCAACTAAATCACCAAAATTAGGGATATAGCCATGAAGCCCTTCTGACATCTGACAGGCCAAAACCAGGATGATCAATGGCATAAACACCATAACCAGAAGCAGCAATTCTCTTTGCAATCCCTGAAAAATAGTATAAAATATAAAAAATTGAATTTAATATTTAATAATAACTAATATAAGACATAGATGATAGGTGTCACCACAAACCTTCAAAGAAAAAAGTGCAAGTATCACTATATCCTTGGAGAAAACATACAACAGCTTTGATTCGGACTCCAGGCTTTGGCAACCAACTTTTGCAGAAAATTTCTTGACCTTTTGAGTTCATTTCAAACCACTACAATTCAATAAAAATAGATATTGAGGGTTGGTTTTGAAACTCTCAGTGTGACCGTGCGAACCTGCAACCGGCTTTAACGGTCTTCGAATTCTCATCCATCTTGGTACGGGCTTCGGTGTAATGTTTGAAGAGGCTTTTGGAATTGTTTCCTTTTTGGTTGAATCTGTTTTGACGTACGGAGGGCCGACTGACCTTAACGAATTGGAATTTCTTCCTAGGGTATTATAAGGAATCAGCCATCAAAGTATCTTTGAGACATTTCGTCGATTACCTGGGTTGCATGTTTTATCGACTTGTAAGGAAACAATAAACCCATTTATTGCAGTAATTTGAGAAGAAAAAACAACAAATATAATGTTCTCAAACCCATAAAATATCTAGAAAGGAAACAAATTGATACACTTTCCCGATAAACTAAATTCAATAAGTTCTAAAAGGTGTAAAGAATTCGACAAATGAAGATGGGTGGTGGTGTGTGTGGTGGCGGAGATCGAGACATCAGCAGTCTAGCAGTGGTAGAGATGGCAATACATAGTGATGAAGCTTGCCGGTTAAGGAAGAGAGACAGAGGAGGCGATATATGGATTTGAAGGGGATGTTGGATTTGAAGGGGATATTCACAATGGAATGGCAAATTGCCGGAGAAGACGCATATGTCGACTTCACCCACTGTGGTTCTCATTCAATTGATTCAAAACTAAAAGGCGAGATTGAAGGGGTATTTCAAACTAAGAATGCGAGATTGAAGGCGAGGCAAGATTGAATAGAGTCATACTGATTGAAACCGTTACTGGTTTTTTGCTTCTGTTTCCTTATTTGTTGGATTAATACGGGATGTGGGGTTTAGGCGGGAATTTAATAGGAAGGGTTCTAAGTATGTGACATGTGGCAAAATATAGCCTTAAAAAAATGCCATTTGGCATCTAAGGCTTTCTTTTATTATAGAAGATAGATAGATACGTGAATACTATTAAAATGCACGATAAACTTAGATAAATGTTTATAGCATTAAATGATTATATTAAGTATTAACAATAGCGGGTGAGTAGTAATTCGTGGAATGCTATAGTTTTTTAGACATCAAAGAAATGACAAGTGCTGTTTTTTCTAATGCACTTTCAAAACGAGTGGCATACAATTGGATACCAGAAGTTTTTATTTTGAATGGTCGTGCACTCGTGCCACTAGAAAAAATAATGTTTACCTTTTACATAAATATTTTATGGGTGTGCAATAATAATAATAATAATAATAATAATAATAATAATAATAATAATAATAATAATAATAATAATAATAATTTTCAGAAGTTTTTAGAATATGAATATGATAGATTTGCCGTTCAAAAAAAAAAAAAACGGGTTGTTGTAACTTTGTTTTTGGGTAAAGAGGACGGTACCTCTGACAAATTTTATTAATAAAAAGAATAAATACAATTTAAGGTTGGGGACTCCCCACCAAATAAACAATAAAAAGACCCATTGTGACAGGCCCCAATGGTCAACAAGGCAATACTAGGAACCAAAACAGGTTTTGGAACCAGAGAACATAACAGGAACATAAAAAACAAACATCCTGCAAAAAAACAAACCATACAAGGAGAGAAATATATAATAGAAAAGATGAGATAGGAGAGAATAATAGACCACAGTGGAAAATAGGAGATACATCTCTCAACGTTAGCTTTGTCCAATTACCAATTATGTTGACATTCTTATAATTCAACTGAAATTAATAAAAATACTTTTAGTTTCTTCATGATAACAGCTATAAAAAAAACATTTTCAATGATTAAGTGTTTGTATGCGGGTAAAATATTAGAAAATACTAAATAAACACCCCTTTATACTTCATATACACCTACATGACTTTTGATTATTTATTAAATTGTTAAGTTTAGTTATAATACATTTCCACCTCATCTATGGCATCCTCTGTTTCCCGTGATTTCAAATGTCAAAATAAGTGATACTTTTTGAATAGCCCTTATTTTGTATTTTGGTGAAATGGTGAAATGGAATTAGCAATTATGTTGAAATTCTTATAATTCAACTGAATTAACCCAGCAACTTATCATCTTCTGCTATGTATTTTCGAACACATGACAAATAGGATGTTATCTAAATCAAATTCACATGAGCAACTAATAATGGATCTAGAAATGACTTGAGATTAACAAAAAAAAGTAAGTTGCATAAAATCCAACGTACATTATTTCTATTACATTGAACCAAAAACATGATATTTATATAAATATAGTGTAAAAAAATTGATAGTGTACATTTTAAGAATATAAATTTGGACTTGGACCAAATTTAGAGAAATGGCTTTAAAATGTGTTGATTATTCTCTAAATTTGGAGTTATGGTAATACCGGTTGATGGAAAATGTCCAAACACATTATTTAAGTGGATTGTCCCCAATTTGATAAAGTAACTTGGTTGAGAAGATGTCAACAAACAAGATACTTCACGTTTAGGACACTTATATGACATGTTACACAACATGATCACGAACACAAATACAACCTAAAGAAAATACATAAAACAAAACCATCAAAACAATACTTTTATTCATCAAGATACGTGTATTAAGGTAATAATAACACAACCAAATTACTACAATGGACAAAATCTAGGGAAGAAAACACCACAAGATTCAGTGATAGTGCGAAGAAATTGAAAGTTTGGTGGCAAATTAGGGTTATTGATGTCTATGTATTTGCATAAGCAATTCTTATGGGCATCTAATTCTTTGCAACAAAGTGGAGATGGTGATCCTTTTGCAACTAAAGCTGGATAGCAATCTTTGATCTCTTGATTGGGATTGCAATCTTGAGCATGAACATCGCCCAAAAGAAGCATCATTGCAACAAAAATAGCAACAATAGAAGTCGTGTTCTTCATTTTACAAATCTTGGAATGATAACTTGAGGGTGATCAATTTGAACAATGGGAAAACTTGGTTTTTCATTACATTCACGGTGGTATAAATACAATTACAAGTCAAGAGTAAAAGCTACAACAAATCTTTTAAACTAGGAAACGGCTAATAATATGGAAATCATACTAACAATAGAGTACTAAAAAAAGAAGGAAAATATCCAATTAATGTAAATTAATACGTTTAATGTGTCGTGAGTGTATATCGAAGGAAAGTATGATCAAATTTGTCCGAAATTAAAGATGCGATTATTATTTCTTGTAATTAACCCCGTTACATTTCGTCTATTTTAGTATTTGCAAACTACTTATAACTTGGTATTTAATTTGTAAATCGTCTAATCACCGGACGGTACTATATACCTATGCTAAATCGCATTACCCAATCAAACATTATAATATTTTAATGTTCCCATTCATTATAAGGATTGAGGTCGAGAATTATTAGTTTACAAGTGCTAGCGACATTTTGTAATTCACAATTTACAAATTGACAATATTTGTATTATTTATTTATTTACAAATGGTTGAAAACATATGGATCCACTACGATCACTAAAAAACTCATAGGAATAATTTATTAATTTACAATCCCATTAAAAAACCTTTGTTTTTAAAAAAAAAAAAACTTTCAACTAAATCTGAGTTCATTGGATAATATAGTAGTAATAAGTATTGTCAATTCAAAATTCCTATACATTTTATTTCAATTTTGATGTGAAAAAGGTTTACCTAAAACGTATGCAACTTAGGAGGGTATATTACGTACGTAGACTTTAGACCAACAGAAAGAGTTCGAGTCAAATCTTGGTTCCACAGTTTGTTGAATGGGTATGGAAATCTAGAAAGGTTGAGCAAATCATCACAAAATTATTCCAATAACTTATATTCATGATGTTATGTGAAAAGTCTTCCCAGCATCTCCAACAAATTATATGACATGAATATATGTATTTTAAAGTAATTAGTAAGATTTTAATAATCAAAACTAAATAATCATCTCATTATAATAAAGGGTAAATTGCATAAAAGTCACTAACTTTTTCAATTTTCTCGATTTTGACACGGTATTTTTAGTTTTTGCAATTAAGTCATTATGTTTTCAGAAAATTGCAATTAAGTCATTATATTTTCCAAAAAGTTGCGAAAATGACCATATGACAGGATGGCAACAGGTTACCAGGTCATATGATCAAATTTGCAATTTTTCAGAAAACATAATGACTTAATAGCAAAAATAAAACATAGTGTCAAAATCAAAAAATCTGGAAAAGTTAACGAATTTTATGCGATTTACCTTATGCAATTTATATAACTTAATCACTTTACATGTCTCATACGTGTCCAAAAAATTAAATTTTTTGTATTAGGTAATTTATAATTGTATTCTGTTTTGGAACGATAACATGGCAATTCCACGGCCAATATTGTTGCTGAATATTCACATGAAAACATTAAAATAATTTTATTAAATAATAACCAAGTTTTGCTTTTGTATCATTGTAAAATTCTATTTTATTTTTGTACATTTATATAAATCAATGAACGAACATCAATATAGATTTTTATAACCCATCATATAAAGACATTGTTTACATAACCAATTACCCAATAGGATATTCACACTGAGGGCATGTAAGTTAGTTGTTATTCGTATGCATTTATCCTAAATCTTTTTGAAATTCCATTTTTAGGACAATAAATTTGATTACTTTGAATGGAAAAACAAGGTAACAACAAATTTATTTTTTGGACACCTATAGGGCATGTAAAGTAATTAAGTTATATAAATTGCATAGGGTAAATTGCATAAAATTCGCTAACTTTTCCAGATTTTTTGATTTTGACACTATGTTTTATTTTTGCTATTAAGTCATTATGTTTTCTAAAAAATTGCATATTTGACCATATGACCTGGTAACCTGTTGCCATCCTGTCATATGGTCATTTTCGCAACTTTTTGGAAAACATAATGACTTAATTGCAATTTTCTGAAAATATAATGACTTAATTGCAAAAACTAAAAATACAGTATCAAAATCGAGAAAATTGGAAAAGTTAGTGACTTTTATGCAATTTACCCTATAATAAAATATGCTTAGATAATTTTATATTCATTTTCAAAGCAAATTTTCTCTTTTATGATTTTGTCGATCTCATCATTTTGACCGTGAAAAATAGAAACATACTTTTCCAAAAAGAGCCTTTCAATATACTCTATTTAATGGTCCAAGATTGCAACCATTAAAGAGAAATTGAAATTTGCCATGAGAATTGAAGTACTATATAAAGTTTCACTCATGGTTGATCACCACACAACTATTATTTTTTAGACTCTAATAAAATAATTCTTTATATCCGTGAAAAATCCAAAACCAAGTCGCAGGAAAACTTATGTGAAAAAAAACTTCAATACATTTTCACAAGTTTAATTTATTCTTCTAGAAAGAAATTATGATAGCTTTATTGTCCTCATCTAATACAGCTCGATCGGTATTCTTGAGCCACGTTGTTTCTCGCAAGTATCAATTTTGCTTGTTTTTTACATAAACTAGTCGAATGCCCGCGCGTTATGCAGAAAGAAAATTATGTATTTATAGTATAGATAAATACATATTATTCATATACTATTTTTAAAAAGATTATAAACACATTCTCATTATTTTCAATTATTTGATGATAGATATATGTATCAAATTATTGAAAGATAAAAAATTCGTGACATGTATGATAAATAAACACAATCAAATAAAATTAAAAATAATATGATTTAAGAAAGATACTTATCTTGAACCACATGATTTTAATAGCATCCATCTACAGATTATGCATGTATATAATTTCTATTTAATTTCAGTTTATTTTTTACTTTTAGGGTTTAGGGTTTATAAAAACTAATTATTCGGTCAAGTTTCAATTTAAAATATTTAAATTAAACTAAGAGTATGGATTTTTTGTTTTTTATATTTTTTTGTCTTATAAATATATTATATTTGAAGTTTCCTTAATATATATATATATATATATATATATATATATATATATATATATATATATATATATATATATATATATATATATATATATATATATATATATATATATATATATATATATATAGATGGGTTCAATACAGAACCAAAATTAAATCACCTAACCACAGAACCATCCTTAAAACCCATGGATCATTATATAAACGTCTTAGATTAAAAAGGATACACCATAAAATCATACACCTTGTGCAGGGAATTATTACTAGGTAAGGGTATATTGGGTTTTTAAGCCAATCGATCACCATCTTCACCTCATTCCAACTTTACACCATCGAAGGCCCCTTCGTTCCCATCCATCTCTTCTTCTTCGTTCCAACTTTACACCATCGATTCGTTCCTATCCATCTCTTCTTCTTCGTTCCGAATTTACACCATCGATTTCACCCTTCGTTCCCATCCATCGCCGCTGATCTCCTTGCTCACGGCGGCTCTGACGGACTCCATGGATACATCAACGACATGGATAAAGCAGCCGCCACTTCATTATCATTCTTCGTTAGTTTAATTTGAAAATTTCAGTCTATAAAATGCTCCGATTTTCCCACAGATCCCAGATCTACACTTGATTGAATGTTTAATTTGAATATCTGATCAAATTTCATGCTTTGTTTGTTCATATATCTTCATTAGTATATATGTTCATTAGTGAACATATGTTCATTAGTGAACATATTTTCATTTATGAACATATGTTCATTGATGAACATATGAATATCTGATCCAATTTCATGCTTCGTCTGTTCATATATCTTCATTAGTATATATGTTCATTAGTGAACATATGTTCATTGATGAACATATGTTCATTGATGAACATATGAATATCTGATCCAATTTCATGCTTCGTCTGTTCATATATATTTATTAGTATATATGTTCATTAGTGAACATATGTTCATTGATGAACATATGAATATCTGATCCAATTTCATGTTTCGTTTGTTCATATATCTTCATTAGTATAAATGTTCATTAGTGAACATATGTTCATTGATGAACATATGAGATATCAACGTATTGCAAAATCAAGATTCACGTATTTCCATATGTTCGTTGAAATTTTTTAGAACCTATAGTCTTCTTTTTAATTGGTTGCGTATCACTTGTTTTTAGGTATAGTATCATTTAATTTGTTATGTGCAGTTACGAGAATGTATATATGAACATTACTGGGCGCACCTTTAATTCCGTATCTTGTGGATATGGATGTTAATTTGACCATCATACAATTTATCATCAAAACTAGATCAACGGTGAAAAATATGGTTCTGCAGTTAGGCAATATTTTTTGGTTCTGCATTGAACCCATCCCTATATATATATATATATATATATATATATATATATATATATATATATATATATATATATATATATATATATATATATATATATATATATATATATATATATATATATATATATATATATATATATATATATATATATATATACACACACACACACACACACACACACACAAAATGTTTAATAATCATTAATGAGAAATTCTATAAAATACAATTTTTTAGGTTTTTTATTATATTTATTTTTTAAGTAGGCTTGTTGGTTATAAATGAAATATCAATATAGTACCTTTTAATAATAAATTTTTTGATTAAAATAATAAACACTTTAAACAATGAAACCTTAAAGAAATTAAAATTTTATTTTATATAATTTATCAGAACCAGTTCATGTTCAATATTATGAAATTTAATAAAATTTTCAACAAAAAAATGACGCTAAAAATTACAAATGATTAAAAAATAGACTTTACAAATTATTTAAAGTAATACAACCTAAAATAACAAATGATGACTTTTAATTAAATCTACATATTGGTCTTTTTCATTGTTTTAAAATTGGATCTGAACGGTCAGTTGAACCACTTAAACAGGGAAGCGGTCGGGTTATATTGTTTTTATTGCTCAAGAACCGTTTGTATGAACCAGCAAAAACCGGACGGTTCATATGAAGCCCGTTTCAACCGGCAGTTTAACAGTAAAAAAAATTAGCCTAATAAGCGTAGGTTTTTAACAAATGTCAAAACCCGATTTAGTAAATCCTTAAGCGGCCTTTTTCTTTTGTATCAACTAAACCATCATTTATAATGCAATATATGACTCGTTTTTCATGAACCTACTGATATGCGATGAAAACACAAAGATTATTGGCTTTTGTTTCCTGCCTGCCTGCTACAAATCTCATTCACCCACCATCATGTGTATTATTTTTTTTTTCAATTCAATTTAATATGTATAATCACATAATATATGTAAGTGTTTCTCGCTTATTTTCAATCACTTTTAATTTAATACACAAATCTCAAAGTTATTAGCGTAAGGGATAAAACATGATCATCCATAATATATGTAAAGCTCAACTTCATTAAAATAAAAATAATATAACTTTAAGTTATATATTCCATTGAAGTTTAATATTTGGAAACGTTTTTGACAATACAAAATGACTAATGGTTTATGTAATTGTTTCAACTCTGAGGGAGACTTTTATTCATATAATAAAAAGTTTCTTAAGTTGGTTTATCATGACGATATGGGATCAAACTATCATTCACAGTGTGTTATTTTATATCATTTTCTCATCCCACATCGCTTAAGAAACACAATTGAATGGAAATCAAACATCTATAAGTAAATAGATTAATACACATCTCATCCCACATTGCTTAAGAAACAAATTTTAAGGGAAAGCAAGCTCTATAAGTAAATAGTCTAAAACCATTTCTCTCATATCTTTATTCTTCTATGTATTTGATTGTAACCACCTTAAGCATTGGGTGCAACATTTCATAGACTATTGGTTCCAATTTTAGGTTCGGTTTCATAAAATTTGGATGGGTGCGCACCAACGCCTTTTTTATTTTATTTATTTTTTAAAATATTCAAACTAATGTGGTACATGATAACAATGTATATTAAAGCATGTTTAATAAAAGAATTCTATTATAAGATTTAGATAAATATTCATAGATATATATGTTTGAACTTTGAAAATGTTCGAACATTTACGATTCAATTTTTTTTATATATACCTTATTAAATCGAAAAATTGCTTACAACGTTGTCATCATTAAATTGAAATATGATACACGACATACCATGAACTTGCAATCCAATCGGGTTTTAATAGTTTTTAACTCATTTTAATATTCATATTTTTAGTTTCAATACTTTTGAAAGCTAAAACAAAATAGTAGAGTTCTTTGAAACATTGAGCCGAAAATAGGTTTTTACGATAAATTGACCAGTAATCAACAATATAATTTGAAAACCATGTTATGATCAAGATATAATGATAAGAGAACTGATGTGTGAAGCAATGTGACACAATTAAAAAACATCAAATTAATATGGTAAAAGATAAATAGTTGATATTGAAACATTATTTTCATTACTTTTTTTTATAATAGACACACACACACACACACACATATATATATATATATATATATATATATATATATATATATATATATATATATATATATATATATATATATATATATATATATATATATATATAGTACATAGTAATATATATATATATATATATATATATATATATATATATATATATATATATATATATATATATATATATATAGGGTCCCGTTCCGGTGAGGACTCTTTTTTCGGTAATGACTCGTAAGAACACCTTAAAAAAATTTAAAAAAAAATTAAAAAAAATACAAATCATAAAATCAAGAATAGTACTATATCATGATCCAAAAAAAATTGGAAAAAAAAATTTGGATCATGGAGAAACAGTAATGATACACAAAAATTATTATTTTGTGGATCATTGTTTCATTATAAAAAAAATAATGATCTACAAGTTTTTTTTAGAATTTTTTTTTCTCCAACATAGTACTATGATCCATTTTATTACTTATATTTTTGTTTTATTTTTTTTCAATTTTTTAAGGTGTCCTCACGAGTCCTCACTTTAAGAAGTGTCCTCACCGGATCGCTTATCTATATATATATATATATATATATATATATATATATATATATATATATATATATATATATATATATATATATAATAGTTCAATTTAAGAAGTGTCCTCACCGGATCGCTTATCTATATATATATATATATATATATATATATATATATATATATATATATATATATATATATATATATATATATATATATATATATATATATATATATATATATATATATATATATATATATATATATATATATATAATAGTTCAATTTAAGTTGTTTGATAAATGCTGAAACGTTCGCTACTGAAATTTTTTTATGTATATACATAGCGGTGAATTTAAAAAAGTAAGCACATTTGTCACATATTTACTACAGCATACTTTAAACGTGTAACGTAATAAATTTTTAAAAGTTTTTTGTAATATTCGTCTTCATTTTTGAGATCTAATAGTTTTGAAATCCAAATCCAAATAGTAGAATCATTTAAAACTTTGACAAATTTTGATAAAATGACCACTAACAAATAATAGTTGAAAGTAATAAGTCATATTATGATCAAGATTGATGGATCATGGATGCAAATGAATGATATTATATAAGCAAAAGAGGAAATGAAATATATATGTGTTGAGCAATGTGGGACAAAGAAAAAATATTCAAATTAGTAAGCATTATAAAAAGATATTTGAAAAGTCATTGAAAATATGAAAAGACATGAGAGTTTCAAATGAATGTGGTGCTTTGAAATATGCCTCTATTATAATATATATAGATATAGATTTCAATCATGCATACATCACTCATAATTTTTATGTGTTAAAGAGTGACAAGGTGATTTATTTTTCATCTACCTAAAAGGGTTTGGAAGTTAATTATATCTTTAATTACTTGTTTCGTTTTTGCAATGTAATTCTTATGATTCTTCAAATTGTTGGTCACTCGCTATGATCTAGGTTCAATTATGTTCCGGTACAACAATACATGGGTTTGTTATTTCGAAGTCACTATTAATTGATGGTGCTCCGCCTCCTCCTTCGTCATTATTCTATGTATTTAAGATGAAAACTACATAGGAGAATGCAAACATACAACTTACAATTTCACGTTATAACTATATGAATAATCTATGCACGGGTTCCGGTGAATGATGCAACCTTACCCACGGTCTTGATTTATGTCTATTTATAACATGCGTAGAAGTGGTTTGAGATATAGTCATATCATATATTTGGTTTTTCAACAACCATGTCACAAGATAATAGAGACGATGATACTCAATATATCATCCCCTATTTAAGAAGGAAAATAAGCATCTTAGAAAATCCTAAAAGGGGTGAGAAGCACATGTGGAGGAATATGAAGTGTTTAATAACCAAATGCACGCAGTCTCGGATGGGATCATCGACATAACTAGCATCACAACACTCATCCAGAATGCCAATAAATATTTTAGGCATTCTACGTGTTTAGGATAAGATGTTGAAGGCCCTGACAAAACATGCGCTCAATCTATAATCTATCTAGATGAGAATGATTCTCTCTTCTTCCTAATCACCAAAACGACCTTAGAATGTGTCTCCTTTCCCATCACGTCCCAAGTAACAAACACAACCTATATGTATTCTTTCACAAACATATGACCCTTAAACTATTGACATTAGAAACTATGAATCGAACCCATGTCACAAATACTTTCTAGACACAAATATCCCTTTCAAGCTAGATTACATAAACGACACGAACTATAACTTATGTCACATGTTACAAGATACACTAAGTTATTATCAAGATACCCGAACTAAAAACACTTACATCAAATTGAGCAAAAAAACAACTACTCAGAATCCATAACATGATCCGTACGCTTCAATTGCAACACCATCCGTTCATTCTCCAACATCGATCTCTCATTCTCCAATCTTGAAACCTCCAACTCCCGATCTTTTCTATCACAAAATCTCTGCCATTTAAACCGCTTTTTCTCCATTTCAAAAGCTTCACTTTCAATCCCAATTCTCTGTTCATGTAACAACAACATTCGCTTCATAACCCACTCTTTCTTTTGCGCTTTCGAATTGTTAACATCTTCAAAAAACTCATTCATCTCATCAAAGAAAATATTATTCTTTTCATTACCCTTTTCTCTTTCCCCATCATCTTCACTGTCATCATCATCTTCACTTTCATCATCATCTTCATGGTCCGAATCGTCATCTTTTGAAGATTGCCCTAAATTGGACGACTCAAGTTCTGTGCAATTGGGGATTTTTTGACCGTTATGGTAAGCACACATTTCTGGGTAAAAAAGATGCTTTGAGCTCAAGATTTTCTTGACGTCTTCTTTCATTTTAGGAGTTAAACGTGGGATTGAATCCATTAAAGATGGGTTTTCAACAACTCTACATGAAGTTCCTCTTCCAAGAATATCGTTTAATCGTTTGTACCTTTTGTTTAAATCGTTGAATTTGTCCTCGCATTGTTGTGGGGAAACTTGGCAGCCTTTTGAGACCATGATTTTTGAAACCGATTTCCATTTTCCTTTTTTCTGCAAGCAACCGGTGGATTTCCGATTTGGACCACCGTCAATGGCGCCGTCGTCGTCTCCGACACAAGCCACGATCTGGATTAGAAGTCTGACTCTGCTGTCGGACCATTTCATTCGTTGCCATTGTGAACTGCCCTTTCTACCCTTAACCCCGCTATGGTGTTCGCCGTTTCCGTCTTCCATGAAACTTGGTTCATCTTCATCGCTCATGTTGTGATCATTCAAGCTACCGTCTGGTTTTTGTTTCCCGAAACTCAGGTAGGATGTATTCGGGTTTAGAATCTTGGTTTCCATGAAAAGATTGTTTGCCATCGATTCGATTCGTCAGATTCGGAAGACGATGATTACCAAATTGGGTTTACTGATAATCGAAGTCTGAAAACGTAACGACGAATTTAAGAATCCGAGGTCATCGTTCATTCATGAACTCGGTAGAAATTAACGATCTTTAATCGACAATACAATCACTTTCAACTGGATTAACTAAAAGAAAGAAAACCCTAAAAGATAGATCGTAAGCCTTAAATCCCCCAGCCCCCGTAAGATCAAGATCGAAGTACATAAAATTTCTTCAGATTAGGATTTTGAAAATGTTACCTCTCTTGTGTAGTCGAGTATTTCGGCAGAGACTTTGCAGTGAAAAAGGGCTTTGCTATGTGCCAAGATTGTAGGTACTAGGTAGTGATCCAATTAACTGATGAGTTGGTGCCACTGGGTATTTAAATTATAGTTTATTTTCCTTGAATAGAAACTTTACATAAATATATATTTGAATGAAAATATATTGTCGAATGACTTTAAACAATTGTGCTAAAAAGAAAAGTGTAAAATTGGTTCTTGTGGTTAGTCGAAAACTGTATGTTGGGTCTAAAAAGTTGTCGGGTCTAAAAAGTTTTCGTTTCCAACTTGTATGAAAAATCCAAAATCAAAAATTTCTCGTGGTTATGAAACCTGACAGATTTGAAAAGACTAAAATAACTTTTTGATTTGTTTTTCCATTTTTTGATGATTATTTTTGTATTTTTTGACTAAAAAATAATAAATAAAAAAACTACCCAACCCCCCTCCTTTTCTACACCCACCAGTTCTCGTACTCTCTCTCTCTCTCTCTCTCTCTCTCTCTCTCTCTTCGTCTTCCTCACCCAACCGATCTAATCTTCAGTTCTCATCTACAAAACCTAACTAATCAAACCAGAAGAACTCCTCATCCTTCACCCCTTCATCTCTCAAATTCGTCCACACGTTACTAGAAGTAGTGATACTAAACTTTTTCTTTACTTAATTGTTTTAGATGAAAATGGGTTGCCCAAGGGGAAAGATGACGATCTGAACTGAAATCGAGGTTATTGAGACAGGTTTGTGGCGTTCTCCTTGCTCTATCAACGAATTCTCCTATGGCGCCATCTCCGACGCGTTGGGGGTGGATCCATCGATTTGGGTGTTCTTCCAAACTGCATGTTTCCCAATTTTCTCTTTGACCTCAATCGATCCCCTTTCCTGCTACATCTGAAACTAAACCAGAAATATTGAAGCTAGAATATAATGCTTGAATCACAAAATGGAGATGTGTATTTTGAGGGTCGATTTCTCCGATTGGTCACGCCCCGTCAAATCCGCAAACGTTGTCTATTTCTTCGATTGGTTAACGACGGTGGGGGTTGTTGCTATGGTTGCAAGCGATATAATTTTCAGGGGTACTCTTTTTCTCTAAGGGATATTGCTTACGAGGTGGAGAGGAAAGTGGCGATAGGTGGGTGTTAAGGAAAGGACAAGGTAATTTTGAGGGTGGGATTTGTTGCAGAGAAACATGGTGTTGGAAAGACACATGAAAGATAAGAGGGAGAGAAAGAGAGAGGATGATGGCGAGAGAGAGAGAGCGAGTGTGTGTGTGGTGGAAAGAGGGTGAGGGTGGGGTGGGTGGGTTCCGTTTATTTTTAATTAAAAATATTAATATAGATATTAAAAATAAAAAAGAAAGTAAAAGGGTAAAATTGTTTTGGACCAAAACCACGAGAAATTCTTGATTTTGGACGTCTCATACAAGTTGAAAACTTTTTTTTGACCATATTCATAGTTTTTTGACAAACCACAATGACCAATTTTGCAGTTTTGTCTGTGCTAAATGATGAAAATAAAGGTTTTAATCTTTTAAACTATTTTATGTCGAAATAATGTTCATGTTTGATTAAATATTTGAAGCAACTTGTTGAATAATTATAAAAAATACAATATATTATACACATTTAAATTAAACATAAATCTATTCATATAGAACATAATATTTTTTTTTTGCATACAAATTTAATTTGAAGCATTAGAAAATCATTAATTAGCAATCTTGTTTAACAAATTAGTCATATATTATTGTCTTGTGAACCGCATTCAATGTCGTGTATGTTTTGGTAATCACTCAAGTAGTAGGGAAAATGACACTGTAGCCCAACCAACTTTTGGGTTTTGATCTAAAAGGTCCCTAAATTTATTTTTTGGCTTTCTACAGGCCTAAACTTCATTTTACCTGTTCAAAAAAGACATTCGATTGTAACAACCGGTTTCAGTGCATGAGGTGGCTTTTTATTAAAAAAATAACTAAACAAAAATGGGAAATCAAGTTGCCGTCTCTTTTCACGATTAGGGCTCATAAGATTTCTTGTTTCTTGTTCGGAAATCAAGTCACAAAGGCGAGAGAGTTTCAATGCCGAAAACATTTTCGTTCGTTCCAAGGGTTATCTGAGATTAACATGATGGTACAAACACAATACCCATATGAAATTAAACAAAAAAAACCCTAAATTTCTTACAGGGAATAACGATTTCCAGAAATCAAGATCGGTTTTTGGTGCCTCGGCTACTTTTGTAGCCCATGAGATTAACATGATGAGAGATCCAGCGGCGAGAGATAAAGTCGATGTCAACCATGGAAACGGGAAAGCATTCAAGACCTTTTTATTGTAAATATTGAAAATCACATTCAAAAACCACCATGTCGCGAAATAAAATCCAATTTTCACTTTTCTTGCTGCTTCAGCCTTGTCGACAACTCCTTCTCCTTCGGATTGATCAGCTTCGTACACGGTACAAGGTTGCAACGATTTCCTTTTGGGTTGTATTTTCGATGATCCGAGAGTTTGAATTGAAGAAATATGTAAGTGTTTTGAAAGAGAAGAAACCGCAAATTTGGGATGTTTGGGGATTGAAATCGCTACAGGTTCTATATGCATAACACTTGTTGTATGCATCACAGAAATCTTCTGGTACTTGCGAGATAGACTTCCAATTCTTACCATCTGCCCACACTCAACGTTCTACCAGGCGATGAACTCAAGACCAGCCTTGATTCGACATAATTATTGAGAAGAACATAAGTGTAAACTGCATCTGTTTCATTAATAACCATATCTGGCCTAATGATGTTCCTGTTGTAATGAAAGATTGTGAAATGAAAAGAGATTGATTTGTGTAAGAGGTGAATGCGGCGAATTTGGGGGTTTTCCGGTGACTGATAACATTGGAGCCACAGCCGAATAACTAAGACTGCTTCAAAGAACAGATCATCGTGTACGATTAAGAATTGAGAATTTGTATAAACCCTTATCAATAATGGGTTTTCACTGGAAAAGTGAGAATCGAAATTTTGTTTTAAGATAGGTTTGATTTAGGTTGGGCAATGTAGAGTGGGAAGATATAAATTGGAAAGAGTGACATGGCAGCTGACTAAACTTTTTAACCGGCTGACCCCTTCATTTAGGGGTCAACGGTGTTTTTAACCCGAAATAATATAGTTCATGCCCCTAGAAAGCAAAAAAATAACTTCAGGGACCTTTTAAACTAAAAGCTAAAAGTTCATTGGGCTATAGTGTCATTTTCCCCAAGTAGTATATATAGTGTTCTCTTCAATGAATATTGTATTTCCTTATAAAATTATAGATTGTTAAACAATCAATCATTATGTCCCATTGAAGTGGAAAAGAATATGCACAAGTTGCTTTCGCATTGAGACTCTTGCCTTCAAAAAACCATAAGTGTGCTCATAACATTTCTGAGTTTGTGCTAAGCATGATTGAAAATCGGCCACTAATACCTCAAAGTTTAAAGAAAACCTTATTTAGTTAACACACATTGTCGTTGAAAATAGGCCACCAATATCTCATATTGTAGTAGGGAGTCATAAATTCATGAGTGTTGGTGTATGCATGTCATGAATGTGATATTTATCCGTAAATGTGAGTGTCACAACTGTTATACAATATATATATATATATATATATATATATATATATATATATATATATATATATATATATATATATATATATATATATATATATAATGTATTTAATACGTAATTAAATTTAAAGAAAGAGTACTGTAACACCCACATTATAAGTCTGGAAACTTTCAATATTTTAATAAAAAATAAAGAAAATTTCTTTTGAGACCCAATTATTTATAAAAATATTTTAAATCGATGTTAATACATTCTTAACAAGGATACAATACTTTTACCAATTTAATTGGTAATATTAAGTTAATAATATAGTGAATCGTAGTTTGAATATATAGTATGAAGACCTTAAACTTTTTATAATTTTATTCAAGCTAGCTACATGTTGTGATTGAGACAAGTTATGCTGGAAATGCTATAAGACGTACTTAGACCCCCACATGATCTAAACAGGTGATAGACGGTTGACAAACTTATTGCTCATCCCATATCACGTCACATGTCATGGGTGGCTCCCCCGAGTGAGTATAAAGACGTAAGTTCGAGAACGGACTAAGTGGACAGGAAATGGTGTAATAAAGACGTATGCATTTTAATGTGTGATTATGTGCTAAGATGTTATTTATCGTATTTGTATAAAAGTCTAAACACTATGTATCTCACCAAATTTTCCAGTCTAACGTGTATTTTGATGTGTGTCTCAGGCTACAAAAGTAGGCACAAGAATAAAGCTTGATAAATGCTTGAAGTTTGTTTGCTAGCTTTAAAATCATCTGGATACGCATGATGTTTGTTTCTATAATTGGGATATTTGTATTTGGATTTTCTTTGCCATTGTTTTGCGTTACGAATCAATACATGCAAACAATGTTGTTTTTCTAAAATACATGTAAGTGTACTTTAAATATGTTGTGTTTCCTAATGATCGCAAGTGAATGATGTTTCATAACTAATCATGTCGAGTTGGGTTGAGCTCGAAAATTTCGACTACTTTATTGAGTTTGAGTCTGGAACATGAAAATTAAAGTTTGAGTCAGTCCTAAACTCGAGTTTTTTATTCGAGTCGAGTTTCAAGCTCAAAATTTTTATTTCGAGTTGTATAGTTTTTTATTTGACTCGACTCGGTTACACACCGAATAACAAACGATTGTTGTAAGCAATAGCAACATACTTTCTCGAAGCTATCAATCATATTAATGTACTTTAAAATTTTACATGGGGCCTTATAATTCATGTCATTTACTTAGAATGAATATCTCTTTTATCTTACAACAAATATGTTTATATATGCATGATCCTCGATAGCCACATTTACATGCTCTTAAGTGCATTATGCGCTGCATACGTGACACCATTGATCATGGTCTTCAGTTGTATGCTTCCCCGACTACGACTCATACATCCTATTCAAATGTACATTGGATGCCATGTCACCTACAAATCCACATCAAGTTATTGCATATTCCTCGCAGACAATCTTGTTTCATGATGCTCTAAATGCCAACACATCGTCTCCTGTTAGAGTGCTAAAGTTGAATATCGTAGCATAGCTAATATGGTTGTTGAGACTGCATGGTTGCACAATATTCTCTGAACTCCACGCCACACTTTATATTGCCACTATAATCTACTATGACAACATTAATGTCATTTACATGACAGAAAACCTAGTCCAACACCAATGGGAAAAATATTGAGCTTAATAGTCACTTTATCAAAGACAAAGTTGTTGTTGGTCACATTTGTATCCCCCTTGTCCCGTCTTACTACCAGAATGTTGATATTTTCACCAAAATATTCCCGTTCATCGTTATTTTCGGAGCTTCGTAACAATTTGAGTGTTTGCTAATCTATTGCTCAAATTGTTTGGACATATTAGTAGACTATGGTATAGTTCCACGTATTTTGCATATGGCACCGACCCATGGTAAATGTACTTTTGTGTATATACATCTCTATGTAATGTGACATATCTTTTTATGAGAAAATACATCGACTAATAATTTTTGTATATAAATTACTAAAAATAAGAATATACTTATAATTTTTGGTTAATTCAAAAAAAGACCCAAGACTTTTAGGTTATTCCGTTATAAACTAAAACTTCTTCTATATGCAATTGATAACAGACATACATCTATGAATGTATGTATAAACTAAATTATGTTTTTCCCCGCAGATGGAAAGATTGAAGCTGTGAAGGAAATCATTGAAAAGGTTGACGACAAATTCCAAAAATTTGTGTTCAAGGTGATTAAACGACGCGTGTTGGAGGTGTACCTTTCATTCTTACTCTTAATGTTAAAAATGTGGGTGATGAGGATAGTTGGTTATCCCGACTATGAAGTTCAAAAAGGTAAATGCAAGTTAACATGACCCAATACTATATCTAGACTTACTTTATACCGTGGTCGGAGATTTGGATACTCGTTTAATCAAGCAGCCATGATAGTAACTATAAAGGTGAAGTGATTTTCCAATAAAAAGGTTTTTAGCTCATGATAAATATCGATTAGTATGTATATTATATACTAGCATGGTGCCATGATTAGGTAATTTGCGATTTGGGACATTTTCTAATTTCACTTTATAACTATTATAGTTTAGTTACCTTTTATATAGGAAACCAAGCTATAAGAAGGCCCGACCCCAAGGATGGAATTAACATACATATAAAATGAAATTTTGTTGTAGGCGAGATGGAATTAACTTTTTTTTTTTCTTTATGTTTTTAGAAGGCCGCTTGTTCAAGTCCGTGGACTAAAATAGTAGATTTAAGCCATACGCTTTGTTTTATATGTAACTAGACGTATCCCCGTGCGTTGCGCATGAACAAAATTATGTAGTTAAAATAATATTATATGTGTTTTGTTTGGAAATATCTAAGGCAATGTCATCAACTATGAAATAGCAATTATATATAAAAAATCAAAAGGTTGATGTATCACTAATAAATTATCCTATATTAAGACATTCTTTCTAAAAAATAAAAAAATAAATAAATAATTAGTTTTTATCATTATAAATAAACAATAAGAAAATTTCATCAGATAATGGTTAAAATAAGAAAAGAAAATCATAGTATAGTTGGAATCTTTATTGTGGAATTTTTTTCGATTTATTCGTAATAAACTAATATAAGTAAAAAAGTTTTTTAGTTACAAAAAAATATTGTTTAAATATGATGACTTTTCAGCTTTCTACAAAAACTTTAACCAACTACAACCGAAAAGACATAGGTAAAAAAAAGTCGATTAATTGCATTAAATTGTTTCATTTAATTAACCACATCAAACCCTTCAAAATTAAAAAAAAAAGTTGTAGAAGCAATTTTATGATTATATATATATATATATATATATATATATATATATATATATATATATATATATATATATATATATATATATATATATATATATATATATATATATATTACAATCTTACGAACAACAAATACTACGGAAAAATTTAATACTAAAATTTTTAATAACAAAAAGTACCAAAATAACTAGTATAACATTTGCATTAAAAAAATAAATAAAGCACACCTAACTCATATAAAGAATGTAAAACCAATTTCAACAAAAAAAAAAATAAAACAATTTCAACAATATATAAATCAACATACATTTGGTGTATTTTCTCATTTGTTCTACTATTCATATTTTAACCACAAACATTGAAAAATATTAATGTTTTTATGAGAAAAATTTACTAATATAGAAAAAAATATATAAATAAGAGGAATACAAAAAGTTTCTAGTAAATGCTTTTAATTTAGTAAATATAAAGAGTTGTTTAGATTTCAAATCATTATGGCATAAGATAACATAATATATCTAACTATATTAGTTTGGAATGTCTCTATTAGAGTATAGAATATATATATATATATATATATATATATATATATATATATATATATATATATATATATATATATATATATATATATATATATATATATATATATATATATATATATATATATATATATATATATATATATATATATATATATATATATATATATATAGGGTAAATTACAATTTTGGTCCCTATGGTTGACATGAAATTACAGTTTTGGTCATCCTTTTGAAATCCCATAGTTTTGGTCCCTGTGGTGACCCAAAAGTTGCAGAGATGGTCCTTGGAGCCATTACCGTTAAATCCCATGGTGTTAAGTCAGTCGTGTGCCCCTCACGTAGGGGCAAAATAGTCATTTCGCTTACTCTTTAACCACAGGGACCAAAATTGTAATTTACTTTAAGTGTAAGAACCCTAACTCCCAAAATTGTTGCCGTTCACCAATTCCGACATCAATGGCGGAATCGACGAGCATGTTCACCGTCATTACCTTAAAGGTTTTCAGATTGGTAGCAGAAACCCTACCTTAGTGTTGCTGCCCTTCTAGGTTGATCGAGGGTTTTCCAAGAGGTTCCACACGGAGAACTTCGTCTCCAAACGACGACAATATTGGCGAGACTTCTTCGATTCTTCTGCCATCTCTCGACCGAAAAGTTGCGAAGACGCCATGGTTTGAAT
This sequence comes from Cichorium intybus, assembly GCA_023525715.1. Classification (NCBI taxonomy): domain Eukaryota; kingdom Viridiplantae; phylum Streptophyta; class Magnoliopsida; order Asterales; family Asteraceae; genus Cichorium; species Cichorium intybus. The sequence continues at coordinate 38,651,367 of CM042013.1, read as the reverse complement.
CAGGAAAAATCTAAACTACTTTCGAGTAAACTACATTATCTCTTGATCGATAAGATACTATCTATGCCTTGGCTTTTACTACTGTCCAAATGAATAGCTGCGAATTTGGGTTTACATGCGGCGTTTGAAACCCTGATAACTTGTTTCTCGATGAACAAAATGCGGCGGAAGGAGGTTTGCTTTCTGTTGTTGGTAGCGAGCTTCATCTTGAGCAACTTACAGCTTCAATTGATCCAATTAGATTTTGATATGTTTGAATTTTGGACAAGCTGTTTTTCTTCGATAGTATGATTGGTTTTTTCCTTTTGGATATAGATGAATCAATGGGTCTATATGTTGTACTATGTCTTTTCTTGTTCCATCTGGCCGTTCTGCTTCTCTTTAGAATGGGTGTTGTTTCATATATACTTTCACTACATTGAATTTGATTACCCTGTTCATTATTGTAGCAGTGGGTTCAAGAACCATAATTCTTATTTTTTGTCTATTTGTTATATCAAAGATGATGTATTTGCAAAGGATTCAAGAACCCCAACTTCTTCCTCTTTAATTTTGTGCTTTGCTTCCGTGAAAGATGTGGAATTTGTCAATGGTTGACGAAATTTTTTTCTATCAAAGGTCTCTCATGGCTGGGTTTTTTTCAGAGAGAGAGAGAGAGAGCTTTTCTATTTTTAGTATATTACAGTTTTAATCCCTAAGGGTATTTTAGACATTTCACTTTCACTTAACGGAATATATTTGACGGTAACTCCTACAGGGACCAACAGTGTAACCATTTGGCAACCACAGGGACCAAAACTGTAAAGATTGCTCACCACTGGGACCAAAAGTGTGAGATTTCAAAAGGATTACCAAAACTGTAAAAAACTGTCAACCACAGGGACCAAAATTGTAATTTACTCATATATATATATATATATATATATATATATATATATATATATATATATATATATATATATATATATATATATATATATATATATATATATATATATATACAAACACACACACATACACACGTACATACATACATACACACACACACAAAGACAACAATGTTAATTGTCTTTTATCAAAAAATTTTTGCGTGGTTGTGGAGTTTATGAATCAAATATTGCAATATATATTTTTCTTGAAATAATTGCTATATTAGTAGTTTTTTCTCACAAAAATCATTCTTGTGGTTGAAAAGTTTTCGATTCAAATATGAGTTTGTGATTTAAATATGAAGTTGAAGAAATAAGTTTTTCGCATCAACGGTATTTGTAATGTGAATTTTTCTTTACATTATAGTGCTTGAAATAGGAAGTAGAACTAAACGATCGGGAAAAAGGTAACAAAATGGTAATTTGATGATTTTTTCGACGAACTAAACCTATCATTCTTTTGTTGATTTCTATAATTTTTTCTAAATTGTTTATGCAAACCTTTTGTATGGTTTAGGAGTGTCTGACATATTTATTGAAAATAAATATTATAATTGATGTTTCATTGTTTTTATGTTATTAAAAGTTGTAGTAATTATTATTTCATATTATTTATTATTCATTAGGTTGTATGTGTATGTAATCACAATCTAATAAATAATAAATAACATAAATTAACAGTTACTACAATTTTGAATAACATAAAAACAATGAAACATTTATTATAACATTTATTTTGAAAAAGCACATTAAAAACTCCTAAATTGTATAAAATGTTTGTAGAAACAATTTCAAATATATATTAAAATCAACAAAAGAATAGTATATTTAGTTCATCGAAAATCATCAAAATATTTGTAGAAACAATTTCAAAGATATATAAAAATCAATAAAAGAATAATATATTTAGTTAATTGAAAATCATAAATTTCTCATTTTTTTCGTCGTTTAAATTTACTTCTCATTTCAAACACTTTAATCCAAAGTAAAATATAGATTGGACTTACTATTGATGCGACAAACTTATTTCTTCAACTCTTTATATTTGAATCACAAACTCTTCAACGACATGAACAATTTTTCAGAGAAAATACTACTAATATAGCTATTTTCCCAAAAAAAAAAAATCTACATCTATAACATGGTAAAGTTCTCATCATTTTAAAACAATAAAGACAAAATCGAAAATTAACCTACAACATGGTGGAATTCTCACAAGTTTATAACTATATATAGCCAAAACGAAAATAAGCCTATGACATTGTTGAGTTCTCATGCTTATATTCTAGATAAGAATAACAAAAATTGAAGAGAAGCAAGTTGAAGTAATCAAGTGTGGAATAGTTCTTATATATGCAAAATATTTTAAATGAGCAAAAAAATTAATTAGCATAAGATGAAGAGACATTAGTTACAAATAAATATTTAAGTAGTAAAAGATGAAAAGTTGGGAGTTCAAATGAATATGATGCAAGTATTTAGTTTTCTTGATTTACAATGATTTGAATGACCTCTATTATAAGAGTTATATAGATATAGATTTTACTTCGAAGAGATAAAACGTCTACTTCTAGTTCATATGGTTAAAACTTAAAAACTTTAGCAAGAGTAAGCATTGCTTTTTTGGTTGAGACGTGCTTATTATTATTTTTTTGATGGCTTTGTACACGACTTCCACCGTGAACTCTGTTATTAAGTTTATTTGGTTAAGATATTTTATTTATTTTTAATGCATTCAACTAACTAAAATTTTTGGCATTGAAATCTTTTTACATAGAGTAAAATACACTTTTGGTCCATGTGGTTGACAAAAAATACCACATAGGTTATAACTTTCCATTTTCAACATTGAAGGTCACTAAAGTTTGCATAATTTACCAAATAGGTCCTAACTTTCTATTTTATGAGGAGGCATGTGTTTTTGTTTATAGCTCCGGAATACATGTGAAAGGGGTACTAAAACTCAAAATGCATTTGGTTTTAAAGTTTTTAGATTATTTGTTATGAGTTCCACTTAAGGAAATTGATTATTTTATTTGACTTGGTTTAGTTGTGTTTGTGGTTCTATATGAAGGTGACCTGAAAATGGGGAACCGGGCAAAAATAGGAATTTTGGAAAAATAATTGGTTAAGAAAACTTTCGTTTTAAAAGAAAAAAACGTAAAAGTTTTATGTTCTTTTTAAAGATTTTTTTTTTGAAAACCAAAAAATTGACAAAAATAATACAATTTAGAAAAAAAAAAAACAATTGTTTTAGTGGAAAATTAGTCCATCGTTACTTCATCAAAAGTTTTCTATAGAAATTTAACAAAATATTTTTTTTACCAAACATATAAGAGAAATTTCCAATAAAATCTCATTATTTTGAGTAGGGGTGGCAAATCGGGAAGTCGTTTCATGTATTCGTCTAACACGACACGACACGAATTTGTTTTTCTTAACCCGAACACGACACGACACGATGTCGTGTTTTTTTTTTTGCTAAAACGAACACGACTAAATTAAAACACGAAAAACCCGAAAACACGATAAAAAACATAAAATAGCCATTTTGCATAATATCATCCATAAATTAATACACGACAAAACAAAAAATACGAAACACGATGTAAAACACGACAACACGATAAGCATAACGTAAAATGGTACTAGAATGCTTCAAAATAATAACATCAAAAAATTCTCTAAATAATTATCGTGTTATTATCGTGTGTGATTTTGAACACGAACACGACACGACACGAAGTCGTGTTTTTTATTCATGACACGAACACGACACGAACACGAATTCCAATTTCGATTTCGTCCCAATTTCGTTTCGTGTCGTGTATTTTTGTCGTGTCGTGTCGCCTTTTGCCACCCCTAATTTTGAACTAGTTTTTGAAAAATCCCAAAATTAATTTTATTTACCAGGTTTCCTTTGAGCTAGTTTTTGAAAAATCCCAAAATTAGTCCACCGTTACTTCATCAAAAGTTTTCTATAGAAATTTAACAAAATATTTTTTTTTACCAAACATATAAGAGAAATTTCCAATAAAATCTCATTATTTTGAGCTAGTTTTTGAAAAATCCCAAAATTAATTTTATTTACCAGGTTTCCTAGATTTAAAATTTTCGTCAAAATCTCACTATTTTTTATCAGCTTATGAAAAAATCTCTATGTTTTTTTTACACAAAATAATAGGATTTTTCATAAACAGACCCAAAATAATTGGACTTTATTGGAAATTTCAAATTTAGGAAACCTAGTAAATCGGAATAAATTACTAAACTAAATACATTCGCCCGTATGTTGTATTTTTCTGTAAATAAAATTAATTTTTAGATTTTTTTTTAAATTGTCTCAAAATAATGCGACTTTTATTGGAGATTTCCCAAAAATATAAAATTACATTGTTTATTTTTATAAATATATAATTACGCAGTAAAATATAAAATATATGAAATTGTAAAAATCAGGTTGACCTGACAACTGGACCGGTTGACCCGTGACTCGGTCACCACACCAGATCAACTAAAAACTCAGATTTTAAAACATTGGTTTAACTCCATCTTTGGCATCCTCTATTTCCCGTGATTTCAAGTGTCGAAATAAGGATTATTTTTTGAATAACCCTAATTTTGTATCTTGGGGAAACGAAATCAACCAAGATCTCATCATCTTCCCCTATGTGTTTTCAAGCATATAATCAAATTTACATGAGCAACTATTAATGAATATAAAAACGACCGGAACCTTTTTTTTTCAAGTTCAATGGTATATGACTATATGGTATGGAAAAACGGTAAATTGCATAAAATCGAAAATCTCTAAAAACGTAGTGTAATTTAATTATATTAACCTAAACCAAAATATTTATGTAAATATACTAAAATAGTGTGAAATTGTTAGAAGTTTACATTTCAAATATATATAATTAGACTTTGACCAAATTTAGAGAAATCTATTTCGGGATGTGCTATTTTTTAGAGTGTGAAGGTTATACGGCATGTTGGAAAATGTCTAAATACATTGTTAAATGACTATGCAAAAAGTTTGTAAGCCAATTTGTTGAGAATATGTCAAATTTAAAGAACAAATTGATAATTCGTCGTACACAATCTTATTATGCACACGTAGAGCATAGACCATCATCATACAAAAGAAATTACGATTAACCCAGACACATGTTGCACAAAATATTCACAAACACAAATAAAACCAAAAGTAAATACCAAAAAAATAATAATCAAAACGATACTTTTATTCATCAAGATGTGTGTATTGAAGTAACAATAACAACACCTACGACCTACAAAGGACAAAATCTAGGGAAGAAAACGCCACAAGATTCGGTGATATTGCGAAGAAATTGAAAGTTTGGTGGCAAATTAGAGTTATTAATGTCTATGTATTTGCATAAGCAATTCTTATGGTTTTCTAATTCTTTGCAACAAAGTGGAGATGGTGATCCTCTTGCAATTAGAGCAGGATAACAATCTTTTATCTCTTGATTGGGATTGCAATCTTGAGCATGAACATCACCCAAAAGAAGCATCATTACAACAACAATAGCAAGAATAGAAGTCGTGTTCTTCATTTTACAAATCTTGCAATGATAATTTGAGAGAGATGAGTATAAGCAACGGGAAATCAAACTTGGCTTCTCGCTACATTCACTGTGGTTTAAATACAGTTGCAAATCAAATGATAAAGGTACAATAAATCTTTTAAATTAGGGAAGGGCTAATGCTATGGAAATCATACTAACAATGGAAGACTTAATATAGAAGAATATATACGAAGATTATACATAATTAACGTAGACAATTATTTTGATTAATTAACTTCCATCTAATCATGAAAATAATACGGGAATTTAAGGAAAGCTTGATCATAACCGACCAATTCTGTCCGAAATTATAGATGCATTGAAATATTACAAAAAAGGAACAACAATATTAGTTGATAATCAAGGTTAAATAAAGCTTTGATATTTTAAGATTGAAATTTTTTGAAATTTTACTAAAAGAATAATGAAAATTCCTTTTGAAAACTAAATGATTTATACATTTTTAGAACTACGATATATAAAAATGAAGGTTCAACAAAAATAGAAAACATATATTTTTGAGATCAAATTATTTATAAAATAATTTTATTCGATATAAAAACATTTTTAATACAAAGATGAAATATTTTTACCAATTTTATTTGTAATATCAAGTTAAAAATAGTAGTGAATATTAGTTTTAATAAATAAAATCACAAAGTCTTTATGAGTTTTCGTCTACTTTTAACTTTTTACCATTACTTTGGATAATATAAAACCTTAACGAAAAGATTTATATTCTTAACATGAAAAGATGAACTGACAAAGTTGTAGTTTACATTTACAAAAGAATTTCACCACACCTTAATTGATAAAGATAGACTTTTATTTTGTCAAGGCATGTTTTTTTATAGAATTTTTTTAAAATAATAGAAGATTTATAGAAGTAGACTTTTGATATTTAAGGTATGTTTTGAATTAATTTTAAACCTTGAAATATAAGAAATATGTCAAAACTGAGAAAATGGATTTTTCTTAGAAAAAAAGGCTGATTGGACTGCTGCAGACAGCTGAATGTAGTCAGTTAAAATTTTAAAAGTTAACTGGGAGTATACAACCTATTTTGAGATGATCTACCACCCTTTGGTTTTTTCTATTCAGTTGTGAGATCTTTCCGATGTTTCTTTTATTGCTGTAGTTTAAGACTGGCAATTTGGAGCATGAAAAATTGAACTGATTTTATCTCTAAATTTGGTGTTCAAGCATCAACTCTCAATATCAATTTATTACTCTTCATCACAAATTGAACTTAACTTTGTCATCTACACTTACTTGCTTCAATAACTTTTTGGTGTTGTGATTTCATTCAAGACTATTATTTTGTAAGTGTGAGATTGTTTGAGTAATAAATAGGAAAATCTTGTACAAGGTTTTAAATACTACCTAAATTTCTTAAGTTGTTTTATTAGTATCAACCACCAATGGATAGTTTGTGTAGATGGAGAGGGATCTCCAACGAAGTAGATAATTCTCAGCATGGAGCCCAACAATTATTAGTTATTGTGTTATTTATTCTCTTAAACTTTTATACATTCCACATTTATGTACAATTTTATCTATGTAATTTGTTTGTTGAAAGAAAATATTGTCGTTTAGAACTGCATTGTATTTTATTGTTATATACATTGAAGAATTTTGTTCATCTTTATAAAATTTATTTGGGGAGTTTAAGAATTTGTATAGATTGTTTAAAATTGTCATTAGTAATTTCTCTTAAGATGCGTTTATATATCATTTATTGATGAATGCATGCTTTCAAATGGTTGTAAACATTTTTGGGATCTAACTAATTAACAAGATAGATGTCGAGACTAACTAACTAAGATGCGCTTATATGTCGAGACTGACTTTTACTTAGTCTTCTAAGGTGAGTGTATATTTACTTTTCGCTCTTAAGGCACCTAGTACAAAACAACGATATTTTTATTTCATAAACTATGTTTATTACTTGACATATGTATCACATATGGTATAAAACCACCTTGTAAAATGTTTATGTCATGTTAGACCATCATGGAATATTGCATTATTGCATTGCCTACATGGAAATGAAGAAATGATAATAATAAAATCGTGTTTTTCTATATATGCATGTAATGAGTATGGAATTCATATGTTTCCAATTGGTGCTTGTCTAGAAGTCGTCCCTTGTAAAGGATAAGTATGCACTACTAGGTCACCCTTTATGAAGAAGTCGTTCAAATATCTCTCAAGGGGTTGTCCTTTAAGAGATTGTGTATCATATGGGGATGGTTTGAAATGTAGATAAGCCATGATAGTGGTATAAATCAAGTAACAAAAAATAACACATTTTGAAACTAATAAACTTTCTAAGTAACTCATAAAACATAACAGCAAAAAAGTATAACTAGTGAATTTATAGAATATTATGAACACCTAGTGAACCTCATTTATTTTACAAAAATGACAATGTGACAATATTTCACAAAACACATTGCAATACTAAAGAAATACCTAGTAACTATTAACATAAATAAGTGGAAGAATCTTTTTGGTGGTTCATGAGAGTTGTAGAGATTGTAGAGCTTGGCAAGACTCTAACATCAACATCTAGTGGTAAGACATATAATGATGAATCATATGGTGTGTTTTTAGAATAATATCAGCAAGTGGGATCCATATAGGTATAGTGACATTTTTTACAACAACTAAAGTTTATCCAACACATTTTCATAGCCCTCTCAATATCAAAATAGACATAGGATCAATGAACATAGGCATACATAATTAACGATTTGTGTAACGTCCCAAATTTTGTAAATAAAATTTTTGTTTAAAAGAACGGTTCAATTACATAAAACAGGTTGGAAAATAGAAACCATCTAATTCAACCTCAACAATTAAAAACATATAAAACCGGGTTTAATAAAACAGTTACAATTATTATCCACCGAAAGACTTGGATACCAAAATCTCAGATGCGGTACAGTCGCGTCGTGCTCCAAGCTCAAGCTAGCAACTACTTGAGAAACAGTTAGAGTGAAAGTAAGCACAAAGCTTAGTGAGTTCCCCAAAATACCACACGATCCATCAGATAAAGCACAATCGTTCTTCGACTCTCAGGCTCGCCCTCCAACAGTAATCAGTCCATTCTTCAACTCTCGGGCTTGCCCCGATCCGTCGGCAATCATTCGTTCTACTACTCTCGGGCTTGCTGACAACGCAGCGGTCGTCGTGCGGTTAAAAATAAAGAAAAACCTAACACACACCAGTATAGTGGTAGTCAGGGTCGATCCGCAGGAGCTTCGTGGTTAGACTAAATGAAAGATTACCAACTAGTAGTGTCATGCTACAGTCGGAGGACCTAGTTTCTAAGTGCTCAACTACCCAAAAAGCAATCACCAAACAAAGTCAAGCCAAGCATAAGCTAAACTCAACTCAAACTAACCTAGTCACTTTCTGAAATCAGAAGTGCATCTCTGAATCAGAAGCAAACAAAGGCATCCAAACCAAACAAGGCATAACCTAACTAATAACTAGGGTTCTGACTGAACAGCTACTAGCTAGAGTTCAATGCCCAAAACTAACCTAATTGGCTACTGATTTCAGCAAGGGAAAGCAGTTCCAAACAAGGCCAACACAATTTCCAAACACAATTCAAACAATCAAAACACAAACAAACATCCAAATACCGAAATACCAATAATACTCATAACCAAATGATTCTTATTCATCAAACTCAAATCCAAACATCAAAACAGTAACTAAATACTACTAAAACATAAACCTAAGCTTAATATCAATGGTTGTCACTCCCAAAGATACAAACCAAAGCTTACAACTATCTAACTAATTGAAATAAAATCCAAAACATGAAAATACCAATTGAGAAGTTGCTGGAACGAAATCTTGGAGTCAAAGAGCTTCAAGGTTGATTTTATACCCGGTCTTTGCTAGGGTTTTCGGCTGAAATTGCATCTATTTATATTTGCAAATTTCCCGCAGCCGCGCCGCGCAAATGAAGAATCCGTGGCGCGCGTACTTATCAGATCCCGTTTTTTCGTCATTTGAATGTGTTACACCGCCTTAAGCCTGCGTCGCGCGTTTCATAGATCCGCGGTGCGCGTACGTGTTTCCTTGAATTTTCATTCTTTTCCAAACTTCTTCCTTTTGCACGCTTTTAGTCCCTGTTTCCATTCTTTTCTTCCAAACAAGTCCTGGCACGAAAAGTGAGAATACCCCGACATATCTGATATAATTTCATCAAGAACAGGGCTCAACAACGCCTAAAATACTTGATATCACTAGGCGTTGTCACTTGCCCCGATCCGTCCGTAATAATTTGTTCTTCGACTCTCGGGCTTGCCTTGAACTACTGACAATAACGTAAGGCACATACAAACACATTACTACACACAGTAATTAAGACTACCTACGCATGTAACTTCACCCATAGTATAGAGAGAAGACTCACCTGATCCGCCAAGCTAGACAACACTCTACGTGTGTATCCTCAGATCCCGACAACACGAAATTCCTAATAAGGATAAACTTCACAAGTAAATCCTAAAACTGAATGGGACAAACCTCTAAAACTGGTACCCCCAAATCTCTCAAGTTTGACCAAAGTCAAACTAGTCAAAAAGTCAACACTCAAAGGTCAACACCAAAATTCAACCTTCACCTAGCGTAGCTATCACCTAAGGATAGCGTCACTAAGTATAATGGTCGTGAAATCCAACTTCACAGAGATAGCGTCATTATCTCCATAGATAGCGGCGTTATCTATGTTGTTCAACCCATTTCTTTCCAAAACTCTTAATCCGTTAAGCCAATGTCTTAAACTTTCCAGGACCCTTCCAAACAGTCACTAGGTCCATAAAATGCTAACTTTCCCATCCAAACATGGCCATGCATGCAAGAGCAAGATCTAGGTCCAAATGAGCAAAATCCAACTTAAATGCTCAAGGGAGCTTGGCTCACTCCCATAATCAGTCTAAACCTTCCCAAGAAGGATCAAGGGACATAAAGTTCTGAACTTTATCCTTCCCAACCAAAGACAACACCAAAAAGGGACCATTATTCCATTTTAAACCATAAGACACAACTCAAACCTCAAGAAAGAACCTTAAATCATAAAAAGGAGCAAGCTTGCACTTACAAAGGTCTAGAACACTAAGTCCTTGCTGATTCCCAGTTGAAGAACTCCTTTTAGCACCACCATGCATCTTCTAGCACCATCATTTCTTCAAGAACTCTTCCAAAAATAACAAAAACATCAAGGATCATCCCAAGGAAGATAGAGAGGAGTTGGAGACTGTAACGCCAAGACACTCTTTTTATATAATAATAATAAAAAGGGTGAAAATGTCATTTTACCTTGGAAGGGTAAATTGGTCTTTTGGACAGAAAAGAATTTAGTGTGAAATAATATTTTGAGTTTTGGACTTAAAATGTTATAAAAACTGAATTTGGGTCGTTTTACCGAAAAAGGGTATTTTAGTCATTTGACCATGTGAAGGACCAAATATGAAAAATATTGTTGGTTGTGGCAAAAATGTAAGAAATGAAAGTTTTATTGTAATAAAACTTGATTTTGTGGTCAAAGTTCAAGAAAATGAACTTTAGGACTAAAAATGTAAAAATTTGAGGTATAAATAGGAGAGAGTTGACTCTCTCTTTGACTGGCCATTTGTGCAGCAACGGGGATGGGTTTTGAGAGCAAAAACCTGGAAATCTTGAAGGATTGAAGCATGGAATTGGAGTCATGGCTTGGAATTGGTGATTCCTGTTGAAAATACACGATAACCGATCTCCACGAGTAAGGTTTTTTAAGCCGGTTACTGTGTGACAGATATGTATTTTATCTATAATATGCGGAATAAATAAGAGTTGCGGAATAAAATAAAACGGTAAATCTAAGCTAGACAGTATTTAAATATACAGAAAGCGGTAAATAAATTAAATGTTAGAAGTTAGAGGTTAGATGTAATAAACGCCATTATCAACGATAAAGTGTTTTTACAATAAATAAAAAGGTTAGAAGTTAGAAGTTAGAAGTTAGATGTCTCGGTTAAATACAGTCCACATATGTTTTCGTTGTCAAGGTTCAATTCGGATGTATTGGATATTTGGTACAGTTGATTTATAACAGTTTAAATAAATCAATAACGACACAAATAATTTCAAAAGAACTTATCGATAGCTGATGAAGATGGTGTTTTCTTTGAAGCGTCGATTCTTGTTCTTTACGGTAGGATGAGGTTTGGCAGTTTTTGGTGTTTGGTGAAATGGGTTTTTGGGTGTCGGTTTAATTGAGATGCATGGGGTTTTTGTGTTTTAGTTTTCGTGGTGTATGTATTTGGTAGAGGGTGTGTAGGTTTTGTGGTTTGGTATTCGGGTTGAGGTTGTTTAGAGGTTTGAAGTTTGGTGTCGGGTAGAGGTTTTGTTTGGTGTCGGGTAGAGGTTTTGTATGGTGTTGGGTAGAGGTTTTGTATGGTGTCGGGTAGAGGTTTTGTATGGTGTCGGGTAGAGTATGGGTGTAGCGGTTTTGTTTGGTGTTTGTTTGGACGTGGTTTTTCTTTGGTTGAAAAGAGTTTTCTTGAGAATTTTGGCAGGTTTTTTTTTTGCTCTTTGGACGTAGGATAATATTGGTGCTTGAATGGGTATGGTGTGGTGTAATTATTTTCTGCACAAGAATGGCAAGAGGTGAGCTTCTTATTTATAGTCACTGAACACAGTGTTCGCGTCGCGACCAGGTGGTCCGTCGCGTCGCGAAGGGGCGTGTGTCGGGTTGCTTTTGGTCGGCCACTGGTTAGTGCGTTGGGTTTGTAGTCTCGCGATCAAGAAGTTGGTGGTGTCGCGTTGGAGGTCTTCGCGTCGCGACCACCCTTGCCGTCGCGTCGCGATCGCTGAAGGATTTTTGTCTTCTGTCTTGCTTCTCTTCACGTCGCGACCACAGTGTCTGTCGCGTCGTGATTGCTGTAGCAGTGTGATATTTTGTATTTTGCTCTTTGGTTTGTAGCATTACTTCCTCATGTTTGGATGTTTTCTCAAAGTTTCTCGGGTCTTGATTTATTCTTGTTTTTGATCTCGAATTCACGCAATCTGAAATAAACTGATAATATTTGTTAGATAATAACAGTTCATCTTATTTCAGTGATTTTCACATACAAAAATATATTTTTCAACAATTTCCCCCTATGTGATCATTACTGAAATAAGAACAGATTAAAAGGTAAGGTTGAAAATTCTTGTAACTTGGATAAAACATTTATAAAACCATATCACTTGTTTTGAAAAAGTGTGACTAGATCTTACTTATGTTTTGAAAAATGTTTGTCAAGAATATTTGTTTCTGAATCAAGGTTTCATGTTCAATTATCAAAAGGTTTTTGTATATGTACTTTCATAATATTCCTTAAGATTTTATAACATTTATAAAGACGACAAGTGATCTTAATAGGTCGATTCAGATGAACTTCTCATAGGTATAGCTCACACTTGACTGAGGTGTTTGTTTGTTCTGGGTGCAGAACTGGTGTATAATCACTAAAGATGAGTGATATCTCTCAGTTTGAAGGTGTTGACTTATGCTTAATATGGATTTATACCTATATACTTTAGTCACTTGGTCTTCATATTAGATAATCAATCACATAAGACTGGTTTCGACATTACTCAGAGGGTTTCTTCATTCATGCCATTGATGTTCACTCTCTCTCCGTCGGGAAATACATGTAGAGGGGTTTAGAAATTTTCATAGTGCATATTGCAACTAAGAATATTCAGTTTATGAAGGCTACAGTATCCCGGTAAGTCTTCGGTTTTGACAGCCATATTTGATAAAGCTTTTGAGAATTCGTTGTTTTGAGAGATGTCTGTCTTTATGGATTGTTGTAATAACTCTTCTTTTGCTTTGGTGAAGTGTTCACCTTTGTTTTATCCTTTCTTGATTTTCGCGAATACCTTTTGTGTAAAAGATATCTGATGTGGTTTGTGATTTGTTGACAGTATTTGTTGGATGTGACTTTGTCGTTTCTTCATTTGTCAGATTTGTTATGTCAGATGATGAAGCTTTTCTTTGAAGTGGTTTGATTGAGGATAGGGATAGGTGATATAATAGACAGTTTGTCTAATATATAAGAAAATGAGTGTATCGTCCCTGGTCATTTTGATATCTAAGCAAAAATGAGACTAGCATCACGGTATAAGATTATAAATCCTATAAGTCATAATGAAAACACCTTTGCTCACAGAAATGAATTTCACTTAGCAGTTGAAGACGAGGCACAAATTCTCACATGGGTTTGGTTTTCATCTGAATCTCCTGATCTTATGTCCCTTAATTGATAAAATCGTTATAATTGAAATAAATTCAAAGGGAATAGGAGAATGTACATAACGAAAAATGTTTGAAATTTGAACCTTCTCTTTAATTAAGAATCAATATAACTGAGAACATTCATCGAGCATAAGTATCTGAAAGTCAAGAAGATGTTAATCACATGGTTTTATAAAAAAACTTTATTCAATTTTTTTTTTTGTGATTTTTGATTATGTGGATGTTTTTGGTAAATTTTGGTTTAGGGGTGAGAATGGGGTAACGAGAGTTCCCCCATAAATGATGCACTGGGATCATTTTGGATAGGTAGATTGGGATTGTTTAAAGAGGAATTTGGTTTTGGTGGTTCCCCCATAAATGATGCATTGGGATCATTTGGACAGGTGGATTGGGGTGTTTTAGGAGGGTTCTGGTTTTGGTGGTTCCCCCTCGACTGGATCTGCATCATTTTGGTTTGATTGTGAAGTTTCTGCATCGGAGGTAGTGTGGGTTTGAAGTCTTGTAGAAAGCTCTGGTTTCCTGTCATATGCTTGGAACGGCCACTATTGATATACCATGTATCATCCTTGGGCTCTCCAGCACAAAGTGCCTGCAATTAGACAGAAAGTTTAGGTACCTAAACCATGGTGGGTCCTGATTTGTTAATGGTTTTCGGTGATTTGAAATCATTATGGTTTCTGTTAATTGGACGAAGTGGTTGAGGCTTGATTTGACTTATCAGATTTTCCCAATTTAAGATTTGTTTTTGAAAACCTGTCATTTGGAAAGATTTCTGATTGTGTGAAAGGTATCCTTTATGTAATGACTTGTCTGATAACCTTTCTTTGTTTTTGGGATGAGGATGGTTTTGAAAATTTTTTTGTTTTTGTGGCAAGAAGGCTGGTTTCAAAGGTTTCTTTTGGGTTTGTTTGAAAACTTTGGGCTTGCCTTGTTCCTTTTGAAGAGCAATTGGTTTAGAGGTACTGCCTTTATTGTAAAAGGAGTTTGCTCTATTCAAAAAGTCTTTAAGTTTGGAGTTTTGGTTGGTAATTTGGATTTGGTGGGTTGAAGACCTATTAGTGAAAGATCTTTTGGAAACACTGAAATCAGTATCATCTGGGTTACAGTTGATAACTGTTTCGTCGTCTGAATTTTCCTCATTTACAGATGTGGATGGATCTGTTAGAGTTGATTCAGAGTTTTCACTGTTTGTCCTGGTTTCTTGTTTGGCTTGTTTGATTTCGAAGGATTCTCTTCCTAATCCAGGTCTGTAATTTGTATCGATTTTGCCAGATCCTAAGGATGTTGCTTTGATAAAAATATCATCACTTAGCTTTCTAGCAAGATTGATAGAATCCAGTTTTCCTTGAAATCTTTGATTCTCGGATTTAAGAAGTTTGATTTGTTTTGAAAAATCATCTAATTTCAGAATCAAACTAGAGTTTATGTCAGTTAAATCTTGAATTTTTAGTTTTAACTGAAGGACTTCTATTTCTAAGGCATCTTTTATTTCAGATGGAAAAACAGATTGATTTTTTATTTCCAAGTCCTTTTTTTGTTTTAGAGCTTCATTTAATTGATCTAAGACGTGATTATATTCTTCTGATTTTCGTTCGACTTCTCTTTCAAGTTTGTCTCTAGTCTTTGTTGATTCTCCAAATCTGAGTTGCAAGGTTTGTAATTCAGATTTGTAGATATCAGATTTGACTATTGTGTCATGATATAGTTTGAGATCAGCTTTCAAACTGTTCTCAATCTTAGTCATGTGGGACTCAAATGGTGTTCTTGAAAGACCGATTTCTGAGATCATAGACCATACCTGATCGATGACATATGGAGCTCTTGAGTAGGTTGTGGAAGACATTTTTGGGTTGTGTTTTTTTTTTTTTTTGAAAATTTTAAGATTTTAATTTTTTTTTTTCGTTGAACAAGTGATATTAAGATGAAATTTTTAAAGAAAACTTATTGGTGGTTTATAAAAACGCTACACAAAAGTTCTCGACAAAAAATTTCAAAGTAAATCACACAAGCTCTGATACCAATTGTTGAAAATACACGATAACCGATCTCCACGAGTAAGGTTTTTTAAGCCGGTTACTGTGTGACAGATATGTATTTTATCTATAATATGCGGAATAAATAAGAGTTGCGGAATAAAATAAAACGGTAAATCTAAGCTAGACAGTATTTAAATATACAGAAAGCGGTAAATAAAGTAAATGTTAGAAGTTAGAGGTTAGATGTAATAAACGCCATTATCAACGATAAAGTGTTTTTACAATAAATAAAAAGGTTAGAAGTTAGAAGTTAGAAGTTAGATGTCTCGGTTAAATACAGTCCACATATGTTTTCGTTGTCAAGGTTCAATTCGGATGTATTGGATATTTGGTATAGTTGATTTATAACAGTTTAAATAAATCAATAACGACACAAATAATTTCAAAAAAACTTATCGATAGCTGATGAAGATGGTGTTTTCTTTGAAGCGTCGATTCTTGTTCTTTACGGTAGGATGAGGTTTGGCAGTTTTTGGTGTTTGGTGAAATGGGTTTTTGGGTGTCGGTTTAATTGAGATGCATGGGGTTTTTGTGTTTTAGTTTTCGTGGTGTATGTATTTGGTAGAGGGTGTGTAGGTTTTGTGGTTTGGTATTCGGGTTGAGGTTGTTTAGAGGTTTGAAGTTTGGTGTCGGGTAGAGGTTTTGTTTGGTGTCGGGTAGAGGTTTTGTATGGTGTTGGGTAGAGGTTTTGTATGGTGTCGGGTAGAGGTTTTTTATGGTGTCGGGTAGAGTATGGGTGTAGCGGTTTTGTTTGGTGTTTGTTTGGACGTGGTTTTTCTTTGGTTGAAAAGAGTTTTCTTGAGAATTTTGGCAGGTTTTTTTTTGCTATTTGGACGTAGGATAATATTGGTGCTTGAATGGGTATGGTGTGGTGTAATTATTTTCTGCACAAAAATGGCAAGAGGTGAGCTTCTTATTTATAGTCACTGAACACAGTGTTCGCGTCGCGACCAGGTGGTCCGTCGCGTCGCGAAGGGGCGTGTGTCGGGTTGCTTTTGGTCGGCCACTGGTTAGTGCGTTGGGTTGGTAGTCTCGCGATCAAGAAGTTGGTGGTGTCGCGTTGGAGGTCTTCGCGTCGCGACCACCCTTGCCGTCGCGTCGCGATCGCTGAAGGATTTTTGTCTTCTGTCTTGCTTCTCTTCACGTCGCGACCACAGTGTCTGTCGCGTCGTGATTGCTGTAGCAGTGTGATATTTTGTATTTTGCTCTTTGGTTTGTAGCATTACTTCCTCAGGTTTGGATGTTTTCTCAAAGTTTCTCGGGTCTTGATTTATTCTTGTTTTTGATCTCGAATTCACGCAATCTGAAATAAACTGATAATATTTGTTAGATAATAACAGTTCATCTTATTTCAGTGATTTTCACATACAAAAATATATTTTTCAACAATTTCCCCCTATGTGATCATTACTGAAATAAGAACAGATTAAAAGGTAAGGTTGAAAATTCTTGTAACTTGGATAAAACATTTATAAAACCATATCACTTGTTTTGAAAAAGTGTGACTAGATCTTACTTATGTTTTGAAAAATGTTTGTCAAGAATATTTGTTTCTGAATCAAGGTTTCATGTTCAATTATCAAAAGGTTTTTGTATATGTACTTTCATAATATTCCTTAAGATTTTATAACATTTATAAAGACGACAAGTGATCTTAATAGGTCGATTCAGATGAACTTCTCATAGGTATAGCTCACACTTGACTGAGGTGTTTGTTTGTTCTGGGTGCAAAACTGGTGTATAATCACTAAAGATGAGTGATATCTCTCAGTTTGAAGGTGTTGACTTATGCTTAATATGGATTTATACCTATATACTTTAGTCACTTGGTCTTCATATTAGATAATCAATCACATAAGACTGGTTTCGGCATTACTCAGACCGGATTCAAATGCAGCTAGTATCCAGGTGAGTAATCTCACTGATATCATATGTGATATATGATGATTGAATTGTTACAGGTTGAAACAGCTTCGAGGGACGAAAACGACAAGTGTTAAAATATATGTAAAAGACAAGACCAGATAAGCCGTGAGTCATTGCGATGACAAGAACGGAGCTGTGAGTCAATACATATATATATATACACTATGAATGACAAGACCAGACAAGCCGTGAGTCTGATAAAGACAAGAACGGAGCTGTGAGTCAACAATAATGACATGACAATACCAGATAAGCCGTGAGTCTATTATAGACAAGAACGGAGCTGTGAGTCAGTCAATATCAAAGATATGACAATACCAGATAAGCCGTGAGTCTATAACAGACAAGAACGGAGCTGTGAGTCAAACCTATATAGACAAGACCGGATAAGCCGTGAGTCATTGCGATGACAAGAACGGAGCCGTGAGTCTAGGCAACAGCGGGCTAAACCGTGAGCCAAGGCAACAGCGGGCTAACCCGTGAGCCATAATTGATCGAGAAAGGAACTGTTAATAGATGGTGCGGCCACTTGTGGCTATGATATTGGATGCTATATCCAACTTGTGCGGCCTATACGGCTATGATATTATTACAGGTACATGGTGCGGCCTTTTGGCTATGATATCGGGTTATTGAACCCAGCTGGTGCGGCCTGCGGGCTATGATTTATATATTGATAATGTTTTGGTGCAGCTTATATAGCTATGACACAGGGTGCGGCTTACATAGCCATGAAATACGATACGGTCAATTATGACTAAGAAATATGGGACAGAAATGTATGCAAATAACAACTCGTAAGACTATGCGATAGGATATGCAATCCTAAGACATATACGGTTAGCCTGAACGGCTAGGAGTTTGGAACCGATATCCAGACAGAGATATACGGTTAATAGATTTATCATATATAGGAAATTATATATGAATGTATTATTATACGTGTTATTTGCAGATACGATTACTCACTGAGCTTTGTAGCTCATACCGTTTGTTAAATGTCCCTACAGGTTAGCATGATCCTGATAAGGGAATAGATAGAGTCCGTGACTCGAGAAGTAGGACTCTTAGATGCAGTCAGTAGCAGCCCGGCTTCAAAGGAGACTACGGTATTTTATACTCTCCTTGATACGCTTGTACCCGTTTTTATTAAAATATACCCCTTTGTTTATGGTTTTAAGTACTGAAACCTTTGATAAAAATGAAAAATTTTCAGGGGTGTTTTTGTTTTAAAAGCCGGGTGTTACAGAGACGTACTGGAGGCTCAAGGGGCACAAATGACGTCTACCTATGGTTTTGTGCCCTTAAATATGGCTAAAAACTCGAAATCCAAGGCTTTAGCCCAAACAGCGACATATAGCATCGCTATCCTTGCGATAGTTGCGCTATCTCAAGATCGTGCAATCCCACTATACAGAGACCCTTGCGTCGCTAATACTCTGCCATAGCATCGTTATTTAACACTTCATAGCAGCACTATCATGCTTCCATAGCGTCGCTAACTGCAATTTCCAGCCTTTCTCAAAACTTAGCTCTTTTAAAATCCAAACTCGTTCATCCCGAGAATAGGGTCTTACAATTTGATATTGGAAAGTAGGAGGTTGGCTAAAAGTAGTTAAACCACTTGAAGAAAGAGCAGCTGAAAGATGAAGTAGAAAGCTAACTCATACAACCATTATTAGTTTTCTTATTGAGTAAAATGCACATACTATTTTTAAATAGTGTATAGATTGTTAAATTGTGTATGGTAGAATGATCCATATGGTTTAAACTTCAATGGCTTTTAAACATCAAACATATAGGGATTCATAAAACAACAGACTTTGAAAATACTTGGCAAAGTTCATTTAGAGTGCTAGGCTGAACAACAACAACAACAAAGGTAAGATTTAAGTTATTATGCTTTTTGAGTGAGAGAGAAGGAGATCCACAACTTGATACTTAAGTTAGTTTCAAGAAGGACTTTAAATCTTATTACACAAGTTTTTTGTCCCACCTTTAAAGGATGCGATTTTTCTAGTGGATTGAAGTTGGGAGCGGATTTCAACTAGGCGAAGTAATTCCTTCAAAGTGGAATAGCTTATTGGTGTATAAGTGAGCCACTTTAAATCATTGTATTTTGTGGTTGATAATTTCTTTCATCTTCTGTTACATGGAATCCTTACAAACCAACTTTTTAACCCACATCTTATGAAATGTTGTTAAAGTTGTTCAATTTATAGTATGGTATCTACATTGTCAACTTTCATTCGAACTCATTTTTACCAAAATCCTTGGTTTAATCAAGTTTTTGTTTGGTTTTTGATTGCTTGTTTAACATTCGATTTGATTTTGACTATACTGGAAATATCAAAAAATTCGCATACCTAGTTTTCAACAAACTCTATTTCATTATATTCTAAAAAAAGTTTTTCCTTAAATAAATTGTTTTTGAAAAGTTTCTTTTTGTTATCAATGAATTCTTTAAAACCTTTTAGAAAAATGAGATATTTTTATAAAAAATTAAAACAATTATTTTTAAGATAAAATTATGAAAATATGGTAGCTTTTCTATAAAAAAAACTCTCTATATTTTTTTTATAAAAAAGGATCAAAAAAAATCCAAACATTTGACTGTGTTTTCAATAATATCATCCTTAGTTTAAAAATAGTCACACAAGCTGGAATAGCTCAG
This sequence comes from Cichorium intybus, assembly GCA_023525715.1. Lineage (NCBI taxonomy): Eukaryota > Viridiplantae > Streptophyta > Magnoliopsida > Asterales > Asteraceae > Cichorium > Cichorium intybus. The sequence goes on along the minus strand of CM042013.1, from coordinate 38,630,905 downwards.
TTGGTTAGAGCGTGTGGCTGTTAACCACAACTTCTAGCGTTTATTTCCTTGTATTTTTGCGATGGAAAAAGTAGAACAGAAAAAGAAAACATAATTCCTTCAAAATTTTCACTTCGGCAATAACATGATTTACTTTAAAACACGTCTCAGCTATTACTTTTCTATTCATTTTTTCAGATTATAAGTTTTCTTGAAGTACAAATTTCTATATCCAACTAAAACTTTTACCATGAAAGAAAACAAGGTTAATATAACCCGTTAGAATTTAGGGCAAATTGCATCTAAAAACAAAATTTCAGTTACTTTTTATTTAAAAGAAGTATATATTCAAAATCAAAATTTCACGGTTTATATATAATGTTATGACTCATGATCACATAAAGAACCTGATTAACCAATACAAAGAGAGTATCTATTAGTAACTAAATTTTTATCTAGCAATTATATAATTATATAACGGTTGATGTTATATATTTTAATGGTTTTTTCACAATATCAAATTTTTTACCACTAAAACTTCAAATTTTGGAAACCTTTTTTAAATATGTCAATTATCAGGTTTCCAAGCTCTCAGCCAGTGATCTGTTCAGGTGTCTATCATGTGACTGTCGATAGGACTATTTTCGATGATGTGACAATCTCACTTCACCCTTTCGATTGGAATTAGGTTTTAACTTTTTCTTGGGGGCTAATAAAAGATCATTCGCCTCTTTCGGATAGATGAACACACCTAGTTGAAGATTATACGCCTACGATATTTCAGCTTCACATATAACACAACCAATGTCGGGAATTGAAGTGGCAAAACCCAAATCAAGTTCTTCTTTGAAATCACGAAGATTTCTCTAAGTATTCGAATAGCGTTTGCCAAAAGAGATCACGCCGCCTCAAGAAACTCATTTCTCTCTCTCTCTCTCTCTCTCTCTCTCTCTCTCTCTCTCTCTCCCCCCCAACACACACACAGAGTTAGCAAAAGTCGGTTAGAAAGGATGATGAAAATGAGGGGGGAGCTATGGACAGATAGACCAAAAGGAGCCGTAATCACTCACCCCAAGTGGTTTTGGTGCCATGTAGGCGCCCCTCACTTTTCTCTCATTAACCCCTCACCCCTTAAATTTTAGGAAATGATATCCCCTCACTACCCGTCACTACCACTCACTTAAATATATATACAAATGTGTGTGTGTGTGTGTGTGTGTGTGTGTGTGTGTGTGTGTATATATATATATATATATATATATATATATATATATATATATATATATATATATATATATATATATATATATATATGGGTGGGTTCAACATAGAACCATATATATATATATATATATATATATATATATATATATATATATATATATATATATATATATATATATATATATATATATATATATATATATATATATATATATATATGGGTAAAGGTATGATGGTAAATTGCACTTATATGTTCATTGATGAACATATATGTGTATTCATTGATAAACATATATATATATATATATATATATATATATATATATATATATATATATATATATATATATATATATATATATATATATATATATATATATATATATATATATATATATATATATATATATATATATATATATATATATATATATATATATATATATATATATATATATATATATATTTATGAACATACGTATATGTTCATTGATGAACATATACGTATGTTCATTGATGAACATACATGTATGTTCATCAATGAACGTTGTGTTCAAAATCCCAGAAAATATTCTTGTTCAGAAATTGGTCATGTTCATAAGTGAACATTGCAGAATATTGTTCATTTTCACACATGTTCAGTACCGAACATGTATGAATCTTCATATATCAAACACAAAAACTCAAGTGTTCGTTAGTGAACATGGATTAACATTATACATTTATACAGAAACTCAAATCTTCATATTTGAACATGAAAGCATCTTTATACATTTATATAAAAAACCAAAATGCTCATAAGTGAACATAGAGGAATATAAATACAAAACGTAAAATGTTCATAACTCAAATGTTCATTATTGAACATTTGTCTCGATCCATCTGTCTATGTTCATCTACATCGATCCATCTGTCTCGATCTCTCTCTATTTCTCTTCCTTGATCCATCTGTCTCAATCTCTATCTTTCTGAACATTCGTTGGAGAAACAACGCCAAACTGAATATTTCTATTGAACAAAAAACTACATAAAAGTGTTCAATACAGAACAATCATATGTTCATTAATTAAAAAAACAGCTTAACTGCTTATTTAAGATCAAAATAAACAAATCTATATATGTATATAATCGCTAATGAACATTCTTCAATGTTCATTAGTGAACATTCTGTTTATTAATGGACATTCTTCCTATATTGTTTATTAACGAACATTCTTCATTATTCATTAGTGAAAATTCAGGAAATGACATCTCGTATCTCAATTTTGCACCAAAATCAAACAAAACAAACATATTCTGATGATAATTAATGCTAGAATAAACTACTTTCAAACATAAATTAGTTTATGCATAATGAAATCAGTTTGAAGAGGAAACGTAAATCAAATCAGTTTATGCCAAACATAGATTTTTGAAATTAATTTGAAATCGAAATCGATTAATGGAATCAATTCAAAATTGAACACTAAAACAAATTTAACTGAACAAATAAAGCATATTTAAGTCAACAATAGATTTTTGTTTATAGATGTTCAGTAATGAACATTCAAGATAAATTGTTCAGAATCGTTCAAACATGTTAAGATAAACTAAAATCAAGACATGGGACTTGTTCTGACAATGAATCCGACCAAGAAACACCGTCTCCGGCCACCTACTAGACAAGCGGCGACACCAGACAAGCTATGAATTTCCAAAACTTCCGACAACGGCCTTGCTTCTTTGTCGTCTTCTGTTGGCGGTTGTCTCCGATGAGATGTAATGAAGATTTCCAATGAGAGGTAGATAGGAGTGGAGATCTCCGGTGAGAGGTAGAGCAATCGGTGATCTGCTGGTAGCGATGAAGAATAACGAGAAAATCATTAGGGTTGGGGTATTTAGTTTTGCAGATGCGGATTGTTAGGAACAAAACTATAATTTATACCTAAAATACCCCCTAATCATTTATTTATTTGATTTCTTTTAATAAATATTAGTGTTTTATATATGGTCATTGTTTGCCTGATCCAATGGTCAGTAGATTGGTTCTATGGTTCTATGCATAAAATAGGGTTTTATGTTGATCCTCTTCCTCTCTCTCTCTCTGTATATATATATATATATATATATATATATATATATATATATATATATATATATATATATATATATATATATATATATATATATATATATATATATATATATATATATATATATATATATATATATATATATATATATATATATAAAAGAAGGTTCAATTGAGGCCAAAGAAAAGGTTGAGACCGCGAGGCCAATTCTTGACTAATTAATTTATAATGACATATTAGTAATTATGTATTTTAATTAAATTATAACAAAAATATAGTTTCCTCAAATCTAGGAAATTGATTGTTAGTTACCAAAACAAACTAATAAATAAATCTTTATTTTTTTAAATAATTTCATATTATATAACATCAATTTTTTTCCTTTTTTAATTTTATTAATATATAGTAATAATCATTTTCCGTCAAAATATTTTTTTCTTTTATCAATTGATTCATACGATTTCATTCATAAATGATTATAAAACACAATGCAAAGTTAAAAAAACGCAATATATTTGTAGTCATGAACGAATAAATCACAATGTAGATATAAAAGAAATATGTATGTAATCATGAATGAATAAAGAAAAATGTATAAATTAAAAAAGAAACAACTACAATTGCAATCGTAAATAAATATAGAACACAATGTAGATAAAAAGTACAATATTGTTTTAATCATCGATTATTACATCACAATGTAGACAAAAAAATACTATGCAATTTTAATCATAAACAAATAGTGGGCACGCGTGATCATTGTTATTCTTGGATTCACACCTGCAAAATCAAGTTAAAGATATTAAAAAACTATATTAAAGTTACAGAAAAGTTATAATCGTTGATGATTAACAATAGAGTTTATATGCTCATATTTTAACAATTAATGTATAATGGTTGTTATAGTAGCAATCGTCAATGATAACACTATACTTTCTGTAATGAAAAGTGAGTTTGTAATCTTTAATCATTTATGTAGTCATTTATACAAACATAGTTGTAATCATCAATGATTATAACTTATGTTTTAGTCATTTATACAATCATAGTTATAATCAGAAATTATTATAGGTATAATCACAAATGATTTTAACTTGTTTATCAAACATTTATATAATCATAAGTATAGTGAACTAAAAAATGTGTAAACTCACATTAGAATTAGAAGCTGATTCCTCGCCGTGGTGTAATCATCAATAAATTAACATACTATAATCATCAATGAATAACATATATAATTATCAATGAATAATTTGTAGATTCATCAATGTTTTATAAAAATATCCACCCAATAGTATTGGGGATTTATCAATGTTTTATAAAATTATCCACCAAAACTTTGGAGCTCTACCCCATTTAAAAAGAATCAAAATGAAGAAAACAGGACTTAGGGATTTCTCGTCAATTTGTAAAAACTTAATTTAACACAACACGTAAAAAGACACCAGCATCATCATCGTTGGAGAATTAGTGGGTTTTGAAAACAAGAATCGGAGGTAAATGAAGGTTTACTACATGAATATTACGATATGGGTTTTTTTATAAATAAATCATATTTTAATCCATCATTTTTATGTAAAATTTATTTGACCTAGAATCCTAATGATTTGTAGTTTACCTGGGAAACAATCGATAACGATGAACTTCGAAATCATTAATCCATGGCAACATGAATCCTTGAATGTGGCCATATTTTTCATGTATGTGAACATCTACATCCCTTCCATTTTTTTCTTCAATCACACCTCCGACCAATTTTGTTGTCGCTTCCGTCTGAACATTAAGTTGGTACGCCACAGAAGAAGTCTCGAACATATGTGTCACAATTTTATTTTTTAGACAAACTTGAAGAGAGACAAACGTGATTATAGGAGTTTATTCTCGGCTTGGAGGCATGGAGATGATCATCTCAGGTGGTGGTTAGGCAACGGACAGACATACCCATAGATTTCAATCGATTTTTAGTGTGGGAAACCCTAATTTAACGAGCGAGAAATAGAGAAAGAGAGAGAAGAATTCCATATTGAAAGGCTAAAATCATGGAACCAAAATAAATAAAATACCCTTAATACCTTTGACAGCCTTTTAGAATCTTTCAATTGGTCACATTACTTTTATATTTTACATAAATGACACATTAATCTCAACCTTAAATCTGATATTTTAGACGGTTGAGATTTGGTCTCGCGATCTCAACATTTTTTTATCTCAATTGATCCTTATATATATATATATATATATATATATATATATATATATATATATATATATATATATATATATATATATATATATATATATATATATATATATATATATATATATATATATATATATAGGGCTAGGTTATATTAAGATCCACAATTATTGTGTGGACGTAAGACCCAATCAGAAGCGTAGAATCATAATCATCAACGGTTGTGATTAATAACAGAATATTAATTATTTTTAATTAAAAGAAATATCAACTTTCTAATTATATCATTCTAAAGGGTAATATGGACTTTTTATGTTTTTTCAATTATGGAAAATGAGAGTTTCATGGGATTAATTTCGAAATTTAATTAAATTTTAAATTCAAATTCAAATTTATTTTCAAATTCAAAATTCAGTTTTGTAACAATTCTAACAAATATGTAAAATTAATTTTGATTTTTATCCTGAGTTTAGATTCGAATTTCTTTTTAAATTCAAACTTCAATTTTGATTCTTCATCTGAGTTCTTAAGCATTTACATTCTATTAGAATTAATTACAAAAACATACATTAGAATGATACTACAAATTTGAAAGTAAATTAACCATTCTGGTAGAATAAATTACAAAATCATACTTATATAAATTACAAAATTATACAAAAATCATATTTATATGAAAGTAAATTAAACATTCTGTTAGAATGAATTACAAAATGATATTTACATTGTATTGTGTAACATCAACATGACTAGAATAATATATTAGAATCTAACAGAATATACATTCATTATGACAGAAATATACGATCATTCTAACAGAATATACACGGTTACTAGAATAACATTCTGTCAGAATGACTGGCTTGAAACTAAACTTTTGGGCTTCTTCTTGATTTCTCGTGTGTTTTGAATGCACAAAGAATTACCCCTGCAACATCAGAATGATATTCTCACATGTTAGAATGATCCATAAGATTGATCCCAAAATTACAAAATCATACATAAACATTCTACTAGAATTTGACATGGTATGTTACATATGCTACTTACAAAAAACATATACTAATTACACAAAACATTCTACTAGACATAAAAAGAAATGAAAATCAAGCTCTTTTTTAATTAAAAAAGACCGATCCACACCTTGCTCTCCTAAAACCTCATCCAAATCTGAATAACACAACTGCCAAAATCAAATCGCCTCTTGAATGAAATCAATAAACATATACTTCTTCAGATTGTAATTTTGACTATTACTAAACGCAGGGGGAATTGATCGAGTTCAACTTGAGTGAAATTAGGGTTAGAATGAATATCATACCACCATCAATCCTTCATAAAAAATTGGAATTCATAAAATCTGCAACACCATCAATCCTCCATTCCAAAAATCAACACTTATATAACAGACTCTACTACTGTGAACGATTTTTGTGCCTCGAAACCATTCTCGATCGATACAGAAAAAGAGGTGCAGAAAATCAATTTCACAAAAACTGAATTGGAATCTCACCTGGAATCGATTGGTTGTTTAAATTCACAGAAAATGAATTGGTTGTAGCTGCATTCAAGAAACCGATGGTAGATTAGGAATCAATATCACATTCAAGAACTACAAACCTGAAATCAATCAACAATCTTATACATTCACTTACGATTGAACCAGAATTTATCTCACTTCGATTTTGGTGCTGCTCTGATGTACAGTAGATATTATGTTGTGATGTACAACTAGGAACCGGTGTTCAACTATGGTGGTGATCGGCGGTGCTACTGTGTGTTTACCAGAGGTGGTGATCGGCCATAGTGGTGGTGATCGGAAACTTTGGCGGACGTATTTATGGTGGTGCTGGAAAGTTGAGATAATTAATGTGATAATATTGTCAGTTACCCATTTACCATGTTTATAGGCTCAATTTACCATAATTATAGGTATTAATTTTAATTTAATTTACTAATTTAAATATCAATTGACCAAAAAACCCTTGGTGATTCTAGGCTTCTGATTGGGTCTTACGTCCACACAATAACTATAGTTTTTAATATATCCTAACTCTATATATATATATATATATATATATATATATATATATATATATATATATATATATATATATATATATATATATATATATATATATATATATATATATATATATATATATATATATATATATATATATATATGTCATGTGTGTAAGAAAGAGAAAAAGAGATGAGAGAGAGAATGGGTTATAGCACGGTGTGCCAACCCCCCAAAAGCAAACCCCTCACACTCACCACACCAACCGGGATGGTGTTCCCGTACAGTATGGTGTTGCTATGTAGATCACCGCATTGTGCGGTGTTATGGCTCCGGTTAGTCTTAGAAACATATATTGATTTTGATCTCGATTGGTGGTTCTGATTGGAAGAAGGATGTAACAGATGAGGGAGGAGCTATGAATGAAAGGACTTAGATGGTGGTCGTGACATGTCGATGGTGGTCAAAGTCTCTGTTCTTGAAGAATTAGGATTGGGGACAAAACCTGTTGTCCGATTCATAAATCTTCATGAGTTTTATCTGTTTGCACATTCAAATAAGCTTTCCAGATGTTATCATATCTTTATCGTTTCATTTAAATTTGAGAATATCAACCTTTAAGATATATGCCTTTTATTCTTAAATATAAAAAAGCCCCAAATGATGTTTTGTGATATTTTGGAAGCAATATGCTAGCTCTCATCATCACTCTTATTTACGTTCTTTTCTCTCAGGGCCGGTCTAAACTAAGGGTGGCAAATCGGGTTTTTTGTTGACACGACAAGTTTTATATAATACGAACACGATACGACACGATGTCATGTTTTGCTTTACTAACATGAAAACAACTCAATTAAAACACGATAAAAGCGACTAATGCTACAAACACAAAAAATATAAAATAAAATAAATATTTAGTTTATTTGATTCTTAATTGTTTTACAAAAAACGACAAACACAAAATACACGATAAATACAACACATGTTACTATCATGTCGAATTTTGAACACGAACACGACATGACGTTGCGTTTTTTTTACATTTGACACGAAAATGAATTCAAAATTTTATTTCGTTCCAATTTTATTTCGTGTCATGTATTTTTATCGTGTCTTGTCATGGATTGTCACCACTAGTTAAACACACTTTAGACCCGAGACAAGAATAAAAAAGAGTACCCCGTTATTAAATAAAAAAGTTATCTATTGTTAAAAACTTGACAATATTTATTTTTTCAGTTAAATATGAAATAAAAGCAACTGATCGAGATATGTAAAAATACCACAAATTAAACAAAAAACAAAAACCAAAAAACAAAAAACCAAATTGTTTCACGTTTTGGTTTTAGAAAATATATATATTGTTTTTTTTCTTCGCTTTAGGTTTTTTTTTCAGTTTAGATTTTTTTCTTAAAACACCAGAAAAATTTGAATCGCACCAAAATATATAAATGATGTCATTTTTTATATAAATTTCATATAATAACTATAATAAATATTATAAATTAAAATAAATAACAGGCATTTACAGTTTCTATTCACAATTAAGATAATTAACATATGTATAACATGTTTTTTTTTGAGTTACAGTTAAAATATAAAACTTTTTTAAAAAGACTCAATCAATCAAACACATATTTGTGGAGTAACCATTTGCATTTTTAAATGTTAAAACTTTCAAAAAAAATTCTAATTAAATTTTAAATAATTGTCAACTGTGTTATAATAGAAGAAGTTTAAGAAGAACATGAAAGCAAAACTATTTGATGAACCAAAAATCATTATTGATAATGTAATTTTTTTATAACTTACTATATATATTTTTAGTTAAAATTGTAAGGGCTTTAAAAGTTTTGAGCTCGTGTGTATTTTTTGTAAAAGGGAAACATTACTAATCCAATGCGACACCTTAGAAGATATTTATAAAAAAAAATAATAATAATAAATAAATAATTGTAGAAAGTGGGAATACAACTCCACTCATTTCATTGGATGCAATAAGCCTACACCAGCCGATCCCAACCCAATATTATTAACTATATGCAAGAAATTCTATATAACACACAACTAGCAGATTTAATTTGGGCCCTCAACAAGTTACCTATTTCATAGTTCTTGTATACATAGTTGGATTGTGATTAGTAGAATGCCAACTAATACTCAGGATCGGCCCAAGACGAGTTTAAGAGGTGCTCGTGAACAGAGCCCAACAGCTACCAAGGGCCCAAAATTTTAGATCTAGCAGTGTTAGAGCACAAACCGAATTCTTTTTGGAAACAGGATTGTTTTTGGTCAATAAAGTCAAAACCGATTTGGGCCAAAACCGGTTCGGTTTGAAACTGGTTTCTACCAAAAATTATCCTCAAAACCGGTTTAGGTCAACGTGGTCCAAACCGGTTTAACCGGTTTACATACCGGTTCGGCCAAAACCGGTTTTTAGATTTCATATATTCAAACTGGATCGGTTTGAGAGAAATCAGATCAGTTTGAGGGAAACCGGTTTCAAAACCGGATCGGATAGGATTGAAAACCGGTTTCGGATCATTCTAGCAGTGTAGCATTACGAACCAAACTCAGTTTAGGGTATTTTTTTAAAAAGTGTAGCCGATAGGAACTAGAAGAAGGTCGTGAAGGCGTGAGGCGGGAATAAAAATCTGGAAAGCAAATCATCAATACTCAATTATTATTATACTTGACTGCTTGGACCTACAAGGAGTACCGACAAAGATGAAGAAACTCTATATGAAAACCTGTAGGCCAAAATAGAATAACCAAATCTACATTTACCTAAAGCCTTGCTAAAACCGAAGGTGATCTGAATGATGTCTCGCCTATATGCAAATTTTCAATAAAAAATTCAATATATCTCCATGAAAATTGTATAATATCACCGCCAATTCTCTTGTTTTTGTATTATAACCTTGATGTTCAAGAAGTTAATGGACGTTCGTTTCATTTATGAAATTTCTGGCGATGTTTCTTGGAGAGATTGGTTTCATTTTCAAGATATTCCTATTTCGTTTTGTTTATTGACATTAATCTTTGTGAATACGTTTTTTTTTTTTTTTTTTTTTTAACGGCAAATCTATCCTACTCCTACTCCTAAACTACTCCTTGTTATGTTTGTGCCAGTGTTTGAACCCATGACCTCATTGTTAGTAATCACCTTTGTGAATATGTAGTTCTTCTTAGATTTTGTATCAGCAACTTGATCTATCTGTCATATGCATTCGGTTTTATTATCAAGAAAGTATAGTCAAGGTTGTTCGTATAGAATCATCTAAAGGATATGAAACAAAACTTTTCTGAAACTTTTTTTACAATACTTACAAGCATTTTTAGATGGTAAACATCTAGAAGAAAACATTTTTTTTCTAGTATTTACAGGTATTTTTACTAAATTCATTGGTCACTTTAATAAATTTGCTCTGCAAAGTAGAACATACTTGTTTAAGTTGCTCTAAAATTTTAAGGCTGGCCTGTAAGTAATAAATCTTAATAAATCTCACAAGCTGGCCTGCTAATAGTAATAAAAGAGAAGGGACGTGATAGGAATTTGACTGAATCAACTTTGCTGGGAAAGTCTCATAAGTCATAATTACCTCCGTAGCTAAATTTACCTGTTCATTGATGACGTTGCATCCCAAATTTTACCTGTTCATTGGTGATGTTGGCATCCCATCCTACGTGTATTGAGTACGACTGTAGTTATTAAATATACCAAATAATTCACTACCATTTATGATATCAATATTTTATTTAATTATAAACATGTATCATATAGACCATTAAAAGTTGACTATGAAAATTAAATTTATCAATCACCAAACAAACCTTAAAATTTCACTCTAATTCGACAGCGAATTTATACTTTTAAATAAATGCAAAACATAGGTACCAACTAAATACTGTATACAATAATATCTAAAATTAAATACATTTCCCGCCTTTTATTGCGAGCTTTTATTAAAATACCAAAATTGATAAAACCTTTCTCATTTATTATACGTAAATGGCTTCTTGTAAGTCTGCAACAGCAACGACGAACAAACCACACTAATAGAAGAAGCCGCCATGAGAGCTCCGGCCAACCAAGGAGGCAACCGGATTCCGGTGAACGGAAACAGAACTCCGGCGGCAACAGGCATCCCAAGTACATTATAACCTAGGGCCCACACATAGTTAAGGTGAATCCGAGAAATAGTCTTTCTAGATAAATCAATGGCTGTGATCACATCTTCCAAATTGCTTTTAATAAGCACTATGTCGGCGGCTTCAATTGCCACGTCAGTTCCCGCCCCAATTGCCATCCCGACATTCGCCGCAACCAGCGCCGGCGAATCGTTTATTCCGTCTCCCACCATCGCTACTATTTTCCCTCTTGCCTGAATTTTTTTAATAATATAAACATGTTTGAAAACGATATAACACATGGAGCAATTTCCAATTTCTCGTACTATTATTTATTTATTATTTTAAAACAATATTACCTGCAAGTCTTTTATCCTGTCGGCTTTACCCAACGGATCAATCTCAGCAAACACGTGTTCAATTCCGACCTCTTTCGCAATAGCGGTGGCAGTCGACCAGTTATCACCGGTCACCATGATACTATTAATATTCATCGACCGGAGATAACCCACCACCTGCGCCGCCTCCGGTTTCACCGGATCAGTAACCGCAAAACCACCGGCGACCTTCCCATCAACCGCCACAAGTACACACGTGCGAGCCAATTTCTCATTTTCCAAAAAATAATTCTCCACTTTAACGTCAACCGCTACGTTAGACAACCTCATTAGCTTCTTGTTACCAACTAACACGGTTTTATCTCCTACTGTACACCCCACCCCCGCCCCCGGGTGAACCGTGAAATCCTTAACCACTGAACCGGTCCCGGTTTGAGGTTCACGGTTCGTTATTTTGTTTTTCGCGTGTTCCACAACCGCCTTCGCTATCGGATGTTCACTATTCGCCTAAAATACATAAATTAAACAAATTAATAAAATTGATGCGAATTTTGTAAATTTGTAAATTTACAAACGCACCTCTACAGCAATTGCGATATTACAAAACTCGTCCATTTCAATTTCGGAAAACAGCACGTCACTAACGACTTCCGGTTTTCCAACGGTCAACGTTCCGGTTTTATCAAACACGATTGTGTTGACCTACATGTTAAAAGTAAAAACTTAGAATAGCGAGTAGGGGTAATTTGGTCTTTTTACATGTGAGTTTAGTACGTACCTTGTGTGCTTTTTCGAGTGCGTTTCCGCCTTTAATTAGGACACCCTGTGTGGCGCCTTTACCGGTGGCGACCATGACGGCGGTAGGTGTGGCTAGACCTAGGGCACAAGGACATGCGACAACTAAAACCGATATTCCAAATTGTAACGCAAGTTCGAATTCATCCATGGCTTCTGGTATCCAACTTTTAGGGTAAATTCCAAGTGTTCCAGGAATGAACCACGCTAACCATGTCACAAAAGCAGCCGCAACAACCTGGAATTTAGTATGTTGACTTTTTTAGTCAAAATAAAGTAAAGTACGTTGCTATTTAGTGAAAAAAAAAACTCACTGCGGGTACAAAAAAACGTGATATCTGATCAGCTAGCTTCTGTACAGGAGCTCTTGCAAGCTGTGCAGCTTCAACTATTTGAACAATTTGTGAAAGTGCGGTTTCTGAACCAATATGAGTTGCCTTGATCAACAAGCAACCGTTCTCATTCACAGTCCCACCAATAACCTTTTAAAAAGAAAATTCAAAATGTGTCACCGTGTGTGTATGTGGCGGGATAAATAAAATAAAATAAAAATAAAAAAAATAATAATAAAACACGTACTCTGTCACCGGGACTTTTAGCAACTGGAATAGCTTCACCTGTGATCATACTTTCATTCACATAACCATGGCCATCAATGACGACACCATCAACGGGAAATTTTGCACCGGGGAATATTTTTAGAATATCGTTTTTTTGTATTAATTGGGAATTAATTTCGGTTTCTGAAACGGTGTTTCCGGAATCATCCATGGTCAAAAGACACGCGGTGTCGGGAGCGAGATCGGTCAACTTTGCTAATGCATCGGATGTTTTTCCTTTAGCTATTGATTCTAGGTATTTACCTAAGAGAATGAACGATATTAACATTGTGCTTGTTTCAAAGAAATCTTGGCCTTCAAATGTGTCTGAAATTAGGGCTTTTATTAGTGTGTATACGGAGTAAAAGTAGGCTGCGTTTGTTCCGAGTGCTACTAGGACATCCATGTTTGCTGATTTTCGCCTTAGTGCGTGATATGATCCCACATAAAACCTGAATTAAAATAGATAATCTTATATGAATTATAATATAAGGTGTGAATTTTACAAAAGTAACCAAAATTGGTCCAAAAATTTTGACTTACCTTTTACCAATAATAAACTGGACCGGTGTGCATAGGATCCATCTCAAAAGCATTCCAACAGTAAGCATGTTATGAACTTTATAACTCAACCAATTCCCATAAGGAGGAATCATAGGAAGCACCATGGAAAACATCAAAAGTGGAACCGAAAACAAACAACTCCATAAAAACTGGTTTCTGTAAATTTTAATCTCATGGGATTTTTCACTTTCGTTTCGTCTTTCAGGAATATATAAACTTGCCTGATAATGCGTACCGGATTCTTGAATGAACCGTATAATTGACCTGCCACCTGTCACATCTGGATCATATTCAACTGTCACCTTACATCCTTCGGTGTCAATCTCAACATCATTGACACCGTTTAATGATTCCAGGGAATTCTTGATTCCAGTCATGTCTTGTGAAGTTACAATTCCTTCAAGCTTTATGTGAACTTTGTTTCCGTTGTTTCCGGATCCTATAAGATCAGCTCCAAATCCGGAATCTTCTATTGCTTCGATTATCTGATTAGGGTTTATGATGTTTGGATCGTAGTTTATTTTTGCTTCTTCAAGAGCTAACCCTACAACCGCCTTTTTCACACCTTCAACCATTAAAAGAGCACGTTCAACTGACTCAGAACAACTTGTACACATCATTCCCTTGATTTTAAGTCGACATACTGCAATGTCTTGATCTGAAAAATCATTGACTTCAAATCCTGCATCTTCAACAGTTTCTTTGATTGCTTTTATCTGAAAGCATGATGTTATATTTATACTTCTGTTAGAAAATGTGTTATTCTTTAAATATGAGAAGAAATAGTATAGGTAACAATGGGAGGTGTACTTACACCAACGAGTTCTGGTGTGTATTTGACTACAGCCTGGCCTTGAAGTGCTGACACAATGGCACTTTGAACACCATTGAGATCCAGAAGTAGAGATTCAATGGAGGATGAACATGATGCACATTCTATACCGCCTATTTTGAATGTAATGGTTTTGATCCCTTGATTTACACTAGGAACTGATTTAATATCAAGTATAACAGCATCAGAGGGTTGCAGAAGTGGTGTCTTCAAATCATCATCCTTCCCGTTGACTTCCATTCCTAGAACCAAATCCAAAAACCCTTAACAACATTCAATTTTAGTCAATGAAACGCAGAATCTTAAGTCAAACCTACAACCTTTCAGTTTTAGATTCAATTTTGATATGAAGTTTTTTGTTATGCTATCAGAATCACCAACTTATTTCGCAAGTTTTTAAAATCCACGTCAAACATAAAACTGTTCTAAAAATCGGCGTCCCTGTTTATTTACGGAACAGATATGGTAACTTTTAAGTATTGATTAACAACAACTGTGTTTATCATGAAAAACCTAATTTTGATTTACTGACGATACACGACTTCAGCGTAAACCTGAAGTCAAACAGACCTAAATTTGAAATATATAATCCACGTCTACAGATTAAGTAACATCAAACAAATCAAAGTAACAGGATGTTTAAATTGCTTGATAAAAACATAATCGGAGACAGAAAACCAATTGATGAACAAAATTACAGTAGATAACACCCTTAGATGATGTATTAAAGCGAGAGCTTACCTTCTCCAACTCTATGGATGACTAATTAGGGTTTTAAACAGCGGCCCTGAGATTAACTTGAGATTAACAAGAAAAGTTGCAGGAATTGAGCATAGGTGTAGAAAAGAGAGAGCAATAGCGGCCTGCAACAGGACTTTCAGACGTATTAGGGGTTCCGCGAATTGGTGGTAATGGAGGCGTGTCCTTTTTTCCTTTTTCAAATATTCGAATATAAGAACCCTTCGCACTTCCCACCAAGGATAACGTCCATTGCAGGCCCACTATGCTCCTATTGATTAATTTTTTATAATTTAACCATAAAAATCATCGGTTTGACTACAGGACAACAAACTTTTAGTCTCTTAAAGTTTAGATTTTAAAACTTTTATTGTTAAAATCGTTCACGTTGGTTTTCAATTTTGTTTGTATGAAAACTTCTTTTTACCCGTTCATATCGTCATGCATGATGTATGGATTTTAATAAAGTGATGTAGAAAACAAACAATTATATAAAACTAGAGGTGTTTTTCTAAACTGTGATGATGCGGAAAACTTGTGTATGTATAACAGAGGGTATATAATTTATAATATAATTTGGTTTAATTATATAAAAGTGCAATTTTTGCATGGTTTTATATTTGTACATACATGAAACGGATATGCAGAGAGAGATAGAAAATGAATTTGTCAAAAAAAAAAAAAAGTTGATTTCTAAAATGGAAAAATCATAGAAAACATGCGTACAAATGAATATATACAAAATTCGGAAACATATGACTGGTGGTGAACAGAGCCGACCGTAGATTTTGGAGGCCTTGTACAATTTAGTAAATCTAAGCACTAAAACGTGTAAATTTTATAAAATACAACAGTGAAGTCCACTATTTCCTACAATCTCTATGTTGTGGTCTAGCTCCTTTCATTTGAAAATATTTTTATGTAAAAACTTAATGTGTCAGATTATGAATTTTAATTTATGTTATTGACACTTTGGTCCACATAATATATTTATGTGTTCCATTAAGTTGGACATAAAGTGATATTCGCTTCATTTTAAACGAGAAGTAGGACTAGAACTATAGGTTTGGAAATAATTCACGGACTAATGATGTAATTACAATTCATACCGGTTCTTTCTCCCAGATTTAGCCACCGCCCATTTTTGACTGCATAAATGTGGTTCTATTCTCTAACATGGAAAAAATTGGTCTTTAGCCTTTTTTTTATTATTCCAAGCAAGAGCAAAAGAATTGGCAGTTAATAAATCGAGAATTGAAACTTGAACAAAAAAGGAGGAACTGAGAATTCGAGAAACAAACTGACAATTGAAACTTAAGTCTTAATCGGATTTGTGCTTTGTGAATGATTGAAGAAGCCTATGCGATAAATTGAGAATGAGAATTAAACATATACAAAGGTTTCTTGAGACCGTTGCTGAAGAGGAACTTCAGTCGGTGTCCATTTAGAAAACCGGATTGTGTATTCATAGTTGATAAACGATAATGATGATTAACACTTCGATTTTGTTTCCACGTTCCCGATTGGCTCATGATTCCCGCTCAATGTCTTCCAATTCTTGGCTGGAATTTTAAAGCTTAAACCGTAAATTGGATTGGGCTCCAAAAGTATAACAATGCATCAAAGAATTTTAGTCTCCTAGGAGCTAATGGGCCCTGTTCACAAGCACATTTTGAACACCCCTTGGGCCGGCCCTAGTGGTGAAGGGTTTCCAACAAAAGGAGGGTGTTAACTACAAATCAGATTTTCTCTCCAGTTGTAAAGATGATCACAATCAGAATGGTACTTGGGATCATTGCATCCGAAGACCTTTACCTTGAGCAACTTGATGCCAAGACTACATTCTTGCATGGTGACCTGCAAGAAAACATCTACATGGCACAACTAGAAGGTTTTGAGATTGCTGGGAAAAAAACATTGTGTATAAGTTAAAAAATATCCTGTACAAATTGAAGCAAGCTCCAAGGCAGTGGTGCTTGAAATTTGATGACTTCATGAGGATAAATGGGTTTCGAAGATGTGATAGCGACCACTACTGCTACCGGAAGCAACTCAACTTCTCGTACATCATCCTGCTTCTCTATGTTGATGATATGTTGGTTGCGGGTGCCGACATACAGGAGATCAACGAGCTGAAACACCAGTTGTCCAAGGAGTTCGAAATGAAGAACCTCGAACCTGTTAAGCAAATATTGGACATGAGCATTTTTAGAGTGTGTGCTTCAGGCATGATTAAACTGTCTTAGGAGAAGTAAATCCTAAAAGTTTTGGAGAAGTTTAACATGACAAATGCTAAGGTCCGAAGTACCCCGTGGAAGCCATCTGAAGCTTTCTAAAGAGCAATCCCCAAAGACGGATAGAGACAAGGAATAAATGGCTAAAGTTCCTTATATGTCCGCAGTTGGCAGTCTGATGTACGCAATGGTGTGCACAAGGCCAGACATTGCGCATGCAGTAGGAGTTGTCAGCAGATTTATGTCAAATCCGAGGAAGGAGCGTTGGGAAGGTGTCAAGTGGCTGCTCTGCTACTTGAAAGGAGCCTCGAACGCAGTCTTAAATTTCAAAAGGCAGAAGGTGGTCCTTGAAGGTTTCGCTGGTGCAGATCTAGAGGTTTGTGCGGATTCATGGAAGAGCATTACTGGTTATGTTTTCACAATTGAAGAAACCGTATTCAGTTGGATGTCCAGATTACAAAAGAGTATAGATTTTTCAACCATCGGAGTGGAATATATATCCTTTGGCAAAAGCCAATAAGGAGCTATTGTGGTTGAAGAACTTCCTATTAGAGCTAGGACAAGAACAGAAGGATTGTGTGTTGCATTGTGATAATCAAAGTTCAATCCACTTGGCGTAGAATCCAGTGTTTCACAACAGGATGAAACACATCAAGATGAGGTACCATTTCAAACGAGAAATGATATTCGACGGCACCTTTATCATGAAGAAAATCCTTGGTGCAAAGAATCCTGTAGATATGTTTACCAAGGTGGTCTCATTGGACATGTTGAATTTGTGCATGATTTCAACTGGTCTTCCGCAAAGGTAGGCGAATACTAGGAACTAGGGTGGAGAGAAAGAGAGTATTATTGTTATAGCTTGGAAGATAGAAGAATCAAGTTCTGATTAGTCTCCAAGTGGGAGATTGTTGAGTATGTGGATTCTAATCAGAACCAATGAAGACATTGCGGTCGAAGAAGATCTGTAGTCCGGAACAACTAGGAACCGAGGCGAAACAACCAATGCGGTTGGAGGGGTTACGCTCCGGACGAATCAATATTCTTGTTCGAGGTTGCAGCCTCACTCCAATCCGGACTCTACTATAGGTTCTCCACATAGGTTGGGTATGGAGATTCAAAATGTTGATAAAATGGAGAAGCCACTTTAGAAGTCGAAGTGTCCTTTGGCACAAGTTCCCATGTCTGTTCCTGTCATAAAGTTGGTCAACTTAGCATGTTCTATGACTTGTACCATCACCTGGCCTACACTAGAAAGCAAAAAGCTATAAAATTTGTCATCATTTCCAGGAAGATCTTCTTGTCCGGTATATATAACCAATCTCTGGTGTAACAATAAAAAAGAGACAGACATCATCCAAAATTAAGAAAAAAGTGCAGTAAATTTTGTAGGTTGTATAGCATTGTTTAGAGTGCATCTCAATAACTAAAATCTTTCTAGTTCCTCAGTAGACGTAGCTTGATCTAAATATCGAGTGAACCACTTTAATTCTCTGTGTTGATATTTCGTGTTTGTTTCTTCTTGTATATTTCTTGCTGCAACGAGCAGTGGTCTTGTGCATTATTGTTGAAAGGTTGTTTGACAGGAGTCGATTAGGAGAACTGCTATGTCACTACAGGGTTGAAGAGGTTTGGAGTTTATCGATCTCGTTTGTTGCACCTAACACCTAATCCGAGAGATTCATGATCATCATGAGATCGATGACCACATCCCTCTAGTCCTTGTATTTTAAACATTTCGAAAATGCATTATTTGCAAAATGTCATAATTTGTGAAACCTAACTTCTAATCGGAAAAACCAAATTACAAGTTAACATATTAACAATAAGACCAAACGTGCTCTTATCTAAAAAAAAATGATAAAAACAAGTGTTTAAGCGTCTCAAAATGCAAACTTTGTGAGATGCATATTCTACCAACCTAAACTTTTAATGACGGTGAGTATAGTATAAGTTAACTTATGAACAACAAAGACCCAACACTCCACTTATTTCAGAAATACGTTATTTGAGTAATCGATCCTTTATCTTTATATCAAGGTAGCAGTTGATCTAATTAGATATACTAAACATGGACGTTAATTTGTTAAAAAAAAAAAAAAAAAAAAAAAAAAAAAAAAGACTAACGTCAAAACAAATTTAATTTCCCAAATGATATGTGAAATGCTCTTATATAGCAAAATGTATATACAAGCATAGATTATTATGCCAAGTACTATATGTACATAAAGACAATAATTTATGATAATGTACTTGATATGAAGCCATTTCGTGCCCAAATGGTCTATTGAACCTTTGAACCGGAGAATTTTGATTGAGAGTGTTTCGAGTATGTTTTGCGAAATGGTTGAACAAAAACGACAGGAATGATACCTAAAATAGTTGGGACCATTTTAATAACATTTTTTATAGAGAAATTGTATTGGTTCCTAATTTTTGTTCCTAACTTTATTCCTAACCATTTGAAATCATGACAAGTGGATTAAAATATTATTAATTTTATTAAACTTTACACTTGTTATCTTTTCAAATGATTAGGAATAAAATTAGGAACAAAAATTAGGAACCAATACAATTTCTCTTTTTTATATGGTGTACGGCCATTCCGAAATAAAATTTAAAAAACTCTCTGACTTTGATAAATTTGTGATTAACCTGAACAATGACAAATTTTGAAAAGGAGACGGGACGACCAGAACGAAATCAATAAATGATGCGTGGGGTGTACACTGTTTACTTCCACTGAACAGTGAAGCAATCAAACACTCTACCTTCTTTCTTGTCTTTTTGGAACATTGCATGTTGCCGCACAATAATCCCTTTAATTCATATACATGTCCTTTTTGCCTCACCCTACTGTTCTTTTAACCATAATAGTATTTCATAAATTATGAAATAAATATAAAACATGAATCCTATATGAATATATAAGCTCAAAGCTTATTTGAAAGTTTAATAGTTTATAATACTTATGAGATAAGGTATTAAGAGACCTCTAGACTGAGAGGTATACATTTACTATACAGTGTTGTATGTCTATGTGGCATAGTACTAGGGTAGTATTTGATATACAGTTATTGAAGAGACAATTATATGAAATATTACGGCGGAATGAAAAAATTACCGGGTTGCTCGAAAAAATGGATTGAAACATTCTTTATGAAATACAATTCATTCTGCTGGCTAAATTTCATTCAACGTAGGAGAAATGTCCTTTTTTTTTCATTCTCTTAGGGAATTGAATGATATATAATAGTAGTAAATTACTTTTATTTTTATAATCCTCAACAAATATTAATTTTTTTAAACATTTGAAAACTTCAAATAAATATTTTTTTAAAAAAATAAGTACTTTTTTATCATATTTATAATTTAAGATTTTATGATATCTAGTTTTTATTCTATGGCAATTTAAAAGTATAGATAATTCTTTTTCAACTATTTGTAGATTATATAATATGTATCTTAAACGAAACGAAATATGTTTATATGTAATTTATTTAAAGATATATACTTATTTAATAAAACTTTATTCTATAAAATAATATCCATTTATTTATCAAATTTACATTATTTAGTTTTCTATATATTAATAAAACAAAATTACATAAATGGTCCCTATGGTTCGCAAAAAGCCCACCACAGGCCTTTTCAAGTTTTTCTAGCATGGTTAGTCCTTTTTAGATTGAAAATACACATGATGGGCTCTTTTGACTAACACCGTTAAAAGATTAGGGTTAAGTAGGTATGAAATGTTTAAAATACCCCTAATAATTTATTTTCCTTTTCTTGAGTTGTGTACTTAAAATAGAAATATAAAAAACTCATTCATCTTCCCTTACTTCTTCCATCTCCGACTTCTCCCACCAACCCACATCATCGACGCCTCCGCCACTTCCAATAAGAAGCGGTAGAATTCCAGAAGCCATGATTTATTGACTTCGAAAATATCCCCAACTAAACTTGTTCCCACTAATTCTACAATCCAGAATCGAAGGAATCAAGCTAGAACTAAAACTAAGAAATACTAAAATAAATGAAAAACAAGAAAATACCACTTTAAAGCTACTGGAAACTGAAATCACGAGACAGAGAAGCCTAGGTTACACCCTTTGGGTCGTTCTTCGCTCCTGAAATTCGACCTAGGCACCTCTATTTATAGTTGCAAAATCCAGCTAAACGCGTCACGCATGGCTTTAAACAGCGGTGCTTCTTATCCATTATCCCCGTATTTCGCACTTTGAATTTCAATACACCGCCTGATCTTTGACTTCACGCGACGCGCATGTCTTCTACTAGCGGCGCGCGTACGTATTCGACTGAAATGGTGTTTATCTCTAACTTCTTTCATTTTGTCTATGTTTAGTCCCTATTTTTGTCTTTTTCTTGCAAACAAGTACTAGCACAAAAGTGAGTAATACCAATATATATCTGATATAATTTCACCAAGAATAATGCCTAACAACGACTAAAATACTTGATATTGATAGGCGTTGTCAGGTACTCTAATGGATGTGTTTCCAAGTCTCATGAAACAGATTCTTGTATTGTTTGATATGTGTTTAATGATGTTACCTCTTGTGTTTAATCTGATTTTGGTACTCCAATGGATTTTGGTACTCCAATAGAAGCTATAATACTACCATTGTATGAATGTGGGTTTGAGTTTGATATGTGTTTAATTATTCACGGTATTGTTTCGTGCCTGGTTGTTGGTATTGTGGTTCATATGTTCATTAATGAACATATGTTCACTAATGAACATATGTTTACAAACTGGTTTTCTTTTATTAATTAAGTTTTGAATATGAACTTCTTTGTTAATATGTTTATTTTGAACTAATGTTTTAACTCTTAGATTGTGTGTTCGAGTCTGATATGTAGTTGTTTTCAATTATTCACGATATTGTGGTTACGTTCTTGTTCAATGAATTTGAGGAATATGAAGAGTTTATGAAGTTGAGGAATCTGAAGAGTTTATGAAGTTGCCTAAAGAAACGATTAAGAAAATCAACGTGAATGTGAAGAAAATCAGATATGAAAGAGTTGATAAAGAACATCATTGACTTTTATGTTTAAAATTTTGAAAATATAAGTAGTTGCTTTCAGTGTATTTATTCTGTTTAGACATCATACTTTCCTAGTCCTATTATGTTTAGACAATCTACTTTTGTATATCATAGTTATCTATCTATTTTCTTTTCTCCATTGTTGTTTTGATACATGAACATATATTCATACATGATTTTGTATGTGTTTTCTTTTTAGACATTGTACTTTTCGAAAGTGTATTTTCATATTCTGCACAGTTGTATACACAATGTTCATAAATTAACATATGCTCATGGATGAACATATATTCATGGATGAACTGTTGGATTAGGTGTCTAAGCCATGACTATAATTGATATATACTTGATTGATAGTAGCAAAGTCCTTTTGGATTGCCCCCATAGCTGGCAATTTGACATCATAACTTTTAGAGAGAGAGATTGATTTATTATGTGATTAATAAATCAATATAAATAATTTGTTAATATATTATGAGGATAATATATTAATTAGAAATGATATTATTTAATTAATAATTAATCAGAAATTAATTGGAATTAATTTGGTGATTAATTGGATTAATTAAAAGTGCGGGGGCTGAATTGTAATTATTCAATAGTTGAGTATTGAACAATTTTGGCAGGTATTATAGTTAGCGAAATTAAGGATGGGTTTATCCTTGATTTCGAAAATATATATATGAGATAAATAGGGATTTGAATTAAAGATAAAAGGTTTATCCTGTTTGAATTCAAATAAGGTTTATCTGCTTATCCCATGGAGGCTATAAATATGGGGCTCTGGATCCTATATTATGCGCCATTATTCCAACTCTCCTCATTCTCTCTAGTTTTTCTTGTTGCTTGCTTTGGGTGTGAACCATTTGAGGCACGACGCTTGTAGCGCTTGCTTCTAAAAGATTCAACAAAGGTTAGTAATTTTTCTTTTATCCTTTTAGCTAAATTGAAATTGCCTTTAGTTTTTAGTTATAGATTCAAATAGTGAAAACATAGATCCTTTAGGTGTTGTTTGTTTTTGAAGAGGTAAAATGTCTACAGTCTGCGGACCACATCTGCAGACATATGTATAAGAAGAGGTGGACCAAATATCTGCAGTCTGCCAAAAGAATACTGTTTGTTTTTTAAAATCTACAGACTGTAAAATAAACTGATTTTTTTTAAACATAAGAATTTTCAACATTGAAATTTAAACACTTCTAATTTTAGAACACTAAAATTAGGGCGGGTATCACTAAAACCGTCCTCGTCCCGTCCCCGTCCCCGCTAAAACATATCGGTTTTTCTCCATCCCCATTTATCTCCACGAACCTGACACATTTATTTCAGTTTTCGATTTTCCCCGTCGATTTCGGTTTTTCATCCCTATCGTATAGACAAATGTTTTATATTGTTTTTACAATTTATACAATACAATAAACTCTAAACTAAATATAACCGTGTTTCATCAATATTCATTTATAAAATGATAAGTTCAATATTTATTTAAATGATAATGTTTCACTTATTTTTTGGTGTATGTAACGATGTTTATTTTATTCAATTTGCTATAAACAATATATCATTTGCTTATCAATTTACGCAAGGTTAAATGAAAGATTTTAATATGATTTCCATTGAGAAAATCAATGCAAAATCCCCCAAATAAGTCAGCATAAAAGCAATCTCAAACTCAAATTGAAAATGAAGTATCGCATATTCGGCCCATAATCCACTTCAAATCTGCGTGTTTTATTTTTGGAAGTATCACACATTAGGGGAGGCCTGTTTTATTTTTTGAAAGAGATAAAAAGAGGCAGTTGTTTCACTTCTAGAAAAAGAGGATGCGCAGACCTTTTAAGGTCTGCCGGCTGCGAAAAAACAAACAGTCTGCTAAATAAAAACGTCTGCGCAACTGCAGACAAAAGAGCTTAGAAGTGATTTTCAGAAAAAACAAACAGCCCCTTAGTTTGCATGTGAACTTAAGAGTTAAGTTTATCTTTTTTTTGCATATTTCCCATCATGAACATATGTTCATATATGAACACAAAGGACTAACATGATAATACGATCATTATATGTACATTGCGTTCCTGGATGCGATACATGAGAATAGTTTTATGTTCATGGATGAACATATTCATGGATGAAAATACAGAAAATCAAATAAATGCGATACAGAATATGAGAATAGATTGATGTTCATCGATGAACATATGTTTATGGATGAAAAAACGATCGTATTTCAATGTATGCGTAATCTTAGATGCATTTAATTCGGTATCTTTTGTTATGGAAATGTGGATATGGATGTTAATTGGACCATCATACCTTTTATCATCAAAACTAGATCAACGGTGAAAAATATGATTTAATAGTTAGGCAATATAATTTGGTTCTGCATTGAACCCATCCTATATAAATAAATATATATATATATATATATATATATATATATATATATATATATATATATATATATATATATATATATATATATATATATATATATATATATATGGTCCCGTTCCGGTGAGGACACTTTTTTCGGTAAGGACTCGTAAGGACACCTTAAAAAAGTTGAAAAAAAATATAAAAAAATACAAATCATAAAATCGAGAATAGTACTATATCATCATAAAAAAAAATTTGAAAAAAAATTTTGGATCATTGAAAAACAGCAATGATCCACAAAAAATTTTATTTTGTGGATCATTGTTTCATTATAAAAAAAATAAATCCAAAAGTTTTTTTTCGAATTTTTTTCTCCAATATAGTACTATGATCCATTTTATTATTTATATTTTTTGTTTATTTTTTTTCAATTTTTTTAAGGTGTCCTCACGAGTCCTCATTTTAAAAAGTGTCATCACCCGATCGCTTATATATATATATATATATATATATATATATATATATATATATATATATATATATATATATATATATATATATATATATATATATATATATATATATATATATATAAGTAGGTTCCATTGAGAATGAAAAACAAGTTGAGAACACTAGAATGAATCTCAGCCACATATTTTTTTCTTGCCGCTCTAATGCTTTGGCGCCGTCGGAGCGTTGACGCTCTAACGACGAGATATATATTATTATTCACATATGATTTTCACCACCATTACCACCTACACCACCTTCGTTACCACCACCACCGTCGTCGCCACCACCACCACAACCGCTGCTGCCGCCATCTCTACCACCACCATCGCCGCCGCCACCTCCCCCAACGCCACCGCCACCAACCACCACCACCGCTACTGCCAACGCCGCCACCTCCCCCACCACCGCCGCTACCACCTTTACCACCACCTCCACCATCGCTACCACACCCACACCCACCGCCACCACTACCACCTCCATCACCGCCGCGACCACCACCACGTTCGTCACCACCCACCTCCACCAACACCACCACCCCACGAACATCGTCGCCACCATCATCGCCACCCTCTATCGCCATCACCATCATCATCGCCACCCTCTACCACCGTTCCGACCATCACAACCATATATGTTTATTTATATATGTTTATTCATATATGATTATATGAATATTCATATAATCATATATGATTATTCATATATGATTATATGAATAATCATATATGAATATACCCATTCATATATGAATAAATCATATACGAAAAAAAACCCAGCTCGTCGTCGTGGAGCGGCGCGCGTCAGCGCTGGCGCATCTAGTGGCCCAGATTCATTCTCACGTTCTCAACATTATTTTCATTCTCAATGGAACCTTCCCCTATATATATATATATATATATATATATATATATATATATATATATATATATATATATATATATATATATATATATATATATATATATATATATATATATATATATATATATATATATAGGGCTAGGTTACATTAAGATCCACAATTATTGTGTGGACGTAAGACCTAATAAGAAGCGTACAATCATAACAATCAATGGTTGTGATTTTTAACAGAATATTAATTATTTTTAATTAAAAGAAATATCAACTTTCTAATTATATCATTCTAAAGGGTAATATGGACTTTTTATGCTTTTTCGGTTATGGAATGTGAGAGTTTCATGGGATTAATTTCGAATTTTAATTAAATTTCAAATTCAAATTCAAATTTTATTTTCAAATTCAAAATTCAGTTTTGTAACAATTCTAACAAAGATGTAAAATTAATTTTAATTATTATCGTGAGTTCTTAATCTGTTCCATTCTATTAGAATGAATTACAAAATCATACATCAGAAACTAGTATTCTATTAGAATGAATTACACAATCATACAAAATCAGAAAAATATGAAAGTCAGATAAACATTCTGTTAGAATGAAGTACATATTATACAAAATAGAATGACATTCTGTAAGATAAACATTCTATTAGAATGAATTACACAATCATACAAAATCAGAAAAATATAAAAGTAAGATAAACATTATGTTAGAATGAAGTACATATTATACAAAACAGAATGACATTCTGCCAGAATAATTGCATTGAAATTCATCAAGTTGAGAATGACATTCTGCTAGAATAATTGCATTAAAATTCATGAAAATCTGCCCTGCAACATCAGAATTCTTCTCTAGTTGTAATTCATCAAGTTGAGAATGACATTCTGTGTGAATGATTGTCTTGAAATCGAACTCTAGACTTTATTCTCTGTTCCTTTATCTTCTGATTGCACAAAAAATTACCAGAATATGCAAGAATCAAGATCCATCTCTCCATAAAATCAAACACAATTCTATGTTTCAACTCTACGAATAAATCATGGAATCTGAGTGTGGGCAGGTTGATGGTGAAGCAAGTAGAAATTAAAGTGAAAAATTCAGTCACCTGGTTCCATGACTACTCAGGTAGCTCGGAGTATGCAATCTGACTCGATTATTCAGCCTGGTAATGAAATTGTGATAAGCCACATATCCTTTACCGTTGCATCTCCAATCCTACACACACCAGAAACTGTAAGCGTTTCTATTTCTCACAGAAACAAGAATGTAGCTGATGTTTTACCATTATATTTGCCGATTTGGGAACTCAATTTAAGTACAGAAAAGAAAGAAAATTTGGTTTTTAACTAAATTTTAAGTACAGAAAAAAGCAAAATCGTAATAGTACCTTTTGGTGAAGAAGATCGGATCGAGCCTTGCGAAATTGAAGAAGACGGCGGGTCCCGATGTAATTAGGATCGGAGTTTGGGGGACAAAGTTGAAGCATGCTGATGGCAGTCGCTTTCCACTGGTGGCGATAGGAGGATGATGGCAGCAGAGATCCGTGGGTGATGAGATCGTCGGAGGTGAGATCGGCCGGTGGTGGTGCTTGTTACCAGAGGCGCGATGGTGATAATACGGCGGATATTATATGATGGTGTCATAACTAGGGGTGAGCAAAAACCGAACCACAACAAAAAATAACCGAAAAAACCGCAAAAACCGAAACCGAAAAATCGAAACCGAAGCGAAAACCGATGGTGCGATTTATACTTTTACAAAAACTGCAAAAATTACGGTGCGGTGCGGTTTTTACTTTTGGAAAAACCGCAAATAACCGAACCGCACCGATTACCATGTATTAAATAATTACGTAATATATGTATTATTTACTTATTATTAAGTTTAAATATGACATTATAGATTAAATAAAAGAGTGAGTTTGAACGAGAATTTCATTTTGTATTTTGATAGTGGTAATTCCATTTGTCATTTTTACGAATTATAAGTTATAAAATTTAGTTGTTCCATGATTTACTATACTAAGTACAAAGAAACTAATGAGTTCTATTTTATATTTTGATAGCGGCAATATACTAAATATATAGTCAAACTATTAAAAATTTATAAAAATGCGTCGATTTTGAACTTCTGCGGTTTTACAACCGCACCATAGGAAAAAAGCGCACACCGCTATATTATGCGGTTAATAACCAAAACCGCACCAAATAAAATCGCGCCGCATGGAAAAACTGCAAAACCGCACCGCATTAGAAACCGCAAGATGCGGTTTTAGGTTTTCAAAAACCGCATAATACGGTTTGCGGTTCGGTTTTGACCAAAAACCGCACCAAACCGTACCATGCTCACCCTTAGTCATAACAACTAGGGCATTTAAAGTGGTTATCATGATTCCATAATTATAGGATCAGAGTACAATAATTATATGATTGAATTAAATTTAATTAATTGAATTATAAATCAATTGACAAATATACCTTGACTGATTCTTATCTCTGATTGGTCCTTACGTCCACACAATAATTACAGTTTTTAATATATCCTATATATATATATATATATATATATATATATATATATATATATATATATATATATATATATATATATATATATATATATATATATATATATATATATATATATATATATATATATATATATATATATATATATATATATATATATAGGGTTAGGTTCTATTGAGAACTCAAATATTCATGAGATCTTGAGAACTCATTCTGATTGGCTAGATCATAAAAGGGCATAATAGTCATTTACCAAAAATCTCATTTAATTCTGATTTTTTTTATTTTTGGCAACAAAATAACCATTCCTAAAATCAAGCCTATTAGATTTGAATTTTAAAATTTTAAAAAAAAATTCAAATTTTCGTTTTTTTAAAATCAGATTTTTTTTGAATTTGAAAAAAAATTATATTTTATTTTTTAATTAGATTTTTGGAATTTAAAAGACATAATTTTTTTTATTTACATGTGTATATATACATATTCGCAGGTGTTTTTTTTAATAGAATGCATATATGCATAATCAAAATTTTGAGTAGTGTATTTTTTTAGTAGAACGCATAAATGCATATTTAACTTTTCACATTACATTTGTCAAGGATGCATACATGCACATTTAATAACATTTCGTAAAAAACACACAAAAAAATTCGTATTTCATAATATTCGGATATCATACTACCAATTTATTACAAACAATAATATAAAACTGTTTTGAACGTTACATACAAAAAATATACAAAATACAACGAGAATTCATGATATCTTCGTTTTTCCGTTTTCACTCCTTCAATTTGCTCGATAAATTCTTCAAAATCTGCAAGAACATTAATAAAATTAATATAAATGTATATTCAAAAACATTAAAATAAATACATACATGCATATACGCATATGCATATATGCACATACGCATTTATGTACATATGCACATATGCACATATGTATATGTCTATATACAGTTGTACAATATTAAAATAAATACATACATGCATATACGCATATGCATATATGTACATACGCATTTATGTACATATGCACATATGTACATGTCTACATACCTTTGTACATATGTATTAAAATAAATACATACATACATATACGCATATGCATATATGCACATACGCATTTATGTACATATACACATATGTACATGTCTACATACCTTTGTACACATGTATTAAAATAAATACATACATGCATATATGCACATACGCATTTATGTACATATGCACATATGCACATATGCACATGTCTACATACCTTTGTACACATGTATTAAAATAAATACATACATGCATATACGCATATGCATATATGCATATACACATTTATGTACATATACACATATGTACATGTCTACATACCTTTGTACACATGTATTAAAATAAATACATATATGCATATACGCATATGCATATATGCACATACGCATTTATGTACATATGCACATATGCACATATGTACATGTCTACATACCTTTATACACATGTATTAAAATAAATACATACATGCATATACGCATATGAACAAATGAACATTAATTTATGCATATATTAAAAAGAGGAAAATATAGTTTATCAAAAGGCACAAATTTCAACGAGAATCAGCCAAACTATTAAAAAGGGGAAAATATGGTTTCATCCCAACTGACCTGAACCAAGGGTAAAAATGTCGATCACCCACACATAAAAGTGTTCATTATATCATAAAAAGATTAAAAAAAAAGTCGACTGAAGATGGAGATATTTCATATATGCACAGTGTAGAATCTTTTCAGCAGTAAATGATTTTAAGAAAAGGGAGAATCTCAAATGCAAGCAGAAATAAGCATGGAACAAAGTCCAAGAAAGTTAAAAGCAAATTTGAAAATATTTATCGTTAGATTGGCTAAAGAGAGAATTAATAGACTTTATAATATTAAATTAGTTTTATCTGTAATCCATTTATAAAAGTTTCAAGAAAGTTGCGATTCATTAACATCAATCATCAAGATTGACTACAGGAATAGGGGGTTTAACAAATAAAATTTTTCAGGAAAACTGCAAAATGAATAGTAAATCATATTTTCATCTTCATCATAATTTAATAAAAGTAAACGTATAGATAATGCTTTTTAATTCTGAAAGTAGAAACAAAGAAACCTTGACTTTAAATTCGTAATCGGAGGCTAGCGGAATCAACAATTCGTAAATTTGACTTCTATCGGTTCCTCCATCGCCAACAATTACAATCTTGAAACTTGGGTAATCTGACTGAATGATGTATACCTGTTGTAGGCATGACTGCAGAAATTCACGCCTCTCTTCCGACTTCAATTGAAATCCCGCCGGATCTACCTGTAAACCGGTTTCAGAATATATCAAAATTGATACTTGTTGACTCCACCAGTTTCAGAAAATATCAAAATTGAAAGAGAAACAAAGAAAGATGAGGGATACCATCCGAGTTGGGATAGAGCGTAAGAAACATTGAGGTCACCGGCACCACCACTTTGCGTTTCTGGAGGAGGTCACTGGAAGCCAATGATCGATGCCATTCATCTTGCCCTCTCATTCCTCGTATGAAAGCTGGGTTCGACGATGACAACGTGAGAGAAAGAGAGAGAGATAGAGGGGTAACAAGAGACAGGTGATCGGTGACGGTTGGAGGTTTGCAGGTCCGACGTTGTCCGCCTCCGATCGCCGGACGTCATCTTTGTGAAGAACCCTAGCGTAGGGATGGTCTGCAGAGGCGGAAATAGAGAGGATGCATAAATACCGATCGATAGATGTATAATAGCGACTTAGCGAGAGAGAAGGAAGTCTGCCGGCTTGAGTTTTTTCTGATCGATGCTAGGGTTTCGACAAAAGGAAATCCGATGGAGAATTGGAGATAGGGAATTCTGCGAAGAAGAAGAGGGGAAAATGAGAGAGAGGGACGTGATGATAGAAGAAAGAAAGTAAGAGAGAGAGCAATATATCAGCCTGATTTGTAGGGATCGTATATTTGACGATAATTTTATCCCTAAATTACCCTTGTATTCATTTTAAAAAAACCTAACATATCCTAAAGTTTGATTATAATTACAGTTATGCCACTATTGATCTAGACCATCAAAATTTTTGATCTAAAGGTCCAAATTTGGTTCTCAAGATCTCAGGATTTTTTGGGTTCTCAATAGAACCTAACTCTATATATATATATATTCTCTTCTTAATATTGAAAGAAAATAAAATGGTTTTAAACCTTTGCTCTATCAAAATATGTCCTAGCATTCTCTTTTTAGTTTTGATGTTTTTGTGAAGTCTTTCAACCTTTTTCATATCTCTCTCTCTCTCTCTCTCTCTCTCTCTCTCTCTCTCTCTCTCATCACCTACCTTTTGATCTGAAGTTTGCTTCTGGCTTCTGAAAACATGAGCAATGATCATCATTACTCCAGTTACCTAACTGCTTCATGGTGCATTCTCAACCCTCATAATCAAAACCTCTCTGCTGCTGCTTCTTCTTCTTCTTCGTCTTCTTCTTCTAGTTACTCTCGTACTACGTATCAGGAACTGTCACCTCCCTCTATACGTCTAAGAGAAGCTCTTCCTCTTCTCAGCTTAAGCCCAACAAGAAGACAAAAAAACCCTAGTACTACTAGTGATGCTTACAGTACAGCTACCAGAGTCACAGCCATGGGAGTTGATCACAACAACAATGATAATTTTCCTAAGAGAAGCGTGACTGTATCCTTACATCTTGGACTCCCAACCCTTACACTCCCTGAAGCTGATCTTATTTCAGGACCATCCACCACTAATGAATATAAGCAAGTGGAAGAAAAAGGCCAAGAAGGTTCAAACAGTAACGGGTATTTTACAAGCACAATCAACAAGGGTCAGTACTGGATCCCTACTCCATCTCAGATTCTCATCGGTCCAAATCAGTTCTCTTGCCATCTTTGCTTCAAAACCTTCAACAGATACAATAACATGCAGGTTTTTAACTCTAAATTCCAATACTATAAGAATCTGTACTTCCCATTCTTAACCTCTTTTGGTTTATTGAATAAACTCCTAACAAATGTCGAATTCTTTCTTTGTACACCTCTAAATGTATTAATAATTTTGATCTTTAGGGTTAGGGTTAGGGTTACGGTTACGGTGAATCACCTCTTATAATAACCCTAATCTGTTCTTTTAGTTTCTTGCATGATTTGTGGGAATTTTAACAAATCTAGACTTTGATCCAAACTGATAAAAATTTGGTCAGAAATAGAAGGCTTTATCTGTGATTGGACAAGACAACATTATATGCTTTTTCTTTCTTGGAGTTTGTGTTCTTTCGTTTTCTTCTTGTCTTTGCAAACGGAACCTTTTGCTTGTTAATAACAAGAAAAAAGAGAAGGAAAGTGTTAATCGTCTATCTTAAGCTCTAACCACTTTGATTTACTCTACATGACAATTCCCATCCAGAAACCACACATAAAACTCTTTTCTGGTGGGCGAGAGTTTTAGGTTTCGTATTTGTTATTCGACTTGTTTTAATCATTAATTATAGATAGGAAGCTTTTGTTAGAAACCATAAAGTATTTAATATTTACATTTTTATCCTTTTTTAAAGAATTATCTTTTACGTACATTTTTTTCTCCAAGATTATTCGTTGTTGCCAAAATGGGTCTCTGTTATACTAAAATGACTTCTGATCGTATTATGTTTCCTTTCATCATTTCTCGTACTAAGGACTACACATTCTTTTGGTCCTCTTGTACTAAAGTTTGTCTCATTTTTAAGTGAGGCATTCTTGGAGATGAGGCAGGTACGGGGAAAAATGTACATTGGCAATAAGTCTTGAACTTAATCATTATCATCGTTTTGGTATAAAAATAAAGCACAACGGTTAAAAACAACAAAACTAGTTTAGTGCTACGAGATATATATATATATATATTGGGTTTTCCAAATAAAATAGTTATTGATTTGGAGACCTAACATATACAGCATGCTTTGAATACAACCGCTAAAATAACAAAAACAGTATTTTGGTTCCATAAAGTCCCGGATGTTATTTGATAACACCTTTAATTTACTTTGCTTAACAATTATCCTCGATATCTAGAAAAAAACGCTCAAGTTTGCAACAAACAATTACAATATTTCATTTTCTTTGTTTTCAGCCTAATGTAGTACTCCCTCTTTATCCTTCCGAGTTTAATAATGGAAAAAAAAATGGGAGATAAAATATACAAAAAAATTTTTGAAATTTTTTAACCACTCATTTTACTTTTTGATAATTATATGATCATTACACAAAACAATCACTCGTAATTTAACCTGCAACTTAATTAATATGACCCCACGAAATTGCTTATAAACAATCACTCGTAATTGTCTATATATTGCACTTTGGTATAATTTCAACCGGCGTCCAATGTTTAATTGAAATGAAGGCTTTTGTGAACCTAACAGATTTTAAATACAGTCTTTATTAGAACCAACATTTTTGAACGAGAATCCTATAACTCAGGGTTTTAAACAAGAATCATTTGACCGTATATCTGAACTTCAAACCATTGACTGGGAGGAAAACTTTTCAAACCACTCAAAAACATGTAAATCCAATAAAGGAAAACAAACGTCAATGGTTTTCTTTGATGGAGGCATGGAGCTCTTTTAGTCTTTAATTTTATGACAAAAGATTGTAGTATCTGGATGTCTTCCATGTTATATATAAAACCTGGATTGTATTCTATATTTGATATTACTTGTTTTTGGTTCTAAATATTTATAGAAAGTGATCACGGAAGTTAAGTTAACAACTTTCTTGTTTTCACTTTAATTTATTTGCTATGCAAACACGGTCGTCCATCTTAGAAAATACGTACTTATCAAAACGGCAAGTAAATAATACTAAAGCTTACAACACATGTAGACATATCGGTAAATCATGTATACACCGAGCTCGTCCTTTGATATCTAGCTTATTGCAATCTAAAAATATTATATTTTCTTCTAGTAAATCTTACCATTGATCTTCTTTTGAATATGGGATTCACATACGTACAAAAAGATGCATATGTGGGGTCATGGATCTCAATACAGAAGAGGCGCAGATTCACTAAGAGGAAGACAACCGACGGGCATGCTTAGACTACCATGTTACTGCTGCGCACCAGGGTGCTGCAACAACATCGACCACCCAAGGGCTAAACCACTCAAAGATTTCCGAACCCTTCAGACACATTACAAGAGGAAGCATGGAGAAAAGCCATTCATGTGCCAGAAATGCGATAAGGCGTTTGCAGTTCGTGGTGATTGGCGAACCCATGAAAAGAACTGTGGGAAGCTTTGGTATTGCAGCTGTGGTTCAGATTTTAAGCATAAAAGGTCTTTGAAAGATCATGTGAAGGCATTTGGGAATGGGCATGGAGCTTGTGGCTTTGATTCTTGTTGCTTTGAAGTAGAAGAAGACGAAGCTGCGTCTGAGATTGTGCAATGAATCCATCTTGCTTTGATACATGTACAATTATTTATCTACAACATTATTGCAAATTAATCCTTTCTTAAAAGTTCCAGTTATGAATCTTTGGCGTTGGATTTATGGCATTTCTTGTACGTAAGGTTGTGTCACTCTCTTTTATGAATTATGATAGTCTTATCTGGTTATTGTAAAGAAAGGACATTGTATTCCATGCTCATTGTATTTTTTATCTGTCTGCAGTCCTAATCTTTTTCAATTATACACACGCGCATAACTATACTTAGGGGTGAGCATAATAACCGAAAAACCGAACCATAACCAATATAACCGATATAACCGAACCATTAAAACCGAACCATTAATAAAAAAGGTGGTGCGGTTTATGATTTGTATTAACCGAATCATAATGGTTCGGTTTTGGTTTTTCTGTAAAACCGAACCGTATATAACCGAATCGAACCAATTAATTAATATATATTTGAAAAATATTATACACAGACACACACACACACACACACACACATATATATATATATATATATATATATATATATATATATATATATATATATATATATATATATATATATATATCTTAATCTAATCGTTAAAAATTTTAAATTAAGGCTCGGTACATACTCATTAGGAAACTAATAAGTCTATAAAAACTTAAAAAAAAAAAAACTAAAATGCATTAACCAATTGTAAAGTAAATCAAATCTTTCTTAACGTTTGTATAGAGTCTAGTGTATAATTATAATATATTAAAAGTCAATACTAGCTTTAATGGTTAATATCATTATTTTGACATTTGAGACAATTTAACTCTTAAATTTATAAAAAACATAGAAAGTTATAGATAAACAAACTTTAAATTTTTATATAATTATGGTTAACCATTATTAACCATTAACCAAAACCATTAACCGATTAAAACCGTTAACCATAACCAATATTAACCATAACCAATGGCTACTAAAATGTGTTAACCGATTGTAATGGTTATGGTTCGGTTTAGGCCACTAACCGAACCAAACCGCCCCATTCACACCCATAAGTCTATACTGACGAGGGTGTCCTTGTAGATATAATATTTATTGTTTTTTTTAAACATTCAATATATTAGTTATATATGTAAATAATGTCGTACCATCTGTAAATTATTATGTTGTTCTATAAACAATGTTTAGCTATTGTTTTATATAAGAAACAAATATGTAAATTATCATGTTTTATATATGTAAATAATATCATACCATCTGTAAATTATTATGTTGTTCTATAAACAATGTTTAGCTATTGCTTTATATACGAAAGAAAAATATAAATTATCATGTTGTTTTATAAACAATGTTTAGCTATTGTTTTATATATGAAAGAAATTTAAATGTTGCTTAAAGACGTAAAATTTAACAAACAGTTTGTGTACTTAGAAACTAACCATGGGATAGTATATATTCTTTTTTTTTATGTACTAAGTTTAATAATTAAAAACGATAATTTTGATTTTGTAACAGAAGTCTATTGTATAAATGTTTTTTTTCTGCACTTTAAAAATTAAAACAGAAATTAAGACTAATATTTGTAATAAGAATTAGAGTCATTTTGTTGGATTGTATATATTTTTACCACTACCCTAGTTTTAAGAAAGAAGTCAATTTGGTGGGGAAAGGGGTTGGTTGGGAATGATAGCGACAAAGGGTATATTGCAGTGAGAGGTCATTTCAAAGCATCCCAAACATTCAGATGTTATGTTCCATCCATCACTTCTCATCTCTGAAAACTCTTACATATCTCAACCGCACTTTATTGTACTATTCTTGTTTGAATAAACTTTTAGGCGGAAGGGAATAGGGAGGTTTTTTGCTGCGGCATCTTATGTGGCAATGGTTTGTTGGAGGCAACACCGCCCCCTGATCCAAACATTTTGGGAGGCAAAAGTTGAGCGGCATATACTTGCCGCTATCTCTCCTCTCTCTTTCTCTTCCTCTCTCTCACACTCTCCATATATATATATATATATATATATATATATATATATATATATATATATATATATATATATATATATATATATATATATATATATATATATATATATATATATATATATATATATATATATATATATATATATATATATTTGTGTCTAGATGCCTCCAACACCACTCATTGACCAAAACATAACTCAACAACAAAAACGTTTTTCCTATGTGGCGCCTACGTGGCGGGCTTGCCTCCCAAATGTTGGAGGCACAACTCCTTTTAGCCTTAGAATACATAACGAAGAGGAAAGGGGTGTTTGGGATTGTTTTATCTAAAACAAAATTTTCTATGTTTATCATTTAATTCGGTAACAAAATAAAATTTAATAAAAATGTTTGAATTTGTTTACACAGTATTAAATCTATTTATACATGTAAAATAATTACAAAGAATATATTTACATATTATTTACTTATTTATTTTTTGCATATAAAATTTTATTTGTTATTATTTATAATCTATATTTAACAAGAATTTAAACCAGTACCGTTGAAAAGTAACTTTTACGAAAATATATTTTAATTACATTCAAAATAATATATCTCACAAACCCTTATTTAGAAGTTACTAAAACTATAACTACTAAAAAGTATAATATAAATGTATATATGATAAGTGTACCATATGCTAATGATACATATCACTTAATGCTCTAACATATATTTAGATCATGAAGTAAAAAATGGTACACGCAAAAAAGATTATGTTAAAGTTACGTGAAGAAAAAATGTAGCGATTAATAAATTATTATTAAAGACAAAATAAAGGTAAAAAGGTAATATGTTTCTAATTCTAATAAGAAGTTTCAAGGGAAAATGACTTATTAGGTTAATTAATTATTTGATTTTTTAACGTTTAGTCGTTTTTTTTTTCATGTTTTATTTGTCATTAAACTATTTATTTTGTTCATGATATATCCTTATGACCTGGAATAGCATGTTACATCTTAATTGGCATCTACGTGGAAAATACATAGCAAATAGGTGGCATCTACGTGGCTTTTGAGGGTAGGAAAAACGACTTATAAGAGTAACCAACTATTTGCTTTGTTCAAGTTTGGTCCTTTCATTTTTTATTCGTGCTTTATTTGTCATTAAACTATTTATATTGTTCAACCTAAATCATTTTTTATTTGTATCCTACCATATTATACAGACACACAACTAGAGAGTATATAATGCCTACAATACATATATTCTCATTGAAAATGGTCACTTAATCATCTTATAGCAAACTACAGAATACTGATGAATCTATAAAGTATGAATGACCGATTGATAAATCAAACGAGACATTAAGCATGTTACACGACCGAGTCCAAAAATAAAAAACCCCAAGTGTTTTTTTAAATGGAAAATGGGTTATAAGAGTAATGATATACGTAATCAACTCACATAATACTTGTATTACGATATTGAGTGATTAAACCGACACTACTTGTTATTACCGGTCATGAGGATTTAGGTTGGAAAATATAAATAGTTTAATGGTAAATAAAACACGAATAAAAAGGAAAGTGACCAACCTTCAATAAAGCAAATAGTTGGTTACCCTTATAAGTCATTTTTCCTACCCTCAAAAGTCACGTAGATGCCACGTATTTGCCAAGTAGATGCTAATTAGGGTGTAACCTGTTATTCCAGGTCATAAGGATGTATCATGAACAAAATAAATAGTTTAATGGCAAATAAAACACGAAAAACAAGGAAAGTGACTAAAATAAAAAAGTTGGTTACCCTAATGAGTCATTTTCCCAAGTTTCAAATAAGCAAGGAAAAAGCAACTAATTAAAAACTCTTTATTTAAGTCAATAAATACTTTTATTATTCTATTATTGAAAATGAGTTCATATAGTCAGTTTTTTAGATTCTTTGTTTGTTGTGGAGGAAAGTAGGAGTGATGTTATATAGTATATGGCTCCAGCTTATACATGTTATGGTGTGAACTTAGCAAATGATATCAAAATTTCTAGGTTGGTTAACTTGGTGGCTCCAAAGTCTATATTACATGCTAACCATATATGTTTATCTTTACGATGTCCTTAAACAAATGTGGTTATGCAAATCACTGGCGACAATGATGTAAAATTTATTGTTAATATTACCAATATGTCTCTTAATACAATACAATTGTTTGTTGTTAATCATGTTATCATTAGTGGGGTTAAACGACTCATTGGAGAAAACCATTCTAATAGCAATAGGTTGTCTTCCATCGGAAGTAACCAAGTATGTAATATATTATTCATGATGCTGACTCCTATGGATACGAGGTATGTAAAACAAGATGCTTACGATGAGGCTATACACAGAGTTGATATTAGGTATAAAGGTAAGAAAGTTGCTCACGATAGTCCTACCTACGATGCTGATGAATCAACAAACGGTTTTATGCAAAATTAATGATGTTGTTTGATGATTGGAACATATGTCCCCGTAGCAAACGAATTGAAAAGTTTAATGCATATTGGTTTATGGCGAAACTCAATTTGATGACAATAATATTGAGCCCAACAACCACACAAGGATTTCACATTTTATAGTTCTGATTCTAAAGAAACTAAAACTAGCCACTAGGGAATGCATGATCCATTACTATTGTATGGATTCTCAACCCACAAATAAAATACATCAATAGCTCACAACCTCTCATCATATATCAAATTGTTTCAACTACTCAAAACCATATAATATTTGAAGTTAATATTAGGAATGAAATGTGTTGACGAGGGATTCCAAATTAAACCTGGAAATATATAAAATATAGGTTTAAAGCAGATGCTTTGCTAAAGATTTTATACATATCAGAGTTACAAAAGACAAGACTACAAAACTTTTTTCAAGTTCATAAGTTTGTATATGAGCACACTTTCACAAACACATAATTGTGTCCCCATCAACGCCAAGCAAATAAGAAAGTTTAATTTGGGTAACTTTTTAAAGGATATATTTAAACACATGGCACAAAATGATAATACCAATCACAAAATAAAAGCGCAAAGATAACCTTAATGACGCAATATTAGTGTTTGATGTATATACTAACTCCATGTGTTATGTAGGATTACTTTGGTTGTTTTTCTATTGGAAATTCTCTAAGGCAATCATAAGAATACCATATTAACAATCTGAACTTATAAAATGCTCCAGCATCATGAAATGCCTTGTAGGCCATCATCTTGTCTAATATACCTTTTTGGATCCTTTCGCTAATCTTCTTTGAATAAATTTGCAAAACTAAGATAAACATATTCTATTTATAAGGTAATCATAAAATAACCTTTTAACAAATTGACAATATATAATTTTGATGTATGTGATGGTATGCACTTGCCAGACATTGCTCATGTAGTGGAAGTTGTCAGCAAGTTAATGTAAAATTCGAGGAAGTGGCATTGGGAATGAGTCCAGTGGTTGATATGCTACTTAAAAGGAACTTCAGATATAGCCTTATGTTTCATAAGTTTGAAGGTTATCCTTAAAGGCTTCGTTGATATGTACTTGGGGGATGTACGGATTTGGGGAAGAGCATAATGGTTATGTGTTCACAATTACGGGAATATCCATTAGTTGGATGTACAAAATTTTGAGCAGTGATGCTCTTTCAACAACCAAAGAAAATTGTATGGTTATGGTAAAAGCTAGCAAAGATCTTATTTGGTTAAACAACTTCCTATCTGAGTTAGGCATGAAACAAGAATAATATGTCATGTATTGTGATAAACTTAATGCACTTCAGCTTTTGAATAATCGAGTTTTTCATGAAAGAATGAAACATATCAAAATGAGGTACTACTTTATCTAAGAATTGATAAGCGAGGGTACTCTGAATTTGAAAAAGACCCTTGGTACGAAGAATCCAGCTAACATGTTTACCAAGGCAGTGATAATAGAGAAGTTTAAGCTATGCACGACTTCAACTGGCCTTTTAGAGACTTGAGGTGTAGGCACGGACTAGAAAGAGATGGTTGGAGGGCTACAAGGTTGGAAGGTAATAATAAATAGATGGTTATTCTCCAAGGGGAAGATTGTTGATTTATGGAGCCTAATGTCCTTATGAGCTTATTTCTGCTACGGAGACTAAGCATAGGGTACCGATCCTGAAAGAGTGATTGATATAAATAGGGAGCCACCCTTTGTAGGGGCTAGGGGCATCTCCCCATAAAGAAAATTATCCTAGGTTAATATGTACATCAGATTCAACATCAAAATCTGAAACTTCTGAGTTTGTATTACATATGTAAACGAGAAGTCTAAAGCGCATGTACATGATGAAGATGAAAGTGGTTGTGGACAATAACCAGGAGATGGAGTTTTGGACAAAGTCAACAAGTCATAATTCTGAATGAAGCCAAATGTCAAAACACAACTTTGAGTTATAGGGCTTAACACTTGAGCTTCATCTTTGGTATACATCAAGTTTTAGTTTCTTCAATAATTGGGAGTAGCTCCGGAGTTCGACCTATAGACTGACTTAGAAATTAGGGACCAAGTTTTGTATGCTCGTATTTCAGTTTATGTTAGTGATTTCATTAGCCCATGATCCCTAGCGTAGAAGAAATTAGGTTTAAACAATTGTTATATATACGCCTGTATAATTGTTACCCTAGTGTGTCGATATTGTCGTAACGTTTGAATGTAAAGAACGCGGTTCAATGTGCTCCTCAAGATTATTAATAGAATCTATTTTTAGTTTCATAGTAGACGTAGTTTGATTACTCTGGTAAAGTGAACCACTTGAAATCCTCGTGTTCCTACTATTATTTGCATCTTTATTATTGTATTTATATTTGTCAAAGTTGTGCTTAATCCTAACACTTAATGATAAGGTCTAAAATAAGTGCCCTATACATATAACTCACTGTCAAAGTTATTGTTTTTACTTCCAACTTAACTAATCATTATATAAATAACTTAGAAAATCATGTCAAGTTTGACAAGGTCCTAGTTCTTTTGTATAACAAACATGCTTTACTAGCAAAGCATTCACTCATGGTTCTAAGCTCATGTGCACCAATATGTTAAGAATGTATAGGAGCTCATTAACATGAGTTTTGAAATAGTGTTCTTTAGTATTTCTTTTAAGAATCTAATGGCAATTTCTTTGATAGTTTAGCTATGCATATAAATAGGTGTTAAAACTCAGTGAACTTGATATCTTTTATAGACAGATGATTGTTATTGATCATTTAAGGAAAGCATACTTGTAGTCTTCTTAAATTAAATACTCAAAGGTGGCAAGGTGTTCCCCATTGTTTTAGTAAATACAAGGAGACAATTAATACAAAGTAGAAATGCATTAAATGTGAAGACAGAAATTTTAACTGGCTTTATCAAATAAAACATTCTACAAAAAAAGAGAAAACAACAAATCTAGCAACATTTCCTAATTACTTTCAGCAAAAAAAAAACAATTAAGAAATGACTCAAATAGCCAACAAAATTGTAGGTGAACATTAATAATCTGTGATTTTTTTTCAAAAGTTTATAAATAAGACGAGTTCTGCCATTTTGTCCTGATGACATCTTAGATGGCATCTACCCATCTATGATTTCCTCTGCCAAAATCTGCAATTTTCTCAACTGAAATCTATGATTTCCCTTTTTTTCCTCAGAAACACTAACTATTTAACTATGGTTTTTGAAAGTTTGACTATGGTTTGTAAAATGTGACTATGTTGTCTGACATTTTGACTATGATTCCTGACAATTTGACAATTTGACTACGAAATGTACATTT
Organism: Cichorium intybus; assembly: GCA_023525715.1. Taxonomy (NCBI): domain Eukaryota; kingdom Viridiplantae; phylum Streptophyta; class Magnoliopsida; order Asterales; family Asteraceae; genus Cichorium; species Cichorium intybus. The sequence goes on along the minus strand of CM042013.1, from coordinate 38,587,604 downwards.
TACCAATTTGACTACGAAATATTTTTGTACCAAAGAGATGCCAACACCAGCTCCTAACTTAGGAATCTCATCATTAACTTTTTAATAACTATTCTTAACAATATAGACCTAAATTGCATGTTTTCCCCCAAATGCTAAGTTTCCACAATTTGGCAATATTAGACGCTCATCCTAAAATTTCTCAAAATGGTCTCAAATCTTAGTTCCAACCTATGAATATCATCACTATACTTTCAAATTTTGTTTTCCTAACATTTAGGTTTTCAAACCTAGTCCAAACATGGTTTTAAAGTTTCTCAAATTTTAACATTTTGAGTCTTTTTTTTCTCCTCAGTTTGCCTTTTTATCCATTTTTCATTTAATCTTTAAAACTCATAAATGACTTTATACTTCTATTATAAATTTTCTTCTATTTCCATGGTTTATTCTACTTATTTGAATTTTTAATTTAATTTCCAGAAAATATTTTTCTACCAAAAATGGTCAAAACTACTAAGGGCAAAATACAGATGTTACATTTTTAAACAATAAGAAAAATAATTTTTACGATGTGTGGTTAGATGATGAACTTATGAATTAGTATACAAAACCCTATTCTATGGTATGCCCTTTGCATTATCGTGTCCATGCTCAGTTTATACACACACAACAACACATAGCCAACATCTAAGTCAAATGATCAAAAGCCTAGAAACCTTCAAGTAAAGATACTTTTCAACTAGCACTTAGAGTGAAAATCATTCATGAAGGTTTTCATTACAAACCAAAACGATCTATGAAAAAAGGGTTTAAGCTTGTTTGTTATCAAGAATTGCACTTTGTGTATTAAATATGTTTTATTCAAGTCTACATGCAGCTTTTTCCAAGTTAGAGAACTAATTGAGGAACATATGTGTTTGTTAATACAATATAACCTAAACCATCATCAAGCTAACAAAAAATTATTAGGCCACTTAATTTCAAAGGTTATGGTTGGCAATCATCGTACAATATATCGAGGAAGTGACGTCATGAGGGATATCAATTCAAAGTATAAATTTGATATTACCAACAAGCAGGCATGGCGGGCGAAATAACATGCACTTAAACTGTTAAGCGGTACCCAAGAGAATTCATTTACCAGACTTCCCGTTTAGTGCTACAACTTGGAGAAGCATAATCCTGACACTGTGGCATACATTCAAATAGATGTTGATGATCAAATTCATTTTTTCTTTAGTTTACTTAGTTGCTCGATAAGCTTTAATTTTTATAACTCAACTTTGGATGTAGTATAATTTCCAGATGACTAATTTTAAATCTTAATTTTTTGTAGCTATGTTCATCCTGTAACTACTGTAGGCAGACCCTTGTAATAGATGCTCTCCACCTAAAAGGCGACTTCAAGGGTACCATATTACTTGCAGTTTCTGTGGAAGGGCAGAACTAAATATTGATAGTTGCTTATAGAGTATACAAGAGTGATGATTCTACAGAAGTTGCATGACTGCATAAGCGACTTAGAACAACTTGCATTCATATATGATAATGTTGTAGCAATAATGATAGTTGTTACCGGTATTTTTCCTAACCCCTATCAAGGAATTTGTGATCACCACCTGTATTCCAAAATTAAAGCTAACTAAATAAAGATATAATTCAATAATAAACAAAAATATAAGTTGAAATTTAATATAATAATCAACACTCCCCCTAATCTAACCAACCATCTTCAAGTTGGCCATATAGTAAACTCCTTAAATACATACTGACTTATTTTGATTAAAGTCTATGTTGACCTATTTAAGGTTGATTTTTTTCAAATAAAATAACCCACTAGAATCTTATCATGCTCTACACATACCTCAAGTTGTACACTAGTGAGGTTGAGATTGGGTACAATAGTGGTTGCAGGCACTTTACGTTCCGTCAAACACTATGTCATATGTAGGCTTCTGTAACGCCCCGATTCTGGCATCGAGTATACCCAAAAATATTTCAACATTTATTTACATTTATTACAAAATACAGGTACCCGGGCCTTAGAACCACAAGTAGATATCTTCACGATTGATCCCATGATCTGATTTGGGTGCTATTATCTCCTAACATACACACACATAAACACACACACACACACACATACATACACACACACATAGGCTACAAGCTTAGCGAGTAACAATAAAATAGTATGTAATAAACTCATTTAATATAGAAGTCACAATAAAAATGAATGATATAATCACCACACAGCTAGAACATCCCCGTCCAACTCCTACAATCACCCAATCACCAACCCGTCCCCTCCTTAACCCATCACGGTCTTGAGTCACAAAGACTCACCGCCATACACCCATTTATGTGAGAACTGTCGGCCACAAAGGCCCTCACTACAGATACCTCCTGTAAAGGCCCGAAACACTGGCCTCAAAAGGCCCATTGGAAACTCCAAACAATAAAGGCTCACCTCATGGATGCAAAGTACCCGTTATCCAGTCATTTTATCTCCAGCACACATGATCACAAGGTACCATTATGTGACCATTTCAGCTTACTCTACGTGGTATGCGAAGTATCCATTATGCATCCACATTGATTCTAAATTATCCATTCGTTTACGGTTACGAAGTTCACCTTTCGCACCAATAAAATCCGCATTTACTACTACTCATTTCTAGGATATACTATACCTAGATCTAACAAAGCTTGCTACTAGTACTCATTAATATGATATCGCACACACACAATTTTACACAGACGGTCCACGTTTATATAATCAACAGACAAAGTACACATGCCTCATTACAACTACCATACTAGGTAAGATTACTCACATCGACGGACGTGTAGAGTGATCTCCTCGATCCACATGGTGTTTTTCGTTCTCGTAGCTCCAATTACTGTTTAACACAACAATATATATATATATATATATATATATATATATATATATATATATATATATATATATATATATATATATATATATATATATATATACATACATATATATATATATATATATATATATATATATATATATATATATATATATATATATACACACACACACACACACACTTAACCATTGAAGTAAACAGCTTAACTCCATAAACAAACCGACTTTTGCTACTAATCAAGAGGCATAGCGCCGCTATCAACAAATAATAGTGCCTCTATCTATGAACTTCATCCATAGCGTCGCTGTGACATAACCATAACGCCTCTAGCCAAGAACACAACACCTAAATCTCGTTTTGAAGTGCTTTAGACCACCTTTTAGCTATATGTTTAGTTTCTTTTCCACCTTTCAGTCCCCAGAGGTACCACAACCTTAGAATTCATCCATAACATAACCTTGGTTAAGATTGAACCCTAAATCTCACATTTCTAACTAATATGCTTAATTTTGATAATAATACACCAATATGGTCATTCTATCAATTTATTAATCAACAGCCAGGTTTATACCCCTTTCTGTCTATACTAACCCATATCACAAATATTAAATCAATAAATCAACCTTACTTCCATTTTTAAGGAGCAAATGATAGAATCCTTCACCATTATTCAGCTTCCTTCAATCAGAGTTCCAAGGCTTCAAAATCTCGTTCTCTTTTAGTCTACAGTGGCAAAGAGTAGAATAATGGCCAAAATGGCCGACTTAAGGCTTAAAAGACATTATGTTCAAGCTGAAGTTAGTGTCGCTAACAACACCAATATCGTCGCTAAAAGAACCATTACAACAGCGCCTCGCCATCTACTCGTGATAGTGTCGTAAAGAGCCCAAAGTATCGTTATCCTGATCATGTTCCAATTCATCTTAGCGTCGCTAACCCTTCTGTCCTTATCGATTTTGTAAAATTTCCCATTTTGCACTTTTATGAAAATGGGTGTTACAGCTTCTTTTGTAGTTTCTCTAATTTATAGATTTGTAACTCATGTTCATGTAAAATTGAGGAGTCGAATATTAGTGGTGGTGGTGGCATACCCATATATGATGGAGGTCGTCGTGAAAGTATGGAATATGTGGTGCTTGACAAAAGGCACTAGAGGATGATACATCATGTCTTCCTATATTACTCTGCAAAACGGAAAGAACTGGGGACTAGTCATTCGACATATACAGAGATCCGGACTGATGCCCATCTTAAAAAATAAAGTGACATATATATATATATATATATATATATATATATATATATATATATATATATATATATATATATATGTGTGTGTGTGTGTGTGTGTGTGTGTGTGTGTGTGTGTGTGTAATAAATAAAAAGGAAATTTTTATAAGAATGATAAAAAGTATATCGTTTGCATATTTTTGGGGAGTATATATATATATATACCCTAAAATTATGCAAACGATATACTTTTTATCATTCTTATCAAATTTATTCATGTAAAACATATTGTAGATGGTATGCAAACTGCGATTTCCTCTAGAATATCCGGGATGATATAAGTTTTTAAAGCATAAGACACAAGCTTTTAATAAGGATAAATATGTAATATGTAAGATAAGAGGAAACTGCAGATGACATACTCATCTACGATTGTACAATCGTAGATGAGTATGTCATATGCAATTCATCTGAGATGGTACAAGATTTTCAACTATAAGTAGGGACGGACGTAAGATTTACCAATAGCTGTGGCACAATTTTTTTTTTCCGAGCTAATATAATAAGATAAAAAAAATTTCCGACTAAATATAATAACATAAAAACTTTTAAAAGTACGAATGCATTATATATAACATATTTTTTTGTTGCACATACAATCTAAAGTTCACCTCAACGTATACACATTTTTGTAAAACACTTCATTACATCTTTAAACTTAACTATTCACTAGGGCTTCTTTCTCAACATTGCAAACCAACGCATCGTTCAAAAACTCATCACCAATTTTGTTGCGCAAGTTGGTCTTCACGAGTTTCATCTTGAAAAAACATTATTTCGTCGTTGTGGTCGCAACGGGTAAAATTAAAGTCAAGTTTAGTAGCTTATAAACCAAAGGATAAGCTTAATGTCTCCCCGTTTTCACCATCAAACGAGAAAGTTCAGAAATTTCCCTTCAAACTAGTGAACCGCTCATCTCTAATGCAAGAAAGATAATAAATATCAAGTTGTCCTTCAAGATCTCTAATATCCGAATCATTACAATCCCTAATGTACATTTTACTCAACTTCAACAACATTTTCTTGTCAAATTTAGCAAATGAATCACATGGACTCAAAGCACCCATGTATTCTAGAAACTGGGTGTTTTTTTCACTAAATCGTCCCCTGAATTCTACAATTTGCGTATCCAGCACCGTGTTGAAATTTTCAACTTTAAAATGATATTCATTAGTCTTTGAGGTCTTACGGTTTCTCGCACCAACATAAAAATCCGCCATATCCACAATTTCAATGTCATGTTTTTGACAAAAAGAAGATACATTTGGCAATATGCTATCAAACCCAGTATCTCTTAATTTTTGCAAAAAATCCATTGTTGCTCTAACCATACAAGCCGCTTCTAAAATGTCTAGATCCTTTCTTTGAAGCTCATTTGACAATATATTTATGGGGTATAAAACGTCATACATGAAATGCAAGTAAAAAACGAACTCATATGTCTTAAGATTTGATAATATTCTGCATGCTTGACGTTGGTTTTGTAAACTCCATCCTTCCTCTTCAACATAAGCTAGAATTTCAAGAACCCCTGAATATAACTTCATCAAACGTGAGATTGTGTTGAAATGTGAACTCCGTCTTCTATCTCCCGCTCTAATAAGTGTTTTCTCGCCTACTTTCTCCACTTAGCTCCCATAGCAAGTCTTTTCTTTTACACGAACCACAAATTTTCTATCTTTGTTAGCTATTTTCTTTTATGGAAACTTATGAACCCTTATTCGACAAGGTCCTTGAATCAAATATCGTTTTCTTACTGCATATCTAATCTTTGAATCATAAGTTGTAATCATTGGTCTCTTTCCCGGGTCCCTTGGAAGATCTTTCACATCAAATGTGTCATTAAATGATGGTTTTGGTGGAATTACATTCGAAACTGGATGCATTGATTGATTTGGTTCATTGACATTGGGGCCTGGTCTTTGAGAATATCATTCCCCACTTTCATTGTTGATCTTGGTCTCTTATTGGTTGTATTAAAATAAGTCTCAATGTTACCCTACAATTCAATTTCACAAATGACAATAATAAATTAACAACTTAGGAATTTAAAAAGCTCAATCAAGTCATTCTTTATATCATGTCAACCTAAAATAAATCAACAACTAATTTCAAAAACTTAAAATTTTAAAACTTTCTTACTTATTTCAAATTCATCGTAGGGTTTTGGAGAATTGGAGAGAGACAATTTTGATGCCCTGGAGTTGGAGTCTTGATCGCCTGCCCTCCCTGATCGACTGAAGTGATCGTGATCGGCCTTGCGCCTTATTGGATATGGACACTTCGAGCGACTGAGCGACAAAGCGAGGAGAATTGCGACTTGCGAGCGTCTATTTTGGCGCTACAACTTCCGACTTCCTTCGGCCTTTGTGGACTTGTGGTTTGTGTGTAATGGATCAAACGTCCAAGGTTCCAAGCCAATAAGGCTTTGATCATCTAACTAGTTAGAGCTCAATCCCACGAATACAACTTCAATTAGCCCAACAAAACCGCCCCTGACTATAAGATACATGTTTTTAAATTTTAATGCATAATGTACACACTTTTGTAAAAACATTTGTTAAATCTATTAGAATAACTTATAAAAAATACAAAATAAGAAAAAAAAAATTAGATAACTTACAACATTTTTAAAAGAAATGTCTACTCTGCCATTAGAGAAACTCAGAAAAGTTCTCGAACTAGAAAGTGTGAAAATAAAGTTCAAATATCTATTAATGTGTACATACACTGGGGTCATGGTTTGAGCCCATTTGAAATCGCAGCCGAAAAGGCCAAATCACGGACCATTTCTTTTATATGAGATTTCAATGGCTAAATGTGTAATTTCTTAATTTTTTGACGATTATTTTTGGAAACTTTTTATAATTAGACTAAATTGTCTTTTTCAAGTAAAACAAATTGGATACCCTTCGAGTTTTCTATACTTTGGTACCAAGAGATATTGATATCTTAACTCCTCAATTGGAACTAGCTTGATCTTTTTTAGTAGGTTGAGTTACTGTACTATGATTTTTAATGGTCAAAAAGATGTGTTGTACGACGGGCATAAGAAAATGGTCAAAAAGTTGTGTATCTTTTCATCAGCCAATTATAAGGTGTTAGTTTATGCATCAATAAATTTAAAAGCTACTTTAAACACTCACTATCTTTTGAAATTCATTTTGATTTCAAATGTTTTGTCGTTTCCAGCAATTTCCACACTGCTTCGAAAATATAAGCTTTTTTACAGATCAATTAACATCATCCACGTGGCAGACAACAATTTGTTACCCAAAGATATAAACCAAACAAAGGCCTCGAGACTCATAAGAAAATGGGTTGGGCTTCTTTAAGAAAATCAGATATTGTTTGTGGTCCAAATCCATTTGATGTTTTATGTTAATCTGTAACATGTATATATGTTATACTGCAACTAATTTATTGTTTGAAGATAACAAAAACCAGATGCATAATAAGATAAAGACAATAACAGAACGGAGTAATTTGCTCAAGAACATAATAATAATAATAATAATCAATTAATTTAATGGCAACAACAAAAAAAACACATCATAAAACCCTGATTAGATATTAGGGCAAATACAGGTTCAATACTCTCAACTCTCAGCACCTATGTCTCTAATGGAAGATGAGTCCGGCGAGAGAGATGAGCAGTGAAGCTGAGACGAAGACCATTGAAAGAGTCATCGGAACTGCAGATCCGGCCTCCATTGGAGCTGGCGCTGGTGCTAATGAAAACTCGGCGTACTCTCTAGCAACGACGGCGGTGGAGGAAATGACCAGAACAAAGAGAGCGACGATCGCGGCTCTGAGTGCACCACCGGAGGCCATTTTCAAACAAATGAATTTGTTTTCGGAGAAAACAAGGCGCCAGAGAGTACGAGTAGATGACAAGGAAGAAGTTATTTGAATTGATAAATTTGCGATGGGGATATGCTGAGAGAGTGACAGAGCTGTGTATTTATAGTAGTTGCTTGCAACGGTCGAAAATGTTAACGTTAGAACGAGGACGTTTCGAAATGGAGGAAAGAAATAAAAATCTGATACTCATTTGTACTTTTTTATATAATATATTATTTTATGAAAATGACTAAATAAACAACTCAATTTATAATTATATATTTTGATCAATATAAGCCATTACATCAAAATTTAGGATATTGTTTTTCTATTAATTTATTTCGATTTTTTACATAATAATGTAATACACATATATGTCTATTATGCATATATGAATAAAAACTATACGTAATAATATTAAGCCTATTCAAAAAAAGTCTCAGTAAGATGTTTTAATTATATGTTCTAAGTGAACTTATTTTATTAATTATATGTTCTAAGTGATTCTGTTTTATGTTGTTGGCCTAAACGTATACCAATAATCAAAATATGACAAATATCAACCAAAAAAAAAAAGCTTCAGTTGTGCTTCAGGTTTCTTGTCCGTAACTGTGATCCGAACTTCACATTTTTCTATTTCGATTTACTCTAATATATGAACTGTCCTCTAAAATTCGAAATCATCTATGAGGTCAAAGGGAGATCATGCTCCACAAATCAACATAAATTTGTATCTTATAGATGGCATCCATACACATAGATTTGTTTGAGGGATCAGGGATCAATCAGCCGTTGGCGGAAACTGGTCTACTAGAAAGGGTTAAGTTGGAAATCTATCATGCTCATGAGGCGACAACCAATGAGGTATTCTAATATCTTATAAGGTGTCAGAAAATGTTGGATATGAAGCACTATCAATATGTATAAATTCCAATGAATCATAAGTATGTTGGTGATGATGATGTCACACAAAAAAACTACAAATGAATATGAATTCAATATAAAGTTAGGACATCGTAAAATACCAAAAGATATTAAAAAAAAAGATTTTGCAGTGCCATCATACTCATACTGTGAAAATAGACATTTTACAGAGGTAATTATTGCAAAAATATAGATTTTTATGAGGGAATCAATGTGAAAGTGGAGATTTCTCAGAGGTATGCTAAAATGGTGTTTAGTAGTGACAAAATAAAGTTTGGTACCAATTTTTAATATAAATTCTAACGAAATACGGAAAACGTAAACGTATCGAGAAACTAGAAGTTTTGTATAGCGAAATTGGAAGTTTCACAACTACTTCTACATTAACACATACATAAAAGGATAATCAAATGTCGGAAGAAAGCCTTAATGTGAAATTTCCAATAAGAAACTTTGAAATACACATTTAAAAAGTAATTTGGACATATTTCTCTAGTATTGGAAGATAGTTTTCATTTTGTCACAGTTCTCTAATTACCATAACTTTTCTTTTTTTAATTTGTCGCTTATTATTTATAATAGTTTATTAGGTGTCAAATATTATCGTAGTATTAATGAATTTTGCTTATATACTAAAATAACAATAGGGGCCTATTTGTTTTGTTACTTTTTCGTATAGGGCTTTCAAAATCAACAGACCGGCCTTGCTATGCACCATTAAGTTAGACGGTCCAAAAACCAAACACACAAGAAAACCCATAAGTTTTTGACAATTTAAATATACTCTTTAACATATTTATAATATATCTCATGAATGTTCTATACATCAAGCTCAATCCAGCTACAACCAACCATTTTTTTCAATCCTAAACTATTCATCCTACTCCGAATCTTCATCGACTCATCCCATCTACTTGAACTCGCATAACTATTCGACACCGAAGCCAAAGTTCCACCACTTACACCTTTCTCAACAAGAACCCTACAAATCCGTTCAACCATAACTTCATTAATCCCATGAACCCTAAAACCACTAACCAACGCACCCCAAACGGGCCCGTCTGGCTCTATACACATCCCCCTAACAAAATCCTCAGCTTCTTGAACCCGACCACCTCTTGCATACAAGTCCACAACGCATGCATAATGCCTATTTTGAGCCACGATTTTGTAAGAATTAACCATGCCTTTAAACAACATCAACCCTTCATCAACAAGCCCACTATGGCTACATGCGGTTAACAAACTTATAAATGTGACATCATCCGGTTCAATCCCATGAACTAACATGAGACTCAAGAGTGGTAAGACATGGTGTCCATGACTATTTATTGCAACCCCATTAATCATTGTGCTCCAAGTTATGATATCTTTAAATTTGAGTGTTTTGAACACATGAATTGCCTTCTTTATATGGCCACATTTGACATACATGTTGACTAATGCGTTGCCTATGTTTCCTTCGAGTTGTATATGTTGACTTTCTTGAATGTAAGAGTGAACCCATTCACATAAAATCAAGGATCCAAGTGAAGTACAGGCGGACATTACATTGACTATGGTGGCTTCGTTAGGTTTGACTTCACGAACTTTCACCATTTCTTTGAAAACGTTAATGGCTTTTTCGCTAAAACCCCTTTGTGCAAAACCACCCACCATCGTGCTCCAAGAAACCACATCTCTTTTAGGCATTTTAGCGAACAGGTGTTGGGCATTTTCTAAGGACCCAACTTTCGTATAGAAATTCAATAATGCATTGTCGAGGATTACGTTACCTAGATGGGAATTCTTTAACCCGTAGCAATGAACAGCTTTTCCGACCTTCAAATCTCTTGTGTTAGAACAAGCAGATAAAACGCTAACAAGGGTGTTAGCGTTAGGGTCTACATCCATCAACGAAAACATAACAATGGCATTATCTTCAAACCCACATTTCGATAAACCAGAAATGATGGAAGTCCATGAAACGACAGTAGGATGTTCAATAGTCTTGAAAACGCGATAAGCGTAATTGACATCATTTTGCATAACGTAAAAATGGATGAACGAGTTTTGAATATACGTATGAGAAAAATCACCGGATTTTACTACATGGGCATGGATTTCCTGGCCTTTATTGAATGAATTAGTCAAGCAACATGCTTTTAGAGCATAATTGAAGCTAAAATGGTTGTGGGTATGTGAGTTTTGGAGCATTTGATTGTAAAGAGAAAAGGCATTTTGTGGGGTGTGTGAGTTTACGAATGATGCAAGAAGTGTGTTCAGTGCGTCTGGTTCTGAAGATTTTAGTACATGAGCTTTGATTTGGGCGAGTAGCTGCGAGGAAAGTGTGAAAAGAAGGGAATTTATTCGCATTTTTCGTGCCTTTTTGATGGAACATGAATTCCTCCTAAGAAACCTGGACAAGGTTTTGGTCCGATGGAGCAAACCATGAATATATCTGTAAAGGCCTAATCTTGACAGGTTATTTTTTGTTTTTTTGTATTTTTCATTTATATATATATTTCAGATCTTTAATTTTCGTTTAATTTTGATCGTAACATAAACTATCATAAATAATTAAGATTGTATAGTTTTTTCAACACAGTGTTTTTCCGTGTTAATTTGTCTTATGAAGTTATAAAATATAATTATATAGAGACGGTAGGCAAACGGGCAACAAGCTGCGCTGTTAGTCTTTTCTGGATGGCAAATCTAATTCGTTTAAACACAACATCTATAGATCTAGGGGACATTATGTTACTATGAATAATCCGTTTAATTCTGTTGAGGAGCTCTACAGCCTCTTGTGCGAAAAAACCAAAATTATCAAAAGCGAAAAGGATAATGAAATTATTAGTGTGTGCGATAGATTAATGGAACTATTAGTGTTTAAGTTTATCTTGACGGTATTAGTATTTTATTATTATTAATTTTTTTAATGGCAAATTATCATACGCATGATCTACTCCTTTTGACTCAAACTTTTTATTACTGATGGGTATCGACTATCGATGCGTATAAAAACTATATTAAAAACTAAGATTTCATTAATATTAAAAAAAATAAATTACTAAAAAATAAAAAACACACTTAGAAATTAAGAACAATGACTAAAAAATTACATAATTAGAAATATAAAACCTACAAACTATATTTTTATTTGATTTTCCGTTTGACCTTCATTGCTGCCTTTTACATATCTCTGTAAGATGACTAACGTCCGCGAAAACCAATTGCATGTTCTCGAGTTAGTCAATTTCATGATCCCTTTCTCTTGAGTATTTCATATGTTGCGCCAAATTTGTACCTAAGCCCGAGAATTCCGACCATATTTGTTGGATTTCGTCAGAACGGCCGGTAACCGATGAGTTTGAAGATATCGCTTTCCCTTTTCGTTTGCTGATCCCGGCCCATCGGACGAGAAGGTCGTTCAAACTTAACTAAGTCATCATCGTCGTCATCGTCTAGGTTGACTCCAACATGTGCATCTGATGTATCTTGATATTACCTCGTTTGCTCCGTTTAGATTTGCGATTTTTTATCACCCTTCCATTTTTCGTTATTCCTCAAAATTTTCCAAACATGTGTTTACTTAAAAGGCTTCGCAAGGACGTCTTGATACATATAGTTTGGTCTCTCCAAAATTGTCGTCTCGTTCGCCCCGTTCGTCCATTGGTTCATCAAATTTGTGAAGATGGCCTTGAAGTGCATTACTTCCATGTTCAAATTTGACCATTTGGTGTTGCATTGGTCTTGGCTCCGATAATCATTTCCTTCTTTCATTCCAAACCTAAAACGATTTGTGACGCGAAGCCAAAATTTGTCACGGTTTTGATCTTTCTCGAAAATAGGGTCTTCAGATATGTTGATTCATGCCCATGTCAATTCTTTCTCCTCCTGTAGACTCTATAATTTGTTTTTCGCCCTCCCTTTCGGTTTCTCTTTCAATTTTGTTTTCCCTCTCCATTGTAGCGACTCTTCCTCAAATTTTGATTCTGTTTCGGGTATAGAAACATTTGGCATTTGTGGTGACGATTATTGGAATTGATCTTGGGGTTAGAATTGAGTTTGAGGTGGAAATTAGGCAAAATGGTTGAAGTTTTGAGGTGCCATTTGTTGGGAGAAAAGTTGTTGTGATGAAATTGGAAATTGATTGTACATTGTCGGCATTTGCAGAGATGGGTTTTGTAGATCGAATTATGTGTAGTAAAACGGTGGTCATGAAAGATCATAGCCAAAAAAAGTTTGAGAATCGGATGAATTAGGTTTGTTTGTCGTGGTATAAAATATATAGAGAGAGAATTTGTGTGATTAAAATTATGATATATAGAGGTATTTATAGTGTTAGATTTAATTGGGTTTTGAATATATATATATATATATATATATATATATACACACACACACACACACACACACACACACACACACACACACACACACACTTAAAGGTTTGATTGCAACGGCTACATCAACGGCATACAAATGCTAATGTCAATGATATGGGGTGGTGTTCACTAGTGGCATCAGTTGGCCACGTCAGCTGCCGACGACATCAAGGGTGCCATACCATTCAGTCTTAAAGGGAAAATGACTCAGGTGGGTAATTATCTTTAATTGTTGTTTACATTTGGATAACTTATTTTTTTTTACGCGTATGACCAACGAACTTGTTTGAAGTGTGTGTGTGTGTGTGTGTATACATACACACACACTTCTAAAAACGTACTTTATAATTCTAAAAACATAAAAATATGTATTTATACTTTAAAAAATGTATTTATACTTCCACAAACGTATTTGGTTCCATTTTGTTCTCACCTCTACTATTTATACTTATGTAACATATTTTTATATTTTATAAGTATATTTCTAAATACAGTTCATTACCCTCTACAAACGTTCTTATACTTTTAAAATGTAAAAATATATTTTAAAAGTATAAATATACGGGTGAGAAAAATAGAACCAAAATATGTTTTTAGACGTATAAATACATATTTTTATGTTTTTAAAAGTATAAAATACATGTTCAAATGTGTATATATATATATATATATATATATATATATATATATATATATATATATATATATATATATATATATATATATATATATATATATATACACACACATGTTATACACTTTATAAATATATATACATTTTTAAAGTATAATCATGATAGTATTTGAACAGTTTGAACCAGTTGGATGATCAACAATATACAAAAAAGAGAAATTGCCTAAATGTGAACAAAACCAACAATTCATTGCCCTCCCGAGTTATTAGATAATGCCACATGTATGTCATGTAAGATGTAACAAACAAAAACCGGTAATAATGGTAGTATGTGAACACTCCAAACAAGTTCTTTGGGCATAGTGTAAAAAAAAGCTACCTAAATATAAACAAACGTAGAAAATAGTTACACTGCTGAGTCATTTTCCCTTTATTAAACAGTGGTATTAATTTAAGAGTAAATTACAGCTTTGGTTCCTATGGTTGGGACGTTTTTTTTAGTTTTAGTCCAAGTTTCTTTTCACAGTCTTGGTCCTCGTGGTTGCCAAAAGCTTGTATTGTTGGTCTCTGGTCAATCTAAAAAGACCAATTTACCCTTACTAATTTCTTTTTTTCTTTTTCTTTAATGTATTATTTCTTTTAATGTATTATTTATTTTATTGATTAAAGATATACATCCTAAACTCATTTGTACAGTAAGAACCATCATTAATACCCGATAATGATACGTCCACCGGTTTGTTGTCATAGTCATTCGTTAAATAGGGATTGGCGCAAGCCTCAACAAAAAGCTTCACGATTTCAATTGATGAAGAAGAACCATCTACGGCAGCGCAGTGTAAAGCGGTGGCACCGTCGGAATCGAAAGGTTTGATAACATCCACATTTTTGAGGTCATCATAAGTGGAGTTCGTTCTTGAAACCACATCTTCCCTTTACACCCATTTCTTCTTCCATACCAGAAGCTAACCTCCTCTAAACTCATTCCCTTATTTTCTACCACGGATACAAACTCAGTAACATCATTCATAGCTACGAATTCCGATAAAATCGACGATTTATGAAAAAATTAATTTTATTTTCTTGAACCTTTTCTCCTTCCATGATTAAATTTGTAGAACAAAGTTTACTCTTGGAACCTTTACACATCAAAACCTACAAAGGTTAATGAAGCTCCATTAACAACAATTGATTACTCTAACAGAACTAAGTTGTTATTCTATCAAATTAAATATTCGTCATACCTGATTGGATTGATGAAGAAAACAATTGAAGGTTAGTTGTAAAGATTTTGCGATGATTATTCACTATAGAGAGACAGAGAAACGGGGCAGTGGGAGGGTATGGATTGGGGTGTGGTTTTTTCTAATTACCTAAAAATAATAAATTAAAAGAAAAATGAAAAAAATAGAAATGGTAATTTAGTCTTTTTACATGGACTAGAGACTATTAGTACAAGCTTTTGACAACCATAGGCATTAAAACCGTGAAAAAAAAACTTGGACCAAAACTGAAAAAACATGTCAACCATATTGACCAAAACTGTAATTTACTCTTAATTTAATGTCTATTAGCATTACACAAATGGTCGTGTTTTTCATATAAAGATGATTCATGGCTGGCATTCATGGCTGTAAATATAATATATGAGTGGGGTTTTTTTCATTGTTGGGAGTAGGCTTGAGGGGTCAAGCACACAATTTCGTTGTGTCCTTTTTGTTCTTTGTTAGGCTATAGTTCTTTTGCTATCATATTACGATATACAGTGCCAATAAGTGGTATTAAAGTGAGCTTTGTGAAGAAAGTTAAAGATTATTGGACTGGATCACTTTAAGCAAATCCATTGAAACCTCAACCCAATTGAAAAACACTTACATGGGGGAAAATTATTCGAAAAGATTTTTTTGAAGAGGGGGCAAAAACCAACATCTATTTTAATATTTTTTTAATGGATTAAAACATAACTTTATTAAAATAATAAAAAAATAATTAATATTTTTTGTTGTGGGGGCAAGTGCCCACAGTGCCCCGTGTTGATCTGCCCCCGATTTATATTGAAGATGATAATTCCATATTATGATTTTTCTGCTTCCTGTGGTGGTGTCTTATTGATCCATTCTTATGGATGAAATAACACACATTATGATGGTATTTTTAAAAAGGATTTAGAATATGAAATGAGGAATAGCTATTGCCTCTCAAGAAGAAAATGTGAGTCCTCTCAACGTGTATGCTTCATTAATCAATTACACTTTAGGAGAAAGTTTAAAACCACACAAATTACATATTAGTAGGGCTGAGCATAGGTTGGTTTGGGTCGGTTTTGACCTCAAACCGAACCCAAACCGAAGGCATCGATTTTTCAACATTCTCCAACCGAACCCACGTTGAAACCCTCGGGTTCGGCTCTCAGTATTCAGATTGAGCATGGTTCGGTTTTAAACTGAATCCAAACCCAAACTTTGGTTTATGTTTTCATCTAAAGAACCCACTATATATAGAGAGGGAAGAAAGCCAAACTTTGTTACAATTGACGATGTGGGACTGTTAGATCTTAAATGTAAAAGAGAAGGAACTGTTAGATCTTAAATGTAAAAGAGAAGGCGTGGTATAGGTTGGGCGTGCATGTGGGAAGCAAAAGACCTTTGATAAGGAGCATTAGCATGTTAACCGCTTGAACTAGCTGAATCTTGTGTTCTAGATGTGCAAAACTTGCTTGTGTTATATATATATATATATATATATATATATATATATATATATATATATATATATATATATATATATATATATATATATATATATATATATATATATATATATATATATATATATATATATATATATATATATATATATATATATATATGTATATATATATATATATATATATATATATATATATATATATATATATATATATATATATATATATATATATATATATATATATAGAAGGAGGATCGTGTAGGAACCCAAAATCCGGTAAGAACTGTAAGGATAAATCTGGACATTTAATCATGAAAAATTGATGGATAAGATTGAATGTGAATAATATGTCACATCTTAAAAGCTTGGGGGCTATTTGTATAAAAATCAAAACTATTTGGTAGATAATACAAATTAATAAGGGTAATATGGTAATTGCAACGAGACCCCCACCAGATTGCGACACTTGTCGCTATGTGGTTTGCTGGGTTTTTTTATTCCCCCCGCTTAGTTTTTGGGCCATAACATTTTTTTTTCTTTGTAAAAAAAAATTCTAAAAAAACCAAAATTCTTAAAATTTAATTCTCTACAAAACAAGCACAATCATGAAAATTTGAAAAAAAAAATATTTTTTTATTTTTTATTATTATAAAAAATCAAAAATTAAAAAAAAAATCTAAAAATTATGAAAATTTAATGGATAATTGTAGATATTATATTAGTAAGTTTGCAAAAAAAATTTGAAAAAAAAGGTTTTTTTCATTTTCATTTTTATATTTTAAGTAAAAAAACACATCAAAATAGCAAAAAAATACATATGATCCAAAAATATTAAAACCAAAATATGTTTTATGATTCAAAACTTATGATCAAAGATGCAATATTCGTTATGATTCAAGATCCAAAAGTCGTTATGATCCAAAACGAGTTAAAAAAACATATAACGACAAAATGATTCAAAAATTATGATTCAAGATGCAAAAAAACATTGATCCAAAATGTTATGATCCAAAAATACATGATCCAAAACGTTATGATTAAAAATATCATGATCCAAAGTGACTAGATTAAAGATACGAAAAAAACGTTAAAATTAATATTAAAAAATATTAAAAATTAAAAAATATACATAAAAATGAAAAAAAAACAAAAAAAAAATTAAAAATCGAGTACTGTAGCATTAAAAAAATAAAAAAATAATAAAATAAATGAAAAAAAATAAAAATCTAAAAACCGAGTATAATAGAAAATAAAAAAATTTGAAAAAAAATAATTTTTTTGAAAAATAAATAAATAAAAAATAAATAATAAAAAATAAAAAAAAAACGAAAAAAATGAAAAAGGAAAAAAAAAACGAGAAAAAAAACCCACTTAAATCACGTTAAAAAAACCCACTTAAATCCTCGAGTTCGTATTTTGTTCCGTGGACGTGCGTCGCACGTGATTGCGTCACGTCGAAGGAAGACGTTTTGACGTTATTGCCCTTATGAGAATGATTGGACGAGAAGAGTCCTCGCGGTTCCTACCGGATTTTGGGTTCCTACCGGATCCTAACCATATATATATATATATATATATATATATATATATATATATATATATATATATATATATATATATATATATATATATATATATATATATATATATATATATATATATATATAGTAAATAACAAATGAGAACCATTATTTTCCTAGGAACCTAGGAACCAATTCTTAGCCAATAGATCAAAAAAATCAAGGGTTATTATGCAAAGTGGCAGTTTTGTAATTAATATTAATTTCTATGATATATTTGACTTTTTAAAAAAGAATTAGGGGCAATTTCGGTATAAGAAACAAATCAAATTTGGAAACTCCCAATTAAATAGGAAACGATCAATTAAAATCGTATCTCATCTCTCTTTCTCTTTCACGCTCGTTATCT
The DNA here is from genome assembly GCA_023525715.1 of Cichorium intybus. Lineage (NCBI taxonomy): Eukaryota > Viridiplantae > Streptophyta > Magnoliopsida > Asterales > Asteraceae > Cichorium > Cichorium intybus. The sequence continues at coordinate 38,569,023 of CM042013.1, read as the reverse complement.
CCGACTCATAGCGGCATTTGACCTAGCGATACCACCACTCCACATTCTCTCTTACGTCGTCTTCCTCCCGACGCAGCCACCACCTGACGAGCCAGACAACGCCGTCGTTGCTTATCTCCACCGGCGCTAACACCCTACTGACCTTCTCCAGCCTCGTTGTCAACGCCGTCGTTCCTTGTAGACGCCTTGTAGTTGCCGTCGTTTGCTTTTCGTCGCATCGTCTTCTCCGCCAGCAACGCCGCCTTCTTGTATGCGAAACAAAAAAGATATGGTTCCGGTATGTATGCGAAACTAAAAAGAGATGAGGCTGATTTCGATAATTTGATTTATCTTCATCTTTTTCCCCTTCTTGCAGGTTGTGGTAGAATTGCTGATTTCTGTGGTGGCCATAGGTGCGACCCCCCATAGAGCCGACGTGAGCCGGAAGGACTTTCCCAAGGGGTTTGTGTTCGGAACGGCGATATCTGCCTATCAGGTGGAGGGCATGGCCAATAAAGGTGGACGAGGACCAAGCAATTGGGATGAATTCATCAAGACTCCTGCTATATTATTATTTAATTTAATATTAATTCGCTCTTCAAAATCCCAACGTCTTTGCTTCCGTTGGTATTGTACTTCATACTTTTGTGCCTTTTTCTAATACTTTAACATATTTAATAGTTATTATTTAAGATTATTTATACTCTAAAACTTTGTATTCTTTATACGTTTTGAACAATAAGATGATGATTCACGTACTTTAATAAAATAAAGTAGAAAAGTAAAAAGGAAAATGTCACGATCTAAGGAATGAAGTGGTATTAAAAATGATATTTTGATGAATGTCTTAGGTTTATATGTGAACAAATATATATGTGCATATATGCATATTTGTATGAGCATATGTGCATATATGTGTGCATATATGCATATATGTATGTGTATATGTACACAAATATATGTGTGCATATATGCATATATGTATGCATATATGCATATATGCATGTGTATATGTGCACAAATATATGTGTGCATATATGCATATATGTATGTGTATATATGCATAAATATATGTGTATATGTGGATATACACATGCATTTTTATGAATGTTCTTACATATTGTCTATTTGTTCATTTTTATATATGTGTGCATATATGCATATATGTATGTATATATGTGCACAAATGCACATGTCTCTATTTTTATGTATGCATGTGCATATATGTTATTTGGACATGCATATATGTATTTTTAAATATTCTTAATATCTTGATTCTTACTCCATTTTATGAACGTTTGTATAGATTTGGATGAAGTTTTAAAGGGAACCGGAGAAGTGAAAAGTGATTAACCGAAGAAATCATGTTGATCAAAGAATAGGAAGATGAATATATATTGATTTGTTGTATTATTGAACTTTTGTTGTATTTTTTTTATATTTTACGTATGTATCATTCAAAATAGTTGTATATTATTATTTTTAATAAATTAGTTTTTTATTATTTTCATTCATATATTAAAAATAACAATATGTTTATGTGATTTATGAAAAGATGCATATATGCACCTGTGAGTATGTATATATGCGCCTGCAAATACATGAATTTATATGTTTTTTTTTTAATTTTCGAGAATCTGGGAATATATATAAATAATTCAAAAAAATTATGTTTCTTAAATTTCAAAAAAATCTGATTTTTTTAAATACGAAAATCTTTTTTTTTTAATTTGAAAGTTCCAATTTGTTAAATGACTATCATGCCCATTTTATGATTCAACCAATCAGAATTGGTTCCTAGGAAAAATTTGGTTCTCTTTTGAAATGGACTTTCTCTCTCTCTCTCTCTCTCTATATATATATATATATATATATATATATATATATATATATATATATATATATATATATATATATATATATATATATATATATATATATATATATATATATATATATATATATATATATATATATATATATATATATATATATATAGGGTTAGGTTCTTTTAAGAACTCAAATATTCATGAGATCTTGAGAACTCTTTCTGATTGGTCAGATCACAAAAGGGCACGATTGTCATTCTACAATACACATTTAATGTTGATTTTTTTTTTTTTTTTTGGCAATAACATTAACAACTCCTAAAATCAAGGTTATTAGATTTGAATTTTCAAATTTTAAAAAAATCAAATTTTTGTTTTCGTATTTTCGTTTTTATTTTTAAATTATTTTTTCCGGAATTAGAAAAAAAAAGTTCTGAATTTAAAAAAAAAACAAATTTTCTAAATTAAAAAAAATATATTTGTGCATTTGCATGTGTATATATGCATACTCGCAGATGCATATATGCATATTTTCACAATTCATATATACATATTCGTATTTATAATATATAAATGTAGAAAAATGAATAACGCATTTTATTATAAACAATAATATACAACTGTTTTGACCAATACATACATAAAATTTAAAAAGTACAACAATATGCAACTATTTTGAATGATACATACAAATTTATTACAAATAATGAACGTTACATTCAAAAATATAAAAAATACAACGAAAATTCATGATATATTCATTTCTCAAATTTTCAATTTTCATTTCTTCAATTTGCTCGACAAATTCTCCAAAATCTGCAATAACATTAATAAAAATTAATATACATGTATATTCAAAAACATTAAAATAAAATACATACATGCATATACGCATATGAACCAATGCACATCTATTTATATATATATATATATATATATATATATATATATATATATATATATATATATATATATATATATATATATATATATATATGCATATGTGCACATACGTATTTATACGCATAGAAACATATATGCACATATGCATTTATATAACTACATATTAAAAAAAACCCGAAAAAATACTTACATGCATATATACACATAGGCACATATATGTATGCATATATGCAAATATGCACACGTGTACACAAACAAACAGACATATATGAATATGTACACCTATACACATGTATTCATATTTAAACGAACATATGCACAAACATAAATACAAACAAATTATCATACATATGCATATATGCATTTATACACATATGCACATATATACACATGTCTTTAGATGAACATATGCATATAGACACATATGTATATGCACATATCCACATACATGTATGCACATAAATATATGCAATTCCAAAACTAATTATACAATTCCAAAATTAATTAATTTTGATGCTTACGGCCGAAATATGCAATTCCAAAACTAATTAATTTTGATGCACATATGCACATACACACATTTATGTATATATGCACATATGTATTTATGCACATATGCACATATGCATTTATGCACATAGGCACATATATGTATGCATATATGTAAATATGCACACATGTGTACACAAAAAAATAGACATATACGAAATGAAAGTAAGATGCTATAATAAACAAAAAAAAGTACATTGCTATTTCTTGATACAGACCTTGTCGGGCAGCTTTATAATCCAAAGATTGAGGTAAAACCTTGTCGGGCAGCTTTACAATCCGTGGAAGACTAGCGCCCCTCCACCAAAACAAGCCCAATCCACTGGCTGCATTGCATCCATCTTAACAAAGTTCAAGCAAGCAGCACCTGCTTTTGTATGGCATACATCCGCTTAGGGTTCCATTCCAATCGATGCAGTGGTTGCTATGTGTGTGTTTGTGATCTGGAATACAATAAATATGCCAATCAAAATCAAAAATCAGTAGCTAAGAAACTCAAAGAATGCAGTGTACAGTTTTTTCACAAATCGATTATTCAAAAATCAGAAATCAGATGGTCGAGGGAAGACTCGATCAGAGACGAGATACAAGTGAGAAAATTAATTCTTGGGTTGAACACACACCCCAATTAAGGGTGTATGTGCATGCGATTTCTTTATCAAAGAGACAGAGATGAGAAATCGAGAGATAGAGAGAGTGTGATGAACACACATCAGTAGAAAAATCAAACCTGGAGGAAGAGTGCGTCAATTGTCGGCTTCTAACCTTCAATCTGTGACCGCATCCAACCTTCAATCTGCAAAAATCAGAACGATTAGCAACTTTGGATTTGGAATCGAAGGTATGTGGCGCGTACCTGATTTGTAGAATCGAATGTATGTAGAATCAATGGTATGTGGACCAAATCGATCTGACCGGAAGCGCAAAATCCATAAAAATCGAAGGATTGTGTTGTTGACGGCGGCGATTAAGAAATCAGAAGGATGGTGCTGTTGACAGCGTCGATTCAAAATCAGAAGGATGGTGTTGTTGACGGCGGCGATTCAATTTTACCTTCAATCTGTGACCGCATCCAACCTTCAATCTGTGACTGCATCCAACCTTCATATCCCATTCTCGATTTCCTAAAATCATCTAAAGACCGATTAGCAAGATCTCTTCCATATTCGGTATTATCGTCTCCTTCCAAATTCGTTGCAGACGGCGGCGGTGGTGGTTGCTATCGATAGCGGTGGTGGTGGTTGCTACCGATGGCGGGACCATCAACTACCTCGCCATATAGAGAGAGCAGGGGTATGGATCGGAGGTGGAGAAAATAAATACAGTGTCTTTTTCTTGAGAGACCGAAGAAGATGAGAGAGGAGAGAGGAGAGAGGAGTGATTATTTTTGTTACCGTATTTACTTTGGCTGATTTTTAGGGTGCTTAGTTTTTGTGACATATTTACCCCTTGAATCATTAAAGAAAACCCGAATTTACCATCTATTTTATTTATAATTACGGATATGCCATCTTTGATCTTAGCCTTTGATTTTTTTTATCTAGTGGTCTATATTTGATTCTCAAGATCTCAGGGTTTTTTGAGTTCTAAAAAAAACCTTATATATATATATATATATATATATATACATATATGTTCAAGGAAATCGGTTCGGTTTGATTTTTTTTTGTTTCCTCATTCTACAAACCGAAACCGGACTGAAATTTTAGGTTTTGGAAAAAATAGAAACCAAACCATCAGTTTCATGTTTAGTTTCGGTTTTTCGGTGTCGGTTTTGTCGGCCTTTAGGTTCGGTTTTGCACACCCCTGAAAGGTTTTCTGCAACTATGAACTAAAAATCCTAAGTTCACATGTAACCTATATAGATCTAAGTTTTTCTTCTAGTTAAACATATAACAATTCCTAAAAGGCCCAAAAAGAATTAAACTAAAAGAAAGATCAAGAAAAACCAACCTTTAGTGAATATTGGAAGCAAAGCAACAGAAACCTCTTGCCTCAAATGTAGTCACACCCTAGCTTGGAGTTGTTGGCCGAAAATACCTTCTTAGAGAGCTTCAAATCGTGGCTTTAGGGTTAGGGTGAGCCTCCCTATTTATAGGCTCCAAATGATGATCAGATAAACCTTAAAGATAAACCTTTTTGAATTCAAATTAAGATAAGCCTTTATCTTAATAATTCAAACCCTTTTATCCTCATTATCATAGTCGAAAATAAATATATTTCCATATATAATTTTGACCACCACTCTCACTCACTCAACTGTCACTTACTCAACTATTGAGTAATTACAGTTTTAGTCCCTGCACCTTAATTAATCAATTTAACTGCCAAATTAATTTCAATTAATTCCAGAAAAATTTCTAATTAATTATTATAGTTTCTAATTAATATATTATCACTTAAATATATTAATAAACTATTTATTTAATTTCTATTGATTTATTAATCACATAATAAATCAATCTTTCTCTCTACCGGACTTTCTGCCAATCCTCCAACTATGAGGGCAACCCAAATGGACTATGCTACTATTAATTAGATAAATACAAATTATTAGTCATGGCTTAGACACCTAATCCAACAGTCTCCCACTTGGATAAGTCTATGACTAAAATTACCAATTTAACCTCTAATTAATTAGCAACTGTAGCTTCCTAGAAACCGCTGCCGAACTCTGACCTAGTCAGTTCTGTCCAATGATAAGTGAACATATGATCCTTCGTCCAACAAGATATTTTCAGACACGAGACATGGATTGAGATCAATCTCGGTCCGATACTCTGTTTCCCGATTTCCGATTCTGCTTATGACTTTAGAACTTCTAATTGAACACATCAATTTAGTCCAGGCTGGCCAGCACTTTAGTCAACTTCAAAATCATCGAGAGGCCTACAGATATCTGTTTCCCATCAGGGTCAAGGAACGAATAAGCTTCGACTCATATGCTTATATCTTTTACCAGTCAAATCATTCACAACAACACGTTTTATAACATCGAGTTACCGATGCGTTTTCGTATTATCAATGAACAACTGCCTTGTAAATTATAACTCATATCTCTCTACTTGAAGATCATAGGATATTATCGTCTCAATATTGCTTGTGATATAATCCATGAAGCAATCTATTGAGCGTGGGTTTATCCAATACTCAAATCTCCATTTCTAAGTACTCATGAATGTTGTAGCAATCCTATTGCTATGCCTAACTCCTTAGACAGTCTACAAATCAATTCACGACAGTCTTGATTCAATACTTACTTCCCAAAGTATGAGCGACTGTGGACCTTTCTGAATAATTAAATTATTCGGGAAGTAAAACATGCGAAAGCGAAACATAAAGATCTGACTGGCAGCTACTCTTGCTTATTACCAAGTCTCCACAAGGTAATCACCAAGTCTGGTCTTGTCATAAACTATTATCGGTTTCAAAAATTTCTTTTAAACTTTCAATTCTAATTTTACATCTATGTCTTTATGAACCTTACACTCTTTCTATGTATCCAAAGTATCTTATACTTGTACACTTTATTGCAGATGATCCAATCGGATGCTCATCCGATAACATCTCAATATGTTATCCTGTTAATTTCTCTCCTAACTCCATTCTGGTAATGTGTACGGTGACTTCCTATGGTTTTGGGGTCTTTAGTCTACTTGACTGCACCCTAAGACTATCTCGAGGTGCTATGATGTGCCAGTGAACCACACGCGCTCCATCAGAATATCATCGAGATTCTTTAACCATCATGTCCTTCAACATCATGTCCTGATGTTACCCATTTGAAAAACTTTCAAATTAACACTATCACCCCAATCATTTCCTAATGAATTCTCACTCGAAAACAATCCATCCAGTATACCTAGCCAGGCAATGTCCTGAATCCAACTTACTATGCCCCAAGCATTAAGTTATCAGGACATGTTCATGACTTTATGATCGATCCAAAACTTGTGGAACCCGATCTAATCCTATTCCAAACCCTTTCGGAATCCAAGGATTATTTATAATCCTTTGTGTCATGATTTCCGAAAAACTGTTTTCCTTTCGGAGACTTTTCTCGTGCATCTTGAATCTTATCAAGATCATGCTTACAATGGCTAAGTCTATGCTGGTGATTTCATCTTTCCAATAGATGACTGTGAATTACATGAGTATATTGCACCTTCTTAGTTTCTTTCACGACAAGTCATCACACTTTGAAATGATAAGAAAACTTTTCCTAAGTCTATGCATCTTGAATCTCATCAAGATCATCTTGGCAGAATCTGGATCTATCTCATAGATGTTTACAACCACCTGAGTATGCCGTATTTCTATTAAGGCTTTCATAGCGATCTGTCTCTTAACACCAAGTCATTACACTTTGTAACGAAAAGAGACGTTTCCTAGAAACATTATGTATCCCACGTATGGAGATAGTAAATAACGGCGACTCCCACTGGCTTTGACATGGTTATAGACTATTCACAAAATCCAGGACTTATGGTACATTTTGAGAATCCAAACCTTTCTGACATTTTAATGGAAATCTTTCAGTCCTTTCTCAAAATCCAATCCTTTGGCATATTTTGAGAATCTGAATATCCTTTATTGCGAGATGCCCGTGGGACGAAACCCGGGGCCTTGTACCTTTTGTAATGGCATGCTCTATGTGTGTCCCTATTAGTGTGCCGGTAAACCACACACGCTCCACTAACGACTCACACTATGCCACACAGAATCCTCTCGGATTTCATCTGCTATTGAGAGTGCTTTACTCGGAATCAATTGCTTGACTCTGAGTATCGACTCACTCAACTAGATGCTCTGAAGGTATGTATATGTCCATGTTGCTTTCTTTTGATAACTCAGTTACTCCCACTGGTTTTTAGACCAGGTGTAAAATCAATCAAATTTTCATACAGACCGTGTCTCGCCCTAAGGTCCTCTTATTTGGCAGCAGCCGGGCTCACCAATGCTTCCAAGTAGTCGGATTGCAAATTCGTACCAACTGCAGTGTTTTACCACCAATCGATATGTCACCCCGATCACAACTACTTATGATGGTGATCAATACTACTGGTTAAGAGGAGATAATGTCAGTTGTAAAGCAGAAATCTGATTTCTACTCCAAGCCTAGTGATGACTAAAAGGTTCTTTCATTGCTAATCCTAAACTCATTTAGGACTGTCCCAACTCCCACTGTTTCCTTGGACCATGAGTTCTTTCTAAAAGAGCTATTTAGTTACAGTGGGATAGCTAATGAAACGACAATGCTGATCAAGTTCAGCTGGTCATGAGGTTCAGATGAACACTACAAGACCCTGGAGTTTCTATGTACAAGTGGGATAATCCCAGCTTTACATTTCAGGCAGTGTCTGCAAGACCTACTTAGTCTAGGATGTGGTCGGAGTATGGTTTATATGGACTGACTGGTATAGTGTTCACCTTATTGGAAACTAATTGAAAATGTATCTCATACATCGAGGATCGAACTGTTTCGACCAATGCTCCATTATCTTCCCTAAGACACATTATAACCATTAATATTCTTGGAAGAGAATGAACTGTGAAACCTTTTCCTCAGTTTATGTTATCGCTCAGGTTCTGTGGAACTTGTACTTCCTTCGAAGTCCTTGAACTGTTCGAGGTTTCAATTCAATTGCTTATCCCGATTAGCAATGTCATATTCGTCATACCGAATGATGAATATCGTGAAGTACAAACAATTATGTTCTATATCAAGATTCTAGCAATACACAACAACAGGTGTGTCCGTTGCTCTTAATCTCAATGTCCTTTACATATCTATGTAAACTTATGACTTTGTTCAAGACTTGCAATCTTGAGTTGACTCTAAGTCAACTGATTCCAAAATCCTATCCTCTGGATCTTTGGGTGATTCATTTCTTGCCACATGTGCTTTATAAAGAACTTAATCATCATCTGACTCCAAGTCAGATGATTCCAAAGTCCTGTCCAACTGGACCTTTGGTTGATTCATTTCTTGACACATTAAGAAATCAATTCATCAAGTGACTCTAAGTCAAATGATTCCAAGGTCCTGTCCAATTGGACCTATGGTTGAATTGATTCTTATAACTTTTGTATTAACAATCATAAATGACACAATTCTTGAATCCAAACACTTTGGACGCATCAACATTCAAGTTATTACTAATCATACATTCAACACATTCATATAACATTTCAAGGATAATTTTAGACAACAGGTGTTAAAAGAAAATATGACAATTTTATTAAAAATGAAATCCTTGAACAATGTAATAGACAATGTCAAAAATGTATCTAAAGACTAATAACAATATTTAATATCTATCTAAACTTCAAAACTGCACGAGCTGGAGATCCAATCCATATGTGCTCCTATGCACCAGGGTCCCGTGCCTTCTTGATTCCCTGCATACAAACCAAAATGCGACTGTCACATTATGTATCAAGAAATCTTGGAACAGGAGTTTTGAGGTTTTTAGATATACCTGAGCTTTCAAAAGAGTTGGAGCGTCTTCCAATCTTTCCGTGACTGTATCCGATTTAGCGGATTCCCAGTTTGAGACATGTCCAGTCGATCTTGACCTTTTCTTGTTACGTCTCTTTACTGGACTTAATCCAGAAGTAGCTGAGCCATTGGAGCTATGCCTGTCCAAGAGTGACTCGTATAAAGTCAACAGTGGACGCATTTCCATGAGGGTCTTTTTCTGGTTTTCCTTTCTATACGTCTGAATGAACAGATCGTACTCATTTGTCAGCGAAGCGAGCAGGATGTTAACACTCTCCTCCTGACTCATGGGATGACCAAGTTTATATAACTCGCCTATGTACCCTTCAATCTGAAGAACATGCGAATTGATGCTACTTCCTCCCTTTAGCTTGCACTCTGCAAGTCTTCCGAGGATTCTAGCTCGTTCCTCTTCAACTGGTTTTTGGAACCTTTCCTCCACCAGTTTCATCAACTCATATGGCCCCAAGGATTCAAAATCCTTGCGGAACACGGGGTCAATGGTTGATAGCATGAGGTCACGAATCTCTTCGGATTCATCATAAGGACCTTTTATGATGACTTGTTCCGGTGGAACTGGGATCGGATACTCGGTGAGATGTAGCTTGCCAGCAATGTCGAGACCCAGTCTCCAATTGCGAAGCCATTCTTTACAGTTGAGGCCAGTCAGCCTTTCCATATTAAGCAGGTGCATTCTGATGCTTTCAGAAATGGGTGAAGGAGGAGAATTGACACTTGACATCTATAAAAGAAATAGAATTTATTAGTTTAACTGTTCCTTTTAAATAATTACCCAATATATTATTTATTAAGGCTAGGATCCAAAATACCCCAACTATGGTGTGAAGAGGGATGCCGTAATCACAACATAATGGTCATTAAGGTAGATAAACACTTATCAATTTCATCTTATGAAATTCCTAGTTCTGATGAGATTCATTAAACTTTTAAATGGCATGTTTAATCTCGGATGTGCCCCACTGTTTGTGACTGGGATGCCGAGGATCACAAACTGGATGTGAATAACCATGCAAATTAGCTTGGTACTCTCGGGTTAATTATCATCTCTAATTGATGTGCCGGTAAACCACACACGCTCCATCAACAATGATAATACCCGAGAAACCCATTGCAACTCTTTATGAACCCCAATTGGCGTGCCGGTTAACCACACACGCTCCACCAATGTTTCATAAAGTCCAATGTGAAATTTCATGGATTAGCATCAATTCACATTTTTCCTAAAGTAACTAGATTGGGATTTTATTAAGTGTTCTAGTACTTTGAATCATTAACTTTTAGTGATTATTAGGTGGTCCTATCAAACATGTTCGGCTAACGACCTTCCACTGATCAGGCGAGCGGTGGGCGAGAGTGTTCACCCATTAGACCGCCATTTTATAGGCAGTCTCCTTATACCCACTTTATAGACCAGCTTCGTGAATGAGGCCTACTAATGATTTGACTAACCATTTTAATCTTATACATATAATAATAACTCCCTAATTATAATATATATAAGATGTAATTTTTTAAACCATTTAAAAAATTGTTTCTGGTTTATCTTTTAATTTATTGCCAATTTAAACTATTAAATTTCAAATTAAATTAAACCTTAAAATCGATTTTAATTATCTTTTAATTAACCAATTAATTAAATTAATTAAATTTGATATTTTAAACATTTTAAAATATTTTAGGATTTATCTATTTAATTTTCACCAATTTAAAGCAATTAAATTTTAAATTAAATTAAATCCTTGAATTATCTTTTAATTACCAATTAATTAAATTAATTCAAAAGTAGATAGGTTTTTATCAAATTAATCAAATTAATTAAAACCTATCCTAATCCCTTAAATTTCGATTTTTAGGATAAAGGGTTTTAAGGTTTATCTTTTAAACATTTTAAAGTTACCAAAAATAGAATACCTTCTAACCTAATCCACAAAAAATCGCCAAATCATAGGGGAGGGGCTAGGGTTTCTAAAACAAACCCTAAATTTCGAAATTGGCCACATTAGGGCTTATAAACAAATAAACCCTAATTTTCAGGAAAGCAGTTATAGCAATTTAACAAGAAAAACAACCAAATAGCTCTGATACCACTGAAAGGTTTTCTGCAACTATGAACTAAAAATCCTAAGTTCACATGTAACCTATATAGATCTAAGTTTTTCTTCTAGTTAAACATATAACAATTCCTAAAAGGCCCAAAAAGAATTAAACTAAAAGAAAGATCAAGAAAAACCAACCTTTAGTGAATATTGGAAGCAAAGCAACAGAAACCTCTTGCCTCAAATGTAGTCACACCCTAGCTTGGAGTTGTTGGCCGAAAATACCTTCTTAGAGAGCTTCAAAATCGTGGCTTTAGGGTTAGGGTGAGCCTCCCTATTTATAGGCTCCAAATGATGATCAGATAAACCTTAAAGATAAACCTTTTTGAATTCAAATTAAGATAAGCCTTTATCTTAATAATTCAAACCCTTTTATCCTCATTATCAAAGTCGAAAATAAATATATTTCCATATATAATTTTGACCACCACTCTCACTCACTCAACTGTCACTTACTCAACTATTGAGTAATTACAGTTTTAGTCCCTGTACCTTAATTAATCAATTTAACTGCCAAATTAATTTCAATTAATTCCAGAAAAATTTCTAATTAATTATTATAGTTTCTAATTAATATATTATCACTTAAATATATTAATAAACTATTTATTTAATTTCTATTGATTTATTAATCACATAATAAATCAATCTTTCTCTCTACCGGACTTTCTGCCAATCCTCCAACTATGAGGGCAACCCAAATGGACTATGCTACTATTAATTAGATAAATACAAATTATTAGTCATGGCTTAGACACCTAATCCAACAACCCCTACATATTAGGCCCCTTAAATTACGGATAAATGTTGTATCCATCATACTACAAGAATTAATCATATGAACCTATTTCATCATTATGACAAATGTTATCTTAGACAATATAATTATGTCGACCACATAAAATATTAAGCACATATGATGACATGTTGAAATACTTTAGGTGCTAGATCTTTCAGCAGTGAACCCGCTAGCATATTATTAGTGATCCGCTAGCATATTATTAGTGATCCACTAGCATATTATTAGTGATGATGTGCTCAATACAAATATCATTCTCGTCCACTCGTTCTCACACGAACAAGTATTTTATCGAGATAAGGCATCATTCCACTTTAACTATTGCTGGTGTAAGAGCTTACAAAGGCAAAATTATAATAATAAATTTTATTTTAACGACATTGAAATTATTACGATCATAAGTTCTCTGGTTAAATTTCTCAACAATATTTCATCACAAGTTGCATTATTGGTGACAACATATTTTGCCATCATAGCTGATGTAGTCGTCAACTTTTACTTGTGACTCTTCCATGATATTGACTGTATAATAACATAAAGATGTATCCAAATTGTAACACCCAATTATCCCACATAGTGTGCCCCAATTTTGTTTTCCAAACATACTAAATTTTATGGCGTACACTGGTATCAACATCGGTAATACAAGTTAATACCAAAAGATCAGGTACAAATCACATAACAAATATTGTCCCATGATTGAGTCGGGCTTACAAATTCAGCAGGGAATAGTTCACGTAGCATCTGGACTCTCACATCTCTCGTACCGTCCTACCATATAGCCACCAAAACCTGTGACATTCACCAAAAAAACATACATAAGCTACACGTTTAGTGAGTAACATAAATAACACCAACAACAGACAATGTGGGTCTTAACCACCCACAAAAGAAATCACCATTAAATAACCACCATGTTAAAATATTTCACTGTATTACGGATTCAGCCATCCGTTACCAGGGCTTTTCACCAACCCTGTGTTAGGTTAACGATAGGGGTAAAGGCTTTTCACCAGCCTTGAGACTTTTCACTAGTCTCATATAAGTATAGGCTTTTCACCAAGCTTGAATCTTTTCACCAATCTCATATGGGAAACACCAAATAGATAGATACTAAAGGATTTCACACTAGTCCTGTTATAAACCACCTATAGGGTCTAGGCTTTACACCATCATGATTCCCAAGAAATAAAGGAGTTTACACCAGCCCCCCCTGTAAACACCACATAGGGATTATGAGACTTTACACCAATCTCATAATATGACATTCCACCAAATGTCATCGTAGCATATCGCACATGCAATCCCGCATAAACATAACACCACATACATATATACACCGACATCCTGTCCACAATACATACACCAACACCTTATCACCAACACATATGCCAAATAGATAGATACTAAAGGATTTCACACTAGTCCTATTATAAACCACCTATAGGGTCTAGGCTTTACACCATCATGATTCCCAAGAAATAAAGGAGTTTACACCAGCCCCCCCTGTAAACACCACATAGGGATTATGAGACTTTACACCAATATCATAATATGACATTCCACCAAATGCCATCGTAGCATATCGCACATGCAATCCCGCATAAACATAACACCACATACATATATACACCGACATCCTGTCCACAATACATACACCAACACCTTATCACCAACACATACGCCAATATCATCATGCTAGCATACACTAACACCATAGGAAAACATGCTTCAACACCACAACCACCTATACACCGACACCATTACTATAACACACCCAAATACACCCACCCAGTGAAACAATCACCACACTAACATATGCACCATCCATTGGTGAATGCACCTATCCCAAATCATGCTATTGGGAAAAAGGAGAATGTTACTCACCTAAATACTTCGGGTTGGTTGAATCCACATCCCGTAATTTGCGGTGTCGTCCCTGCCTTCTCAGCAACTGTAAGCATACAGTTAAAGCTATGAGCATTACAACTCAAGCTATTACCAACCTCCATGCATCATACCCTAAGACATATTCAAATAGCGTCAATTTTGGCAAAATAACCCATCGGGACGCGACCTACAGGCTACGATCGCAAAACAGGACAACAAACCTGTTAGAATTTGGTAGGGTTTGAGTGGAGATCTGGATACCCATTGGATCATGAGAACACTTTCCAAACTGATATTTCTACCCTATGCCCGGGTTACAAGAAATTCAGCCTAGGATAATCCAAGAGGACACTCACGAATCTAGGCACAGAAAACGTGAGCCAAATTGCTATGGAGATCTGAGAGAGTTTGATGAAAAACGAGAGCTATGTGGTCTGTGTTCTCCTCAAAGAGGAGAGCCGTATTTATAATAAACGAGTGGATTAGGGTTTCATCTAGGGTTGCCGTCATGGGCTTTAGGGTTGCCGTCATCGGTTTCTTAGGTAATAAGTCACGAATTTATGAAGGATTAATGGTTTCCAAAACTGACGAAATTAGTCAGCGGGACCCTAGCCAGGGGCTAGGCCCCTGGAACCCCCGCTAGGGGCGCTGCCCCTAGACCCTGCCAAAGGGGCGCTGCCCCTTTGGAAACCCCGAGCCCAGGGGCGCTGCCCCCGGACCCCCGACTTGTCGTCGAACCGGCTATTTATTTGACCTTATACATGCGTGCACTCCGCACATACCCGAACATATATTAGGATACAAACTAAATAACCCTTAGCTCACATGTTAGTTCCAGTTACACAAAATGACCTGGTGACACTAAAATCACCAACAAAACCAAATCTGGCACTGGCCCACGTCTACGCGACGCGAGACTATCAGTACGCAACGCGTTGCAACGTGTACGCGTATTTTCCGCGATTCACGTCTTCAACTTACGGACACGTATCTTCAAGCTTGCAAGGACCGAGATTGGTCCTCCATAATCGCTCCCAATCCTCTTTCGGTTAACCGTGCTGAATGCACATCAGTCCTAAATGAGTCAGTCATTTTACATCCATTGAGTGGACCAGACTTTTTCTGACCGTCACAACATTGGGCTTTTTTCTTGACCGGACTCTTCGCATCTCTTATTTGCAACCTCATATTGCATTCAGTTGCGCACAAGGAAAGTGACATTATTCAATTGCGCACAAGGAAAGAAAATAAAATAACTCAACTAAAACTCTGTAGTCTACTACAATTTTTTATTTTACATTGCAAAAAATGCGAATGAGTTAAACTTTGTATTGATTTGGGACAAAAAGCCATGTTAATCGTGAAATCTATGTGTGCATGTTCCATGATTTGCTTAATAGTTTCATATTTATAAACGATAAAATTATTTTACTATTTTGATAATATGCATTTGTTAGTTTGTATGGCAATACAGTTTAGAACATCATCCCTATTTATCACCTCACAAAAGAGATCATGCCCACACCTACTGATGATAAGACTTCGATTTTATGGTATACCTGTAGATATAGCATTATATGAATCTTATAAAATAACTAAGATTAAAATATAACATATAACACTATCTTTTTCAAAGAGAGCTGGGTGTAATAATGAATCAAATAACAAGACAAATAACAAGCAACCAACGTTGCATGTTATGTGGTTTATATCATACCTTTCTTTCATTTCTTACATTTAACAAGACAAAAGAGTATGGTTGAATAAGATACTTGGGCCATATGTTGGGCCCACTGGATCCCTAACAATAATCAAATTATCGATAAAAAATATAATAATTAGTCCATTTCAACGGTTCCATATTTTGCATTGTTCGACTTCCTAATAACTTGTAGCAAAATTATGGAAAATGGAATAAAAAAAAATGTAAAGATTATTTTTTCGTTTTTTGGGATTTTTTTTGACGTTATTTAGTTCAAAAATCAAAAGACATAAAATGATAAAAAGCAAAACAACGTGCATTTCAGTGGTCAGAAGTCACTTCTATCTCTCCACGTGTCAAATCGCAATCGCCACGTAGGATTCACTCGATGCTCTGTTCCTCCTGGCGCAGTTTAGCATTGATCCTTTCTTCAGTGAACTCAAAGGCCAGAGACGGAAACTGCAAAATGTTTCAACGGACAAAACGAGGCTAACTATAGTGCAATATCAGCCGTCGGATCTTAATCTAACGGTTAAGATTCAACCGTTCGTTGCTTTATATAAAGTGGACTCCTTTAACTTCTCAACTGTACACTTGTTCTGTTGTTCATACCACATATAACCAGATCCCGGATTCCGCCGTCAAACGCCATCGTTTAGTCCTAACGATGGCGTCGGTAGCTCTCACCGCCTCCGTCAACCTAGGATTCAAGTCATTCGCCACCTGTAACCCTCGTCTATCGTCCAAACAAACTCCTCCGTTAAATCTCAACAGATCGACCAGTCAACACCACCTCCGGTCATCTTCTTCGTACACATCGACACTTGCTTCTCGCTTACCGCTACTCAGCCTTAAATCACTGAATAGAAATAAGAATTTCACCGTAAAAGCCTCTGCGGCTGTAGTTCCGGCTAAACCAGACCCTGTTCCGGCGCCGGTTCCATGGCAAGGAGCGGCGATGAAACCTCTGCTTGCTTCAATCGCTACCGGCGTTATTCTATGGTTCGTTCCGGTGCCTACCGGAGTTTCTAAGAACGCTTGGCAATTGCTGTCGATATTTCTCGCAACCATCGTCGGGATCATTACGCAGCCTCTCCCACTCGGTGCTGTAGCGTTAATGGGACTAGGTGCGTGCGTTCTCACCAAAACATTGACGTTTGCCGCCGCATTTTCTGCTTTCGGCGATCCGATCCCGTGGTTAATCGCTCTTGCCTTCTTCTTCGCTAGAGGATTTATTAAAACAGGATTAGGAAACAGAATTGCTTACCAATTTGTCTCCTTATTCGGTAGCTCATCGCTAGGGCTAGGATATAGTTTGGTTTTCAGTGAAGCTTTGTTAGCACCAGCCATTCCTTCAGTCTCCGCTAGAGCAGGAGGAATTTTCCTGCCTTTGGTCAAGTCCTTATGCGTTGCTTGTGGAAGTAACGTCGGCGATGGAACCGAACATAAGCTAGGTTCATGGTTGATGTTAACTTGCTTTCAAACTTCGGTTATTAGCTCCTCTATGTTCTTGACCGCCATGGCTGCCAATCCACTGAGTGCTAATTTGACGTTTAACACCATACAGCAGACGATCGGGTGGACTGATTGGGCTGTAGCTGCAATCGTACCTGGGATTATTTCATTGATTGTAGTCCCATTTATTCTGTACATAATCTATCCACCATCAGTAAAGAGCAGCCCTGATGCACCTAAACTCGCAAAAGAGAGATTGGAGAAAATGGGGCCAATGACAAAGAACGAAATCATCATGGCTGGAACTTTGTTTCTCACGGTTTGTTGACTCATAACTCAAATCACAAATACATAATTTCTTCAAATCTTCATACTATAGTACTAATTCAACACTCCTGAAATCAGGTCGGCCTATGGATATTTGGAGGAATGCTTGGCATTGATGCTGTTACAGCTGCCATTCTTGGACTATCTGTTCTTCTCATAACCGGAGTTGTCACATGGAAAGAATGCTTAGCTGAATCTGTTGCTTGGGACACCCTTACATGGTTTGCTGCCCTCATTGCCATGGCAGGGTACCTCAACAAATACGGTCTCATCTCCTGGTTCAGTCAAACTGTGGTCAAGGTACGTTATCTTCATCATACATTCATACTCCACATAGCATCAAACATAACAAAACACCATTTTCAATGCAGTTTGTGGGTGGATTAGGTCTACAATGGCAAGCATCTTTTGGCATTCTTGTTCTTCTATACTTCTACTCCCACTACTTCTTTGCTAGTGGAGCTGCTCACATTGGTGCCATGTTCACCGCCTTCTTATCTGTCGCCAGTGCCCTAGGGACACCGCCTCTATTTGGGGCCATGGTGTTGGCATTTTTGTCAAATCTCATGGGCGGGTTGACCCATTATGGAATCGGGTCAGCTCCGGTTTTCTATGGAGCAAATTATGTCCCTCTTGGAAAATGGTGGGGCTATGGGTTTCTTATCTCTGTGGTGAATATCATCATCTGGCTTGGAGTTGGTGGTGTGTGGTGGAAATTCATCGGCTTGTGGTAATCTAAAAAGGTACCAATTTGATCACAAAACTCAGAAATTTTCTGACTTTTAACTAAATCCTTTTGATATTGAATCTGGTTTTCAAGATTTTGGGTCAGGATTCTTTCACCTTGCAAATAATTTTTGTCTTTGTTGGAGGGGTTGTGTAGGTTAAGATGTTATACTTATACATGGCATGAGGCTAAATTATATTTGAAGTTGGAATTTGTACTTTTAAAATTTTGATGTGTCACATTCTATAAGTGCTTTGAGAGGATTCTAGCATGTTGTTGCTTATTTATAATGGTTTTACATAAATTTTG
The DNA here is from genome assembly GCA_023525715.1 of Cichorium intybus. Lineage (NCBI taxonomy): Eukaryota > Viridiplantae > Streptophyta > Magnoliopsida > Asterales > Asteraceae > Cichorium > Cichorium intybus. The sequence goes on along the minus strand of CM042013.1, from coordinate 38,549,935 downwards.
CTACTATATGTTTGGAAGAAATGTTTGATGAACAATGACTTATTTTTGACTGGATGAATAGCAAAACGACGTGGCATTTATGGTTGAATGTGAGTTGGGAAAAAGAGAGGGGTAATATGGTTAATCGGGTGTCCAAATATACAAAGCCACCATTTTTCACTTAGCATATTAAAACGGTTAGTTTTTATCAACTCAAATAGAAATGTATGTATGTATTATTTGTTCGGATTAAGTTATGTCCTCATTAAGTCTACTTAATAAAGAAACATCGTTCGAGTTTTTTTTTTGTCGTGTGTTGAGTCAAGCTTGAGGCTTTTGATAACCAACCTCGAGTTTTCAAAAGTTGGCATGCCATAATCCTGGTTTTTTACGCACCCATGTATGTTTTGTAGTAGATGGCACAACATAAAAATGGCAATGACACAAAAGTGTAAGTGTGTGCAAACCTAATCCTATTGTTAATGAAGTGGATTAATTCTAATAGGGGTATTCTTGTTTTTCTACTTCTTAGCGAAACGATGACCCTTGTTAGAGTGTACAAGTCATATGGGTTTTGAGTTTAACAATATAGTTAGAATAGTTGGTACTCATTTTCAGTTTTTGAGATTCCTAGTTTCTTTTTGTCTGAATGAAAAAAAGACTTGGCTTGTTGATGATTTTAATGTCATTCTACCAATTGATGAAATTGGAATAAACATGGGTCCTAATGGGATTTAAACTATGATTGAATACAAGTTAGAAGATGCAGAGTGCACACTTGTATATAATGTGAGTTTGATTTCGAACACGATGAAATTTGGTGTTAAGGGGGCCGAGCCCTTACGAGGTTCAATGGTCAAAGTTCATGCCAGTGATTCAGGAGTTGGAATGTAGTCGAAAAACATGTTCAGAATTAGCAAACTAGTAAAAAAGATAGAAATTTTACTAAGGACAAAAGGTTGTTGAGCCCTAGCCAGGCAGTTGATCCGTAAATTCCTCACCACGACTGTTGATCCATAGTTTCCTCTGTTGCAGCAACTAAGGCTGCTAATTCACAACCAATGATGTTGATTTGTAGTCGCTTTGGTTGGAAGAGTGTTCAAATGCAAGTTAAATATCCAACATGGATGATCATTCCTTTACTAGTGGTCGGGTATTCTTGCTTGGGGGGAGGTTCCATTTATTACTTATTCTGCATCCAAGAAGCAAACTTGAATTACAAAGTTAACCATGGAATTTGAGTTTTCTGCATTAGCTGCTATTAGAGTTGCTAATGAATTTAGTATATGAGATTCCATTGTAATCAAAGCCCACTAAACCTATTTTATATCCATGGTGATAGTGTTGACACTTTGTCTAAAGTGCCAAGTTTATAACGACAAGTCTAGAAACTTGGATGTTAGACATAGTCTGATTAGAGAATTAATCATGTATGGTGTAATATATGTTGTATTTGTTAAGACACCACAAAATTTGGCAGACCATATGACTAAAGGTTTGACCAGAGATTTAAGTATGCTATTTAGATAGGATTAATGTCCAATGAATCATGTAACGGTGAGACACCCGATTACCGTCTAATATGATATTATGGGTTGGATTCAATGAGGAAAGATTGCAGTTATAGATCAGAACACATTTAGAATCATCATATGTATGTGTTAGGTGTTGCAATTGCTAAGGATGAAATTGATCTTCTCAATAATTCATTTGAAAAAGTATATTGTGTGTACATAATGTAAAGGAATTACCTATGTCATTTTGACATATAGTCGCACTTCAGAACGTTGGGGGACTTGGCCTTTATATGATCCTTAGAGGATTGAATCACACAACTTTATAATTGTATCTAGTTCTATTTACTAGTTCACTATATAAACTTGTATGTATTTTAAGTTCAGGTGGGTTGACAAGTTCAATCCTTAGGACACAGTAATTCTCGAATGTTCAAAATGTGTAAGATACCAACATGGAAACTCGATCTATTTGACATTTCATTTATGTGCAAGTTTTGGTTTGTATATTTTACTGTGTTAATTCATGGGTTACAGTAAAATGAGGAAGGATTCTTTGTGATTTTAGTGTCACCAGCCATTTGGTGTAATTAGAATAAACACAAGTGCTAATGGAGATTAAAAGTATGATCTAATACAACCTAAGAGGTATCAAGCCAATACTATGAGGAAGGATTCTTTGTGATCTTGAGTTTAAAGTTTTTCAGAATATTTTGAAATGACGTTCTCGAAAAGAGAGCCTTATTTATATAGGAGGTGACCACCCAAAAGGGTTTTGATCCCTTTTTTTAGGCCTAAAATTATCCATTCTGGAATGGTTGGTCATTTTTCTAATTACCAATATCGTGGGTTATTTTCATTAATGTTTTTTTGAACGACAAATACTACTCCTAACACTATCCTAAACCACTTAATTTTTTAATGAGAATCGAACCCTCAACCTTAAGTATGGAGAAAGTACACCTGTGCCACTCGAAGATAGTAATCTGACAAGCAAAAAGACGTTGCATGCCATTTGAAAGATAGGTAAACTAAAAGGGCTTTAGGGTGGACGAAGCAATACCCGTTCAACCCGTCGAACGCCAAAGACGGTGCAGATACGGCTGAAGCCGCTGATCCCGCTGCCGCTCCAACCCGCTGCCGATCCCGCTGTCCCTGTTTTTCCTTCTTCGCCTTCGACCAAGCGGCTTCACTAACCCACTCCAACCTGCTGCCGAACCCGCACGGTACCGGCGGTACCGCCGCCTCTTTCCAGCCGAACCCGCACCCCAACTGTCACTGCACCTTCCACCCTTACAAGTATTTTGTGATGATCTTACCGGTTATCCGCTTAAAATTGTGACTCTAAAAGAAAAACTAATTGTTTAGTGACCTAAAATGATTTTTCATGATACTCTATGGCTATATAATGTTATTAACTCCAATTTATCAGCATACACACTATAAAGATAACACCCACAAATCAAAAAGTGAAAAGAAGAGCAAAAATTACAAGTCAAGTAACCCTAATTAGTATACGTCTTTGTATAAATATGACCAAGAAAATGTTAAGGACACAATCTTAAATGTCCAAACTCATTTACAAGATGCTAATACTATGGAAAACATAGTTTTTGTCTCTCTAGGAAATTTACGCAATACCCTTGAGAAAACACCATGGTCCAGTTCCCGTACCTATCCTGCAAAAACTCAAGATGAAAGAACTTAGAAAAGTGATCCCCGATTCCCCTTAAAACATGTGTAAAAATACAATGACTCAAAATTATAAAAACGAATAGAAACTACCTCAAAAATCCTGCGAATGCTCTTAAACTCATATAAAGAGTAAGAGCAACCCAGAGCCCCACAAATCCATGGCTAGATGCGACAAATAATGATAGAATGCTAATTATAGCAACGAGAACCTGAGATCCAAATTTCATAAATAGTCTTGTTAGTTCTCATTATTGACATCTTGTTTGTCCAATCTGATCATCTAGAACCCACAAAAAGAGCTAAAAAAACATATAAAAACGAATACAAACTCGAGGTGGCAATAAGCAATTAAGCATACCATAGAATACGCGGCATATGCAAAATCAGATGCACCAAAGTTAACACCATCAAAAACAAAGGCCAAAGCATTGATTGGTTGAGTTCCCGCAACAAACTAATATAAAAAACGATTACATTTTATAATTAGTTCTAATAAGGACCCAAAAGATAGCTTTATAAATTATAAAAATGAATACCGGTATGCCCATGCTAATGAGATGGAGAACACTAGCTTCTTTAGTAAACAATCTTGCTCCAAAATGCAACCCAACCCCTAAAAGAATCGACAATGCAACCCCAAGGACAAGACCTAACTGCATTGCATGTTTATAAATTAGTACCATCATATTTTAGCAAAATAAACACCAAATGTTAGTTTTGCTTCTATTATGTTAGCGACTTGTATAATATATATTGCTAGTTCTGGTTGCTAAATGTAGTTTAGTGACTAGTAGTGTGTACCTGCAAGACTCTTGAAGCAGTTGCGGTGACCTTCTCGTAGTCCATTTTTGCAAATGCACTCGCAATTATAGCCTTGAAAGATTTAAGAAAGAAGAATTAATGAAATAAAGTTTTAATGCTAAAAAGAATAAGATTTAAGGTATGGAAAGGTGGACATGCACCTGTCCCGCGACAGCCAAGCCGTCGGCTAAAAGTGAAGTTGCGAGCCAAACTTGCAAGCAAACTTGAAAGGCAGCCATTGTTGTGGACCCTTGTCTTGCAGCCATTGATGCGGCTAGTGTTACGCAGAATGTTACAGCCATCACTCTCATTAACAACAAAAAACCTGTTGGAAACATAAACAAAAGAACATAATTTTCAGAAATAGATCCAACGTTTAAACGAATTATAATAATGGTATTGAATCTAGGAAAAATAATCAAACATGGTATTTATTTGGTTTAAGCAAGACAAGAAGTTGTTACCCGTCCCTAACCGTTAAGACTCACCATTCTTAAGAAACCGACCAAATTGTAGATGCTTGGAATTAGGTGGTACGATATCAATCTTTTCTATTAATCTCCAAAAGAGTATTATCGAAATTAGGTACCTGTAAATTAACTAACAGGTGTCAAAGATTAATTTGTGGAAATTAAAAAAAAATGAGGTACATATATGATGGTAAAGTTAGTTCCTAGAATCTTGTAAAAGACTCCAATTAAATCATCAAGCATTGTTTAGAACCGTATAAAATTTATAAGAACGTAGTGGAATGTCTTAAAGATTTAAGGACTAGCCAGAAGTAGAACTTTTTATATTGCTAATGAGAATTATAGAAATCAAGACTCCTTATAAACAATTTTGATGGTAAAAAAAAAAAACAACTCATAGTACGTAGCAACGTCTTTTTTTTAGTTTAAAATTTTATTTTCAAGTACATACATGTTGATTGACTTATTTTATCATAAAAGCTAAAAGTATAAAGGGACCTATTTGGCTATTTCTTGAAACAAAACTCAATTTTAAGGAAAACTTACTGAGATATAACATGAGCAATGGCCGCACCACTAACACCAAGATCAAAAATGAAAATAAATATTGGGTCCAAAATAATATTTGTCACATCTCCTGCCACTTAAAGTCATTCAAAATTTAACACGAGTTAGTTAGAAAATACATGAATCGTAGATTAAAGACATATAAATTTTCACTTACTTGTTGCATACAAAGGAGTTTTTGTGTCTTTGAAACCCCGAAAGACTCCTTGCATAGCTAACGAAAGTAGAACGGCAGGAGCACCAAGAGACCTTAACTTTAAGTATTGTTGTGCGGGGTACAACATAGGAGAGTCCTGTATATGTAACAACGAGTTGCTTAATGCAATCAAGGCTACAATTTACCCTTCTTTTTACAATAAAAAGGGATAATCACATAACAAATCACTTTATGATATGATGTGATTGCATTTAACAAATTGATCATTTTTTAACAATATCACAAATTAATCATTAATATTGCATTTAGTGAGTTGCAAAATTCCAAAAGATTTTGAAATTACGTTTAAGCACCAAGATTGCAAATAATATATTTTTAATAAACAATGTCACAATTATATGAACAATTTCTCAACTATAATTGCAAAACAGGATTTTTTTTTTTCATATTTTCTTACTTTTTGAAGATTTTTTTGTGGAGTGACCATATAGCGATTTTGAAATTTACAACCAACGAGTTGCGAAATTGGTGGTCGTTATGTATTATTGTTCTATATATGATCAATTTATTATATGTCATATCATAAAGTGGTCATTAATGTCATTATGTGATTATCTTAAAAAACAAGGTTACTCTTTAATAAACAAAAACTTAGCCTTTTTTACATACCGACTTGATCCCCATTACACCCAACACGGGTTTTGATCCTATTATTAGAAATGCAGCTTGCAAAAACCCTAAAATGATCCCGATGATTATAGCAGACGAGGCTGACGGAATCCGTTTTTTCTCATAGCTTGTAACAAGTGACTCTGTGTCGAGTGACTCAGACTCTACATAGGAAAAGTGGAGATTTTAGGACCAAAAGTTCAATATAAGTAACAAAGTTAAATGTTATAATGAAATGAATTTGGGCAACATAATACTTATGTTTGTTAGTTCGAGCAACTTTTTGTTTTCACTATTTGTAGTGGGCCCTTCCATTTGATGACTTGAATTCATGATAGCGTCCTCTTCGGCCACAAAAGAGGTTGTGATGCTCACTAGAGGAAATATTGCGATTCTTGATACTTGATTGAAAATAGCTATTGAAACTCCCACAGCCGCTAATTCAGTTGCACCTAGAATTAATAAGTTTCTAGTTAATTGTAGTTATAGTTTATTGTGATCATTGTTAAAAGTACAAATGAAAACATAGATAATATTAAAATGAATGATTGGGAACCATTGTACGTGAACTAGATGTTAGATAATGTTCAAATACTTGTATATATATTTTTTAATAATTTGTTTGTTTTAATAATATATAATAATTAACTTGTAAAGAGAGTTAAATATGAATTACCAATTTGACCAATGAATGCGGTATCTACTAGAGAGGCGATAGGATCAGCTGTTAAAGCAAGTGCTGCTGGCAATGCAATTTTTGCTATTTCCACACCAAGGTCGTCCATTTTTAATGCTAACCTGTAATTACAATTTACACGTATAACCATTTTTGTATAAATATTATCAAAGAAGTTTTTTGGTTCTGTTATAATAATTTCGCCATATATACATTCGGATATAGAAATAATAATTTAAAATATATTTCAGATGATTAACTTGTCAAATTTGTTATATAATTTTTATTAGAGTGTCAAAAGCCAAAATTAGTTTATTTTATATAAAAATATTGATAAAATAATTGCTAGTTTCGCAATGGAAAGGTAACGTACCTAGCATCTTTAAAGAAAATGGAGATGGGAAATCTTGTTGGAATTCCACATGGACATCCATCGTTTTTCTCAGCCATAATAAATAAACCTTAATTGGAGGACAAAAAAGTCAATTCACACTCAAACCAACGCTTCCTCCATTGATGCTTTCCCTGCAACAAATGGGATAGAATCATAGAAAGCTAGCATGAAACATGAAAAGCACTAAAAACCCACAATCAAGATTATAAAACTCGATTAAATACCGATTAAACACGTAGAACACCAATATAAATGGGTTCATATTTACTTTTCTTTTAAAACATAAATACTTGTAATCAAGAAGGACATGAATTGCTTAAGACGAAAACACATCTATGTCGTATGCAAGTATAAAGTTGAGAATAGAGAGGAAAAGGGAAATGAAAGAGGATTACTTTGTCGAAGTGAAAGAAGGAGGTGTTATAATTGAAGTGAAAGTGTGTAGCTAAAAAGACAGAGACTTATAACTGCTTTGAAGAAAGAATTCATGGTTGAGACTTTCTCTTTTCACCATCAACTTTCTCAACCATGTATATAGACTATGAGAGAGAGAGAGAGAGAGAGAGAGAGAGAGAGAGAGAGAGAGAGAGAGAGGTGGGTCTTGCTTGTAGACTCGTAGACTCTAAAATTCTTCTCAGTCGTGTCGGTTTATTTATGGGTTTGGGAAAAGGCTGAGACGAGAGATATGATTATTCGAAAACGGTTGTTAGATTGATTATTTGCATTGTTTCTTTATATAGACAACATACTTTTAAGTAATATTTTTATATTTTAAAGCTATTGTAGAAACGAACTTACGTTGTTGTACCGTTTGTATAGCAATTTAGAAACTCATCCATTACCTGCAAGTAATTTTTGTAACGTGACATTTTGGCTTTGTTATGGTCTAATTTCAGCAAACTCAAATGAAAATACTTAAATGTCACAAATGATCAAAGTTGTTTGATTATCTTATTGAGAAGAGTTGTGCACTTTGTATAGAACAAAAGAACTAAAAGAATAATCTCCCATCAATTTCTCCATATTACATGAGCATTAAGTACTTAAATTAAAACAACAAAAAAAACTCCAAAGAATTTTATTACAAACATCGGTTGTTATTTGTTAAAGCAAGTAAAGTAGAACATTATTCCAACAAATCTTCCCCAACACGGTGCAATTCTCTCGGCTACTTATTTGTATTTTCCTAATTTTAAACTCCCATCATTCTTCAGATCTCAACATAGAAGTAGAGCATCAAATGCTTAGTCAATATATCAACAATCTGATTATAGGTGTCGCATTGAACTAACTAGATTTATCAATCTTTAATCAAACCGGGAACCTTACTTGTATGTTCTTTGGTCCTTCCATGAAACATAGGATTTTTTAAGAGCTTGATGGATGAGCTATTATTACATAAAATAGGAATACACTTATTTTTGTGATTGAGGCCGCTAAGAACCATCTTCAACCCAATACAATGAAATGCACAAGAAGAGGCAACAAGATGTTCACCTATGTCGCGGAGAGTGTGACCACTGATTGCTTCCTTGAACACCATCTTGTTGCTTAATTCCCCACTCATTATGGATATATACTCTAATGTACTCCTATTAGTATCAATGTCTCCAACAAAGTCACTATTTGTATACACTTGGAGATCCTCACTAGAGCTTCTTATGTAGAACAAACACAACATGAAAGTTCTTTTGATATATTCGATTACCTTGGTTGCATGCATGATAGTTTTCTCTTTAAACAAACCATAAACCTTCTTACGAAGCATACAAAATATGTTATGTTAGATCTGGTGTTTGTTAGATACATTGGATTGCCAATGAGTAGCTTATATTGTGTTGAATCTATGTCTTCTCAACCTTCTTCCTTAGAAATCATTGTTCCATAAACAATTAGGTTTTTTATGGTATTATAATTCTCCATCTCGAACCTTGTAATTAAACCTTGGCACATATTTCTTTTGACACAAGAAAATTCCTCCATCCATTTGTTGTATATCTGCTTCTAAAGAGTACTTCACCCTTCCTAAGTATGTCATGTCGAACTCTTGTTTCATTGAGTTAATAAAACTCTTCAAACACTAACATGATAGTTCCAATACATATTAAGTCATCAACATATATGCTTACCAGCAATAAACCTTCTTTATTTTTGTTCTTAATTAAGAGATTATGCTTGTCCCTGCATTTCTTGAACCCATTTCTCATTAAATATTCCTTATTTTTGCTATAGCATGTGCAAGGTCTTTGCTTGAGCTTGTACAAGGCCTTCAGTTAGTTTGTATGCCTTATACTCCTCTTGACTCTTGATATATCCTTCTATTTGCTTTACATACACCATTTTTATCAAATCACCATGTAGAAATTCACTTTTTACATCAAGTTGGAATACTTATCATCCTTTGCTAGCTACTACGGCCAACAACATCTTTGATTGTATCCTATCCTGTCACAGTAAAGACATCATCATAGTTGTTGTCATGTCTTTAAAGAGTACCCTTGAGCTACGAGCCCGAATTTATACACGTATCTATCGTCATTTTTGTTAATCTTAGTATTGTATACCCATTTGACTCTAATCTTCTTCTTTCCATGAGGTACAGTTGTCATATCCCATACATTTTCCTTTCAACTGCATCAATTTTAATCCTATAGCTCTTCTCCAATTTTCTCTTTTTCATCATCATAGTAGTTTGTGAGGTCACATTGACATGCAAAAAATGCTAAGTATCATTGTTCTTCACTTTCAATATAATTACCGTAGTTAGGAGAATTAGAAAACTATGCAGTGATTGATGAGGAATAAGAGTTAAATATGATGGAATATGTAAAGAAGGAAAGAGATAAAGGATAAGGTATTTGATTTCTTAATTTAGGATGCTTGAATCATATAACAAGAAAACAAAAGCTAGTTTAAAATACCAAAGCAAATTTAAAATATGCATTCTACGATATGTTTCTCTACCCTATCTACCCTCTTTGTTGCTACTTTCTCCTCTTTCATTGTATCTTATTCTCTACCTAATTATTTTTCAAGCAAAAAATGTCCTCCCTTACATAATAGTTAATGATCAAAAGAACTGGGTGTTGAGTTCTTGTTACCAACTATTATTAATGGACTAAACATGCTAATATAAAGCACAGTGATGATGAAAACAATTTTACCAAGTAAAGTAGTTCATCACTTGAATAAAATCGCTTAATGTTCCAATATCAATATTAAAATTACTTACAAATACAAATAAGTTACTAGCATAAAGAAGTACAACGCCTATAACATAACTACCATGCTTAACACATGACATAGTCTTTCTAAAGAGATTAGCTATTATATTTGTATAAACTTTTAAAAAAACGTTGACTTTGCTTATTCTGACAACATCAAGAATCAAGAAATGGAAAAACATTAATAATCATAAGTTATTATTTTTCTTATGTATGTACCAAAGTACTAGCTTTGTCATATACATAACCATAGGGGTTTAAATTATGAATACTATGTTATTCAACAATGAACTTCCTATTTTAGATAGCTTCTAGAGTTGTATTTGTAGATACGATGTACATCTTTTGTAAACTTAACTAGCAAGCTCTGTTATGAGACACTCCAATCAACCTTATTTACATTCATGATGAAGACATAGTTTGACTGGGAATAGAGAATGGTCTCAAACAATTTGTATCGCATCAAAGTAACATTTTGATTTGTCCACCTCATCTAACTGTATGTCTATAAACTAGGAATATATATTTAGTCTTTTACAAGTACTAAGAATATTCCTTACAATAATCCAGTGGCATGTACTAGGGTTTTATTGATATGTACTAGTAATTCTCTAGGCGTACAACATACATGTTATAGTACAAAATATGGTGTGCATAATATATTTAATGATAGAAGCCATGGGAACTCCACTTATGTGTCATGCCTCATCAAGTGTGGTAGGACTTTGAGACTTGTGCAATTTAATTCCATGGGTTATTGGCAAGGTTCCAAACTTGGAGCCTTACATCTTGAACTATTTCAAGATTTTTTTCCAAAGTTTATACTTTGTCTGGACCATTTTTTGTATAGATCTATCCATGTAAGTCTTGGTTCATGAATTTTATTTCCTAGAATTTTTATAGTAAAGAATTTTTCAAGGCAAAACGAATGTCTTGCAAGGTTAGGGGATTATTTATATAATCAACATGCCAACGACATACAAGATCAGGAAAGTAATAGTGCTCCCACTAGCTCTAATGTAAAAACATGATTTATCTTAGTTATGATCAAAAGATCAGGAAAGTAATAGTGCTCCCACTAGCTCTAATGTAAAAACATGATTTATCTTAGTTATGATCAAAATCAAACCCTATTGATATACTCATCACCAAAAACTTAAGCTCCTAGATTTTTTTTATTTAATGAACAATATGAAGTCATACACTATTTTAGGATGCCTTGGATTCAAAACATTTTGGTGCACCATATATACGCCATCACTTAAGTGATCATTCAGGCTTGTGTTTTGAAGTTTATTCTTCATGTTGAGAATTATGTTATGCAATTATGGTAATAAGTATCCCAGTATCTTTAATGATTGCAACTCGATAAAAGGTCTCCTCATAGTCTATATTATGAAATTCCAGTCACTGAAAAATTGGATTGAATTGGGTTTATAATTTATTTCGTAGCAGTCAAACATATCAACTCATAAACTTAACAGAAAGGAAAACAAGTCAAACTGTGTAACAGTCAGCCAAACATATGTATAGGTGTTTAAAACCCCCTAAATTATTTTTATTTAGGAAAATTGGACCATTTATCAAGTGAAAAATACATAACACTATTTTATCCATTTAGCCACGCAAATACTTTTTATAGTGATTAGCCCATAATACTTCATTTCACTATTCATTAAAACCAAGTTTTACCAGTAACCCGGTTTTGAAAAATGAAAAAATAATACAAAAAGGAAATGTGATTCCAACTATTAGTTTTGATTGCGTATCTGCATTTGAACTTTAACATACCTTGCAATCATATATAATAACATAATCAGATAGAAAATAGAGTGGTCTTCTGAAAATTGAATATAATCTTTTGCACATAGGAGAATGAATAGAAAGATACACTATGATCCCCAACAGAGGAACCAAGCATTTATCCCCTTTCTGTTTTCCCATATCAAAAACCTTTTTCTTATAAGTAGAAACGATGAACAGGTGGTAGTATAAGAAACTATTTTATTAAGTAAAAATAATAATCACAACTAAAATTGTAGAAAGCGTAATAGGTGCTTGATAATTGAAAATATTTATAACCATCATAAACCAGGTAATTAATGAATCATAGCAAAAAAAACATGTACTTTGTGTATACTAATGCTATTCTTCTAAGCCAAATCAAACATGATTTTATGACCGGATTAGAAGAAAAACAACAGAAAATCCAATTCAAATAATGAATTTAGATATAATTTTATCACAAAGATGCAAGAAAATGTTCGAGTATGTATGACAGTTCATTCAGAAAAAATATAAGTTCACATATACCATTGTAGATAATACAATGACTATCGCATGAATTTTGTTAATGCCATCAATCCAAGCTAAGGCGATAATACACCGACTATCGCATGAATTTTGAACAATAATCAGTTAAAATTTATATTAGATCATATAAAAGACATATTCTACATATATTTCAATAACATTAACCACATTTATTTGTCTTGTTTTCAAAAATAAATGGTATGAGATAAATATACCATCATTAGAACAAATAATTTGATGGAGCAATTGCATATAACGTCCTAACTTCAAAAGGAAAAAAGGACATCGTGATTTGTCATGTTCACATTCTAAACAAGTAATAATGTCTACCAACTTGCTTTTAGATATCTGGCCTATAAATGTGGTCATGGAGACTGTTAAAAAGTCTCTACAAAATAAGGAAAGAAACAAACTACCACGGGTGAAAACAAACTAAATGGCTAAAAAGTAAAAACTGGCCATAATAAGAATTTTTAATAAGAATTATTCTATTTTATTGATATGATGAGATAAGCAAATATGGCATAACTTTTCTCACACATATTCCTTGTTGATATGACAAAGAATATGAGCTATATACAATTATTGTGCAAAGCATATGCAACCAACATCCAAAATTTTGTTTTAAGACATAAAATTGCACATCCATTATATCCAGAATTTGTTCGGTACATGCTTTTCAACAAATTATACTTTTATAGTTTGAGACTATATATATATATAAACATGTATATTTATAAGAATTTATTAGAAAAATAATTATACCGATGAGAAATATCATATTTGTTTTTTAATATGTAAAATGTCTGCAATCATTTTTCATTTTTGCAAAAAAAATCTATTAATTAGAAGTCTACATTCTGTATTCTGTATAAAGAATATTGTTGATCAGAAGTCATTACCACCACCATAATTATCAAGTTTCCAAAGTCATCATGTTCCAAAAATTACTTAGAACAATGTTCAAATTCAATCACAAAATCAACCAAAACCAATAGAAAAAACCCAAATCGGAAAAAAAAAACAAAAAAACAAACAAATCGAAAAAAATAACAAAACAAGAAAAATAAATTCGAAAAAAACAACTCGACGGAAAACAAACAAGGAACATTAAATCAACAAAAAAAAAACAAATTGAAAATATAACAAAATTGAAAAGTTAATTGTTAGATACCAACTTTGGAAGCTATTTTTATATCTTTCCAAAGAAATAACAAACAAATGTTTTTATGTATTTTGTCTTCTAGAAACAAACAATTTTCTTCATATATGTCTTTCCTTACATAAATATAAGAAGTACTAAAAAACCAACACCTATTTATAAAATAGTAGATTCAGACAAAATAAAATAAGATAATTTTTATTTTTTATTTAACGGACTTAAGACATAAAATAAAACTTTATGATTCATATATATATATATATATATATATATATATATATATATATATATATATATATATATATATATATATATATATATATATATATATATATATTGTTGTTCTTTTTTACTTAATGTCAATAAAATATTCTAGTGTGTTAAGTTAGAAAATATGTGTCATTAATGTTAAGTCGTGATTTGATGTTAAGTTATCCTGAATTATCATTATTTTTCTCTGGAAAATCATATTCATATTAAAAATTATAAGTGATGGGGTATATTTCATACTTATATATTGAGTTATTCACCATTATATGTGTAAATATCATACAAATTTTATGTGCTCATTATTTTTGTTTAATCAATTATATATGTAATTGTTTATTGTTTGAATTAAATTTTCTATTTGAACTTACTTTATAATTATGTTCAATTTTAAGTTATTAATTATGTTATTTTGTAAAATTTTAAAATTTTAATATGAACACATATAGTTTTAATTTATGATAGTTATTAAAAAATTGTTATTTGTTGTTTGTTAAGTTTAAACATGATGGTAAAATAGTCATTTATTCATATTTAGACAATCATCCAATGCTATATATATATATATATATATATATATATATATATATATATATATATATATATATATATATATATATATATATATATATATATATATATATATATATATATATATATATATATATATATATATATATATATATATATATATATATATATATATAGTTAGGTTCTATTAAGAACCCAAAAATTCCTAAGATCTTGAGAACCAAATCTGGACCTTTAGATCAAAATATTTAATGGCTTAGATTAATAGTGGCATAATTGTAATTATAATCAAATTCAATGGTATGCAAGGCTTTTTAATAACCACCGAAAGGGCATTTTAGGGATTACAAATTTATCAAATCTCTTCATTTTTGGCTATCCCTACAAATCAGCGTAACCTGAATCTCTCTCTCTTTTATCTATCACGTATCCCTAAAAAAACGCGACTTCAATGGGGCACCGGCGAATTCTCTCTCACACTGGATCTCGATATGTAAGTCTCCTTCTCTCGTCGGCCATGGAGGTGAGGGTCTTGCCGGAGAAGAGGCATTTCAGCGTTTCCGTAATCACTGGATCTCGATAGGTAAGTCGATTACCCCATCTTTAAACCGTCGCTGATCACCTGTCTCTCGTTAAACCGTCGCCCTCTTCTCCTCTCACCCTGCATCCAGACATCCACCGTTCCCATCAGCTTCTCCAAGAATACTCTCGGCGGACACCTGGCTCGCCGGATCATCCCTACGCACAGGTTTGTTCGAATTGAGGTTTGATCGATTTTATCTGTATTTTGCCGATTTTTCTTTCTTCTTCTCCAATGGATTTCGAATCCAAATCGCTGGCTCATATACCATCTAAATATGGAATTTCAGGTTACATTTGAAGAACGGAAGCTCCATCTCTCTCCCAGGTTTGCCGATGTAGACCAGAAATCGATTGTGCTGCTGTGGTGGGTTCAAGAATTGCAAAAGATGGAACCACTGGGAGCTTTTGAAATTCCCAGGTCATGAATTCCTGCTCCGCCTTTCGTCTCTCTCACATTTTCAATCGATCAGATCATGGTTCTTCCACAAGAAATCAAATTTGGATCTTCAACAAGAAATTGATGAGATCATAAAGGATGGACTTGCATTCCTTCTCTCTCTTGGTATATCATTCCCTGCTAATTCCTTTTGTTCTATTTTCTTCGTTGGATTTTTATACTCTTTTTAGAGATTACTTGATTTTTAGCCAAATTTGAATTCAATATGCCTTTGACCACCACCTAAAGATGAAAGTACTCTAAATGTTTTAGTGATTTATAGTTACATTGATCGTTGCTGCTGATTTCGGTTGTGATATGGTAAGTGCTGATTTTTGCATACTTTGTTATTTGGTAATTGCTAATTTTTGTAAACTTTGTTATTTGAATATCAATATATGGACATGCGGTTTGTGATGTACAACTTTGTATGTATAAATCCACATATGTACACACGTACACATGCACATATTCATATATGTGCATACGTGCACATACACACATGTACATATAAATACACATATGTACATATGTACACATGCACATATACATATGCATATATGTGCATATGTGCACATACACATATGGACATGTAAGACTGCATATTGGTCTTAATTACTTTCTTCTATATGGCGCTTTCACTGATCATAACTTGTAAATTTACTTTTCAATTTAGGTATTATATGTGAACTCTAGGTACCTATTATTTATGAAAAGGGAAATTCTTGATTCTTGGTTTAAATTCTTGATTTACAATTACATGTACACATGCAGATTTGTGCACATATACATATACACATTTATCATAACTGTACGTATACATGTGTATCTATGTGCATATTTCATAAATGCATATGTTCATATATCAATACATGTGATACATATACATATGTATATGTGCATATATACATAAATACATATGTGCATATATTCATAAATGCATACATGCATATATATATGATAACTTGTGTATATCCATGTTGTTTTTTTTAATTTCGAAAATTTGTTTTTTTTTTTTTTTGTTTTTTTCAAATTTCAAAAATTCTCATATTTAAAAAAACGAAAATTTGAAAAATCAAATTCCAAAAAAATCTGATTTTTAAAAAACGAAAATTTGATTTTTTTTTTAAATTTGAAAATTCAAATCTAATAGGCTTGATTTTAGGAATGGTTATTTTGTTGCCAAAAAAAATCAGAATTAAATGAGATTTTTTGTAAATGACTATCATGCCCTTTTATGATCTAACCAATCAGAATGAGTTCTCAAGATCTCATGAATATTTGAGTTCTCAATAGAACCTAACCCTATATATATATATATATATATATATATATATATATATATATATATATATATATATATATATATATATATATATATATATATATATATATATATATATATATATATATATATATATATATATATATATATATATATACACACACACACATATATATATAGACAAAATTACAGTTTTGGTCACTAAGGTTTGTGAAAAGCTACAAATCGGTCACTAGGTCAGGTAAAAAGACTAAGTTGCATTTTAATTTCTTTTTTCTTTATCTTTAAATTTATTATTTATTTTATTTAATAAAATAAAAAGATTATACACCCCACCCTACCCTTTATGTATCTCTCTCTCTCTCTCTCTCTCTCTCTCTCTCTCTTCACGACACACGCAGTAAACCCAGAAACAAAAAAGCCAGTGAATTTGATCTTCAGATTATACCAACGTGATTCAAACGCTTCGATTCATGGAGTTCAGATCCGAAAATGGTGGTGGTTGAGGTGGGTGTATCTTACTGAGCTCTTCATACAACGATTTTTAAGTGGCTTATAGAGATAAAGGGTCATCGAACATACCTTGTGTATTATCATCATCGATTCCTTCAACTTCTTCTTCACCTCCAAATACATCTTCTGAATGCCTAAATTGCAACGGATTGTTTTGTGCGCAGTGTAATCTGAATTTGAATTATGACGAGGGTTCGATTTCTTACGAAGCGGAGCCTAGAATAACGTCGAAGATGGTACGGTAAACGATGATTCAACCCTATATGCAACCGTCTTAATTTTGACTCTAGAGCAAAACCCCATTTAAAAATCTTCTTTAAAAAAACTCTATAGAGAAATAATAGCAAAAAATGAGATGAGGTAAACAACCGTTTTTGTTTACACGTTAATTGGTGAAATCGTGTTAAATAAATGCTTGAGTCACCATACAGCAAACCCCTCATGTTCCGAAACGTCTTTTGGTGCATATTGCAATTAATATTTTCAATGATATATATTTTATAGTAGAGACAGACCTTAGAACATGGCTAGCGGTGCGTCATCATCATCAACCAGGCTTCGACATGCATCGAAGAGGAAGAAGCCATTGTTGACATCTGAAGCAGCCAAAAGGCCCAAAACACTCAAGAGCTTTTGCGACATTTGCATGGACTCGAAGGACCCATCATAAATGTTTTCAAACCCAACAGTTTGTGGCCATCTGTTCTGTTCAAATTGCATACGCGGTCACGTATCTGTGTTTATCTTATTTCCAAGATACCGAGAACTTAATCAAACGACCCACATTCACATGAAGATCTTTCTCTTCTACAAATGGGTATGCTTCATTTTTATCGTATATGTGTATAGTAGTGGCGGTAGACAACGACATAGCCACCAATTTCCCATAAAAGCCTCTGTGCTCAGCAACCTCTTAACATATCGGAAGCCATTGAACTTATGGAAACAGGAAGCATTAAACCCCAAAAAAGCAGAATAATGGTGCAATGTGTTGAAAGAATTCAGGGGCACCATTGCCCTTCAATGGTTTTTGAGAGAGAGAGAGAGAGAGGTACAGGGTGGGGTGGGTGGGGGGTATTTTCTTTTATTTTATTAAGACAAAATTACAGTTTTGGTCCCTGATGTATGCTGGAAATTTCAAGTTGGACAAACTATATGAAATTCACAGGTATGATCACCAAAGTTTGCATAAGCTTTCATATTCGTCCCTCTGTTGGTTACCGTCAAACCTTCCCTGTTAAACTCACTAGAAGTCCAAGTTGTACAGGGGCAATATCGTACTTTCATTAAATTTACAATCTCACTCATAAATATAGAGGGAACTCGCCAATTAATACCCACCTTCACCAACTCCACTCGAAATCTCTCTGAAATTACAGTAACCGGTGATCATGGTGGTTAGCGTATGTGGTAATCAGGCAAGCTTATGCACTTCATGGACAAATCAGAACCCAGGTCGCAGATTTTGGAGATGCATCAGGTGTGGTTTTGTTGGGTGGTCCAATCCCCCAATGTGCAGAAGAGTTATGGTGATTATACCTGGTCTGTTGCAGGCAAAGATGAAGCTTACTGAAGACATTGATGTGCTTGAGGCTTAACTGCAGTATGCACAAAAGTACAATTTCATTCTCGTTGTGTCCTGGATGTTTTTTTATCATAATTGTGATGTTTACCATATTTGAGTAGGGTTGGTGTTAACAGCAGTTGCCATGGGGTCCCTGAGTGGGTGTTTTGATTAGTTCTTGGTGGTTGTTAGTGTATTTGCTGGTTTTTGGTCATCTATAATTCTTGTTTATTATGTATGTTGTTTTAATGGGGTATGTTTACCTAACTTCGTTAACTTAATATGTATTTTGTGACCTTGTTACTAGTGCTAATGTTAAACGGGTATGTTTACAAAGAATTTCCAATTTAATAGTTTATGTATATGCAGTTTGTTAGTTGGTTTGGTTTGTGTTATAATAAAATTCAAGTACCCCATAAATAAGTTCATATAACTAGGAGACAAGTTATATTACCAAAACAACATCTTAACAACATCCAAATGAACACAATTGTGACTGCAATGTATATTGGGAAAACCATTATAAAGGCAATATACTTTTGAGTATACCATTATAATGGCAGTGTGTATTCGGAATACCATTGTAAAGGCAATGTTGTTTTCTAAGTTAACCACAGAAATGCTAACAATACCAACGTATTTTTTATAAAACCTACTTAATGGCAATCAACTTTGGTAATACATTCAAATGATAACAAATTACACAATATTACATCATCAAACACAACATCCATAATATATCATAATGCATAAAGCTTTGTTCATACCGACATGACACATTTAATTGTCTTTAAACCACACAACAACCATCAAAGTAGATATTGTCTTAGTACTCCTACTAATTAAAACAGAACGAACATAAAAGCAGTTGTCTTTAAACCATACATCAGCATACAAAGTTACCAACTAGCATCCACTTATCAAACCATCAGATTTTACTTCTCACAAACTTCACTTCTTCCCATTTCCATTCGACTTACCCACATTTTTATCTTTCCCTACACGGTTACCTCCATTTGAACTCCCTTCTCCATTTGGATTCCCTCCTTGACCCTTGCAGGACCTAGAATTGTGTCCAGGGTTCTTACACTTGCTGCAAGTTACAGTAACATATTTCTTGGATAGCTTCTGCTTTCCCTTGCAAGGTTGCTTGTTTTGTGATTCTTTCTCATCAGGTGCCCTCTTTCTTTTAACCTTAGGTCTGCCCACATGTATCCAACAAACATATGTAACATATGATTAGCAATTCTATGAAATAAAAGTAATGTTCAATTAAGAAAACTTGTATAACCATATTGTGATGCTTAGGGTGTACAAGGGTTGTTGGGCACTCAGAATGGGGCCATAACTCAGGGCCATTAATTGGCTCAATGGTGCACTTATTAATGTTTTTCCAAGTATCCAACCTATAACAAGCATGAACCAGGTCCTCCTCCTTCATCACCTTCTCACTATGATTATCTTTATCCCACAAAGCTGCAACTGCATGCTTACATGGTAATCCTGTAAGCTCCCACTTTCGACAATAGCATTCCTCCCTTCTCATGTCAACCACATATTGTTCACCATTATCAGATGACACTTGAAACTTGTCATTACCATTAAATATGCAGTTGCATTTTGATGCTTCAATCTTGATATTGTCCAACAGCTTTTGAGCATTCGGTGTTAGGACTCCATCACACTTAGCTTGGAGTTTTTGTACAATAACAATTTTTTTCATTAAGTACTCCCTAATAAACTCAAGGGCTGATATAATTGGTTTATCACGACCTTTAACAATTTTTGAATTAAACACCTCACACAAATTGTTCAGAAGTATATCAAAATGACATCGTCCTACAATTATAATAGCAGTAATTAGGACAAACGTTCATACTTAATTAAATTCAACGTATTGGTTACCTGAAAAATGACTCCTAGTCCAATGCTCAGGAGGAAGCTTGGACAACCATTCAAAAGCTTCTACATTAACTGCTCTCAACTCCTGCATAGCAGTCTTCCATTGGGGTTTCGTTGTAGCTCTTGCACATTTCCACAGTAAATCTTTGATTGGTTTTCCCTTCCAATGGAGCTTCATGTTCTCATGTATGTGACGAACACAGAATCTATGCTCAGAAGCTGGAAACACTTTGGACAAAGCAGGAACCAAGCCCTATAATATTTATGGTTAAAATTAAATGGTTATTGGTGGATCCAATATGTATAATTGAGAAATAAATACGAAACATTAAAAAAGAAATACCTTCTGACGGTCACTAATGAAAGTAAAATTCATGTTTGTATCCAAATCCAAATCATCTGCCAAGCACTCTAAAAACCATGTTCAAGAAAGCTTGTTTTCTGCCTCAACTATTGCATACGCAACTGGATAGATATCGTTGTTGCCATCCTATCCCACCGCACTTAACACTTGTCCTGGGTAAGGACCTTTCATAAAAGCCCCATCTAATCCGAGTAGCTCCCTTTTCTCAATCTTGAATCCTTCCTTCAATGCTCCCAAGTAGATGTAAATTCGTTTGAAAACTCGAGTGTCTGATGAGAAAATTAGACATGACTCCACTGCAATTTTGATTGTTGTTCCTGGGTTGCGTAATTGAAGTTCTAGGGCATAACCACGAAGCATCATGTACTGCTTTTCGTAGTCTCCGCTGATCCTGTTTTGTGCAATTACTTTTTCCCTAAATACATTCATAAACGACAAGTTGATCTTATAAGTACGCTGCAGTTCATTTTGCAACGCCGATGTCGGTGTATTAGGGTTACCCTGGACCTGGAGGAAAATTTTGTTTGCGACGTACCCTTGTGTGACTGCCTTTATATTTCTGGTGGGTTTACAAGTGTGGGTGGCATTGTATGTTTTCACCCTCCACCTTTCGTCTGTTTTGGTACAAGACACGTGCAACACCCAAGGGCAGTCAAAATCTGAAGCTTTGTATTTTTTGGTTTTTTTGTCCCAAATGTCTTCCACATGGACTCATCACCTAAACAACGTGCTCTGATTCTTTTTCCATCATTTTTTACCATTCTTAAGTTTCTTCGTGACATAATAGCAAGATTCAAAATAGCTTCTTTGACCACGTTTTTGTCTTCAAAATATTCACCAATGTGAAAGTCAACATCGTGTAGTTGACCCATAAAACATACCACCGGATTGTCTAGGTTTTCAAGAAAAGCTTCCCTTGCACTCATTTGAGGATCATAGTTCTTGAACTTCTCATGATCGAGTACAACCAATGACTCTTGCTCGCCTTCTACTCCAATGTCGAGGGGGGGTCAACTTCACCTGGTTCTAAGTCTACACTGCCTTCAGCCACGTTGACTTCCGCATCTATGTGTACAACACTCTGAATACTTTCCACATCCACGTTGACTTCCGCAACAACTTCACCTGGTTCTAAGTCTACATTGCCTTCATCTTCTTGGTCCTCATTAGAGTTACTATCTTGAACCGGCAATTTCCTCCAACATAGCTTGATTGAAGTATCTTTGACCTTGTTCAACATTTGTGTCTGCCTTGTTAATTGCAGCAAGCCATTCTTTTTCGCATTCAGACGACAATGTAAATTGGTAATCTGTGTCTAGATATCATTGATCTACTGCATTTGAAAAAACTTGAACGGAACTTACCAATGATCTACTGCATTTGAAAAAACGCCTCTTAGGGTTAACATCGGAGGATGACAATCGCAGCTTCCCGGTATCTTGCAGTCACAGTCCGGATACAGTTTATTTTGTTCCACGATTTGAAGATAATAATCGTCGAACAACATTTTTCAGCTGCAAGCTTCGATTTTACAGAGAGAATTCAAGAGAAGGATGAGAGGATTTGGGTAAAATTCAATACACCAACTGTTGCAAGTGTGCTACTTTCACCATTACCGAGTTTATACGCGGTTTCATTAAGGCATACGCGTGGTCCAGTACACGTAAGCCACCACGTGGCTTTTTATTTTACCCTTTTTTTTTGACCGAACAACCTTTTAAAAACACCATGACTGGTTTAAAAGACAAATCATTTTCGACTTTAATGACTTAGAAGGTCCGAAAATTTGTTAAGGGACCTTTTAAAATTTTTTGTTATAGTTTATAGGACCATGTGTCAATAACCCCTTATTTAATATAAAGTTGTTTGTTTATGACTTATTTAGCAAATATGGACTTCTTTAAAAAGTCATCACTTTTTTTTCCTTTAATCTCTCATTTTCCCACAATCCCCTTAATATTATATCACCCCATCCACCAAAAATCTCTCCTTTAAAACACTTAACAAACATTACTTTTTAATTTAACTGCCACTTATTCTAAACAGAACATGCATCCATACAAAAAATCCTTACCCAAACAACACTTGTTCGTAAAATTGAATCAACTCCAACAAGTGAACTAGGAAACTTGTTCAAACTATTCTAGAAGACATCATTATATAAAAAATACATATATAATATATACATGTTTATAAATGTATTTGGACCCCAATCTAGCTAAACTTCTTGAAGCAAGAATCTACCTAGAAAGCAACAATCAACAAAGAAAAATGCATGCATGCATACATACATATATACACACATACATACATACATATCATTGTCTTCATCCAATTTTCTCAGTATTTGTATCATCAGACGGCCATATCACTGTCTCCATGAGGCGTTCACGCATCAATTGCAAGTTCTGATCCGATAAATCTTTATACATTTCTGCATGATCCAATTTCTAACACCAAAACAAAAATCCCCAAATCAAATTCCATGAATTTATCAATTTGTTACCCGAAATTACAAAATTAAAATTACATACCTTGACCCATTTTCCATATAAGTGAAGGCGAGTCACCATTACTCTTTCTGCAAGTTCGTGTTTCTCCTAATAAAAAAAATTGAGATTATAAATACAATTGAAGGTCCATGAATGTGAATTTCAATTTATGAGTTTTTTATGTACCTTTTGGAGGACTCGAACGAAGCGCTTTCCATCAATTGGCTGATTTGATGCCACAAAACTGTTGAAAAAAAAACCGAAAATAGTGTCAAAATCAGAAATAGAGTAACCTCATGGTGTATGTAATATTGAATATGATATTTAAAACTTTTGATATACATTTAAAATTTGTCATTTTTATTTTAACAAGTTTTGATAAACTAATATAGTTTACAAGTAAAACAAAAACTAATTACATATTATAATTGTTATAATTTAATTATCTAATATAGTAATAAAGAAATATATTACTTAAGTATAAAATATTGCAAATTTCTTTAATAATGTTTTTGGTGTATGGTTGGCAGTAAAATAAAATTTGGTACTAAAAGTTATCAAATTTATTGGTAGTGTAATCGAACTTTTTTTGTCTATTTGGTACTATAAGTTTATGTGTTGCAAAAACTAGGATCCATAAAATTTGGTAGACTTACTCATAGAACCATCGATATTCTGTTGGATTCATCTCATAAAGTTGGTTCATAACGGTCCTCACTGCTTTGTAGGTGAAAAGATTGAAGATTTGCTACAAGAAACATAACATTTGGTCATAGATTAATAAAAAAAAAAGGGTAAAACCAGTCCTAACCTTGAAATAAATTCAACCATTTATAGACTCATATATAATGTTTTATGTGTTAGGACTTAGGATAACATAGATATTACCATCTCCAACTCGTTACATTATTTTTTGCACATGATATAAATTGTGTAATATTCTGTGTATACAAAAAAGAATATATATTCTAGCAATATTCTTGTTTTCTAACTTTTAGTGATTTTCAAAATCAACCTTTATATTTATTAACATTTACAAATTTGACCCACGTCCTTTTTATTTACAATGAATTTATAATTTATATCATTAGACAATCATAAAGAAAATAAATTATTCGTGCATAATTATATTATCGTATTTTAAAACAACCATTTTATTAAATAAAAAATCACATTTAACACACATTTAAATAAATACCATATGTATTTTGAAAATGTTACATTTAAAAAACACGTAATACATTTATGCTTGGGAATAGTTTTCCCATAAATCATCGGTTAAAGCATTTCGTACACGAAAATGAACTTCTTTATTAAATTACTAGAATACGTGTCCCTTTATTTAAATGCGTATAATGTTTTAAACTATTAAAGAGCCCTAAATTCTTTTATAAGTTGTAACATAATGTATATGCATAATAAAGTAATATAAATTCAATTAAAATATAACATTACAAATAACACATATCACATACATAATATTGTTATAAAATAAGTTGTAGGACAATAGAATCGATAAATATAGGAATTTAGTGATGGGTTAGAGTCTTGAAGATAATTAAGTTAAGTATGTGTAGACACTAGACACCCATAGAACCCTAATTCCTTTATAAGATCTGCAATTATGATTAATACCCATTGACAACTCAACATAAAAGATTCAAACAGAAGTAGATTAACAAGTTCTTACAGATTTCACATCATTAAAACTTTCTTCATACTGTCCACCAAGTTCATTGACAATCACAAAACTTTTAACCCTCTTCTGCTTCTTGGAAGCAATTGCCTTTGTTGGAAGCCTCGAATCCGTGAAAGAAGAACTCAGCTTTTTACCGACTGATCTCCTTTGCAAATTCAAATCCCCATTAATCGTGTGATTCATATGCGTTGATATGAGTGTATCGAGACACAAACATGGGGAAGTATGTGAATCCACAATGGGTGAACCCACAACACATAAACCCCCCACCATGGTTCACAACACAGAGACGAACTAAAATCCCAAAAAACAGGGTTTCTGTATGGGGAAAAAGATGGAAACTTTTTACGCAAATCGGAATCAAACTAAGAAACGAAGGAGATGAGATATGAACGAGAAGTTTGGTGGGTGTGTAAGAGAATTTGAAATTGATGATTGAAGTCAAAGAATTATGCGTGAATAGTGTTATTGAGGAAGGGGTGAAGAAGGTGATTGTGTTTTGGTGGGCAAGAGAAGGCGTGTGGGGAAAACAAGGAATTTGTGGGAAGAATGACCAGAAATAAACTTGAGGTCCAGAATGGTCCAACCATGGTGGGTTTTCATGTCCAGTCGAAGTTTCTTTGGTGTTTGAAAACTGGACCGGGTCTGGCTTTGCTGAGTCCGCTTTTGTTAGGTTAAAGTTGTTGGAAAAAAATGGGTTTATTTATTTTAAAAAATGAGGTTAATATATTGAAAAAATGGCTAGAATAGTCTAGTTTACGAGGTTTTCTTAAAATAATACAAATTTAGTCTGAATCTTTAAAATAGTCAACCAAATCGCAGGTGGCCAGTCTCATCTACGATTTTCTCATGTCACTTGCGATTTGGTGGCCAGCTCGCCTCCTCACCTGTGATTTGCCTCACCCAACTACGATTTTTCCTTCTGGGCTACGATTTCGTAGGTGGGCTTGGTCCATCAACCCAACGTATATAAACCTAAAAATATCTCATTTTATGTCTATTGTGCAACCATTAGAGAGCGTTTTTCGTCTATATAAATGAAAAAGTGGACTTTTTATGT
The DNA here is from genome assembly GCA_023525715.1 of Cichorium intybus. Lineage (NCBI taxonomy): Eukaryota > Viridiplantae > Streptophyta > Magnoliopsida > Asterales > Asteraceae > Cichorium > Cichorium intybus. The sequence continues at coordinate 38,523,619 of CM042013.1, read as the reverse complement.
TTATATATATCTTGGGCTGATGGACTAAGTCCACCTATGAAATGGCAGCCCAGAGGGGGAAATCGCAGGTGAGGAGGCGAGCTTGCCACGAAATCGCAGGTGGCATAAGGAAATCGTAGGTGGGACTGGCCACCTGCGATTTGGTTGGCTATTTTGAGGAATCGGGCTAAAATTGTGTTATTTTGAGGAAGCCTCTTATAGGATTAAGTTATTTTAGTCCTTTATCTAATATATTTTCCAACATAAGTTAATATCTCAATTAATTATGTAAATGAATAATTGGTTATATATTTGTGTTTTTAGTGACAATGATATGTGTAATAATTGTCGGTTCAAAAAAACAAAGGTATCCATCTCTCCCCATGTGTGAGGAAAGGGGAAAAATAAGTTTATAAGTAGAAGGTCTTCTAAACATTGTAAAACTTAAAAAAAAAACTAATAATCCCTCTTGCACGTGCAGGGGGTGAATTTGTGTGGGAGTACGTATGAATACACTATTGGTCGACTAGAAACAGTTCAAGAGCCTTTTCGCAAAAATATTTTCTTTTTTCATAACTGAAATTTCAATTTTAAAACTTATTAAAACATTAATTAAATACTCATAGATTACAATATCGGTGTTTAATTCATGTTTAATTGTTGACTGTCATTTACAAAGTTAGTGTATAAATAAACCTCCTCCGCAACCATTTAGACAATAAATCTAAACAAAAACCTCTCATCTTCTATTACTTCTTTGCGTTTTCTGCTACTATCAATTTAATTTTGGGCATAGGGATGTAACAGTTCCAAAATCGGACCGAACCGGACCGGAACCGAAATAATTGGTAACCGAATAAGCAAGGAATCGAAGACTAGAACTGGATCGAACTCCCCCTATCTGGTTCTAACTGGTTTTGGTACCGGTTTCAATTCGGTTTTTTAGTCTAAACGCTCGTCCTTAGTCTCGGAACCGGAATAACAGGTAGCCGAATAGGCAATAAATAGAGGACTGGAACTGAACCGAATTTCCCTTATCCGGTTCTAACCGGTTTCGGTTCGATTTCTCTGTCCAAACTCTCACCCCTAAAACAAAAAATGATAAATAGAATTGCAAGAATTTTTTAACTCAGGTTTTATCGGGGTTTTTTTGCTCGTTTTGATTAGCTTGTGGTAGCTTTGGGGTTTTTTTTGGCAACTTCAGATTTTGACAACTTTAAAGTTAACATATTTATTTTTTGAAAAACAGCTTCAATTTCTGAAAGAAAAACTTCATATTATGAAAAAACTTTATTTTCTAGAAAACAACTTCGAATTTTGAAAAACAACGTTGTTTTTTTAAAACACATCTTTATAATAGCTTCAAATATCGAAATAACATCTTTACATTTTGAAAAAAGACTTGAAAACAAATTCAGATCATAAAAACACATTATTTTCTGAGTACAACTTCCAAAAAATTCAAATTTTGAAAAAAGCTTTAAAACAACTTTATGTTCTTAAAAACAACTTCATTTTCTGTAAGATAGCTTCATTTTATAGGAAAATAACATCAATTTATCAGAACTGTACATTTCACAAGTTTTATTGAAAAAAGAATGGGCAAATTCCAAAAAAGATAAATAAGTTTTCAAAAAAGTTCGATTTTGACACTTTGGTTTGAAAAAGTTTGGACGTGTAGCAATGGTCCACAATTGGATATTTCTTTTATTTTTTGTCCCTATCGACTTAAAAAGACCATTATACCCTTTATATTTGTTTTTTTTTCATATTTGCATATATTATTTTAATGTTTTATTAATTAAAAACTATAAAAATGTTTTCTCTCTTACTTCGAGAATCAACACAGATGATGATGAACACATACACACAACCACCACTATTGTTTTCCACCATGATCTGCCATCACCACAGCCGACTGCCACCACCATCCGCCACCACCACCACCGATTATCACTGCCTTCCGCTACCTTCAATTTCAGATTCAAACACAGACAGACAGACACGCACACATAAATAGACAAAATCGTTAGGTTATTATCCTATATTTTTCATTAAAAGTCGATCTTTTCCCAGACAGAAATCAAAGTCATCCATAACCTACTTCTATTCCACAAACAGATATCTCCAAAATCTCTTCACAATCAATATAAGATCTATATGCCGCTTTCTATTTTCTCTATTCTCTCGTACCATATTATATAGGTTTGAGATTTAATTCTTGAATCAAGCGAGTAAGGTTTTATTCAAAGCTTTCCTCTTCTCTTATATCAAAAGCATTTTAAGGTTTGATTTTTCTAGAATCTATCTTTATTATCGTTTGTACCAATTTACTCATTAGTAGGGGACTGGAGGCGAATATAGTTTGAGGAGTAACATGGTGTCAATCAGGGGACTAGAAGCAATACGAGTAAGTGTGAGGTCGAATCAGGTTGTTGAGAAAGCATTAAATCAATCTGGAAGACTTGTCGGCTCCGGAGCTCCTGACAACCAACACCTGTCTATGTGAGCTTTTAGCCGTTGAGAAAGCTTTGGCGGAGGTTTAAGGATCAATAGGGGTTTGAGATCTTCAAATGTCATGAGAATTATTTATTGTTGGCTAATATGCTTTTCCCAAAGAACTCATTACCTAACTCAACGTGCCAAGCTTTTTATTAGTTTGAGGGTTTGATATGGGGTGGGGGTTTCAGTTACTCGATGGAAGATGATAAGATAAAATATACCCTTTTCTAAGGAGAGAGAAGTAAATAGGTGAGATTTTTTTATTTTTTAATTAAAATATAAAAAAGAAACAAAAGAAAGACAAAAAGAAGCTAAAAAAAATTATTTAAAAGGCATATCAGTCATTTTAAGTTGGGTGAGAACCAAAACTGCAAAAAAAAATACCAATTATAAGGACCAAAATTACAAAAAAAAAAAAAAAAAAAAAATCCAAAATTGAATGAGTGGTGCATCATCAAAAATTGTTGGACCATAACCACATGAAAAATGTAAAAAAGGGATTAAGGGACCATTCTTACAATTTTGTCTTACCCAAAAAAATACCTAAATAAAAAATACGTTACATTTTTAGCACCACCATTTTTCTTTTGAAATGAACCAGTTTGCTCCGATTTCTATGAAATACTTACAAAGTCACATCTCCTAATTTGTTATTTTCTATACATACATAATATTTATAAAAGTCTTTAAAAAATTAAAAATTACTTAACAGTAACATTAAATAAAATCAATATATTATGACATCCGAATATAAGATAGATACTAGTAGATCGAAAACCATATTTCATTTTTTTCTGGTCCTATATGGTTATAAAAATAGAAAACGATAAAAAAAAAAAACTATATGACGATCATAAATTTAATATTTAATATTGAAATGAATAATTAATTAGTTAAAAATAATAAAATTTTAAGGATCAAATATAATATGAGAATTAAATGGAATATTATTATATAAATGAGGTGTATTGTATACAACCCAAAAGATAATTGGCGCTAATGATAAAAAGGTATAATTTTAAGATTGATTCTTTAAACTCTAGAAAAACCTCCCATTATCTATATTTTACCAAGAGGCATATTTCATGAGTTCATTTTTGACTTTTGGAATGCTTAAGGGGTGGTTACATAACACCAAGGTCATTCGACTATAATACTTGGGTGATATACTTTGCATTTAATTTATGTGAATAAATTCGATTTTACCTTGATTTAAAAAAAATACATAAGTTAAATTTAATAGGAAATCATATCCTAACATAAATATTGTTTTTTAGTTTGACATTTATGAATTGAATTATTTATAATTCTTGATGTGAAGATCTATGTATATAAATCCACATATCAGTGTAATAAATAGAGCTGTGAGTGAACCAAACAAACACGAACAATAAAATTTTTGATCATTTAAGTTAACCATACAAAGAAACAAACACGGACGGATAAAAAATCAGAAGTTATTGTTCATGTTTGTTCATTTATGTTCGTTGATGTGCAAACGAACAAAAATAAACAAACAAACTTAATAAACAAAAGCACACATAAATAAAAAACGTAAATTAACATTAGCATCAGAATAAAACGGTAAAAATTGATTGTTAACACATATGATATGTTGATTGTATTTTGTAATATCACTTTTGATATTTTTTTATGATATACAGAAGTTATAAACAAACAAAAAGATAAACAAATGAGCATAAACAAATGTTGATGAACATAAATCAACGAAAAATATCATTGTTCTTGTTCGTTCGTTTAACTAATCGAATGAAAAATTTTGTTCATATTCATTCATATAAATAATAAATGAACTTCCCGCCAAATGATTTACGAATAGTTCATTGAATGTTTAATTCGTTTACATCATTCATAACAAAATATGATAATAAACTACGTAGACAATTTGAGACAAAATGACACGCAAACCACAAAACAACTCATAAAATACTAAAACAATCATTCAAACATCACATACACCGGTCTAGTTGAGGCCAAATGTTATCGGATCCATGCAAGATAAATGCACACCTTTAAACAACTAAAGGGCATTTTACAAAGAAGTATCATCCAATATATTGATTAAGATACAAAAGACATACACATTGACATAAAAAAAAGGATTTTTGTTACCAAACACATTGTGTACTTGAATGTTTAAATGACTTTCATGCTAAAATCATTTAAGCATAAAATACACAATAAATCAAAACATCAGTGCAACCTAACAAAATTAAACTATTTAATTTGAACTGAATTGTTTTGATCATGCCAATCCACTAACTTTTAAAACATTAATTTTTTTTATTTTCTAGAGAGTTGTTCTGTTAAAATTATGCGACGTGAAGACCAGTAGGACGCATCATGTAGAAACAAGTGATCACGACTTTGACCAAATCTGCAAGACTCATCGACGCGAGGTGATGATGATAACGACGTGAACCATCTAACTAATCACGATCAAACCAGCAAATCCCGATGCGTCAACCAAAGGATTGCGACACAAAGGAGCCAAATGATCGTTATCAGATTAAATATCGTGGCACGACAACCAGAGGATCGCGACGCGATTCATGAACAAATGACCGAGTTTCATAAAAAATCTTTTTTAACAAGTTGCAACAGATCAAAACAATTACTAACAGTGCAACACCATGTTCAAGTGGCTCTGATAATACTGTTGGGATACAGAAACAAAACAAACATACATAACGGAAGCGAAAACAAAAACCGTATCTCACAACGGATCACAAGAACATGCGACATTTGCAACTGTAAACTAAAAATGGAGTTCAAGTAATATATTTTTGTAGATCTAGTGATGTCTGGGATGAAGCGGGCCCAACGAACCCCTATAACGTAGTCGCACCCTAAGACGATGGCCAGCAACAAGACAACACCTTTGGCACTTGATTCTACAAAACCGTGAACATTATATAGATGCTTTTAGCCGAGCATCAGATGTGGGGAAAGGGAAAATGCGGGAGTATAATGGAACATTAATGAATAAACCATGTTCATTATATACAACTTTATACTAAAAAAACATACCGTAAAATAAACGTGATTGATATTATTAACCTAGAAAACAATTCATACTAATAATAAAAAATAATTTTTAACATTGAATTCATATATTTAAGCAAGGCCGGCCGAAGGGCGTGCCACAAGTGCGACCACACAAGGCCCGTATCATCTAGGGGGCCTGAAAGAAATTTACGTTTAATATATCAGTGACGTAAAAATCCTTCACTAAAAACAATTTGCGATGGATTAGTGACAAATTATTTTAATTGCAAAAAAAGGCATGTCAAATGATTTAACATTCACCGGTCTTTCTCAAATTTATTGTAAACTCCATCGCTAATACCTTATTCAATTTCATTGCTAATCTCTCACAAATTTCGTTAAAAATTTTGTATTTAGGGTCTATTTTTTACTTTCGTACAGGACTTTTAAATTCAATAGATCGATATTGTATTTAAGCTCTCAGCAAAATTATATTTTTTCAAGAAACATATTTTATCAATTGATTTTTGACGCATGAGGGATGGTCACGTAACACCAAAGTCAATTGAATATAAATACTGGTGTGATATACTTTTTGCATTTAATTTATGTGAATCAAATTGGTTTTAGCATGGTTTAGAAGACTTTAGACCTTAGATGTTTAAGTTAAATTTAAAAGGAAATCATATCCTAACATAATTCTAGTTTTTTAGTATCATCTTTACGAGTCGAATCATTCCTAATTTGAAGATCGTACATAAATCCACTTCTCATACAACAGATATGAAAATAAACTTTCGGGACTTCAAATTTCAAGGGGTTAAAACACCAAATCCGTTTAAAAGGGGTCCATATGAAAATTTTCAAATAACAGGTACTCAAAATGCAAATAATGCCAAATTCCCAAAATGGCAATTGGGAAAAGAGGACGCAGGATCCTAAAATGCACGTAAGCAGCATAGAATCCGAACCCGGATTTGTTGGCATGAACTAAATCATATTGCATAACCATCCTTCACGTCCGTTTAAACTCGTAATTGAAGGAGGATTATTGCTTTCCGGCTCCGTTTCTCAGTCAAAAAAGATAAATAATCGATGAGAGAGAAATATACGTCGGCGGCGTAAGGCTCCTGACTTCTAAAATACTCTTAAAAGGTCCGATTTTGCCAATCATCACTCCAATTCTGGCCAATTTGTGTAAGTGCCCTAATCTATGTGAGATTGCATTTAAGGCAATTGGATATTTGTATATGGTCAAACTTTGTATCTACGTAAATGTTTATTTGTTTGTAGGTTGAATTTTCTTATGTGATTTGTGCTTGTACGTTTTCGATTGGATCAGTGGTTAATTTTTCGGAAGCAGACGACCTCCTTTTATTGACCTGGTTGCTGCTGAATAATTTAATTGCTGGGCGACAGGGGCGATTTATGTATACAGTTACAGATGGATTTGGTTGCGAGCTGCAAGGTATTGTTTCAATTTTGTGCATATAGGATAGTCTGAACTCTGAAGGGAGTTTTTGTGCTGGTTCAGAATTCAATTCGAATGCGTGTTTCATCTGCTTAATACTGCCTGCTTTGTACAATTCAAATCCACGATTCATTTCACTATGACTAAGGATATATGTTATTTTCTGATCACCATTATAACGAGTGGAGTATTCAATTAGGCTGTATGTCCCATCACCTTACCTCTGTGTTTCATAAATGGTACAAGGAGAACTCATGCCATGCTCTTATTCCTAATTTAGCAATTAAATCTGAATACTAGATACCTCTTTCGCACGTTATTTACTCATGTAGAATCAATTAATGAACCGTTTACAAGCTAATTTGGCTATGATAGAAGAAAAATAGGTTCAAAAAGCTTGTTTATTAAAGGCAAGAACTATGGTGCATTATCATCATATCATGTATACCCATAAACTTTGAATTAGTTCCAATTGCAAAATGTTTATGTTTTATCTGTTCTTAATCTTGTAGGAGAAAATGGCACATTTTCGGATAAGAGAACTGAAGGACATCCTCACTCAACTAGGTCTTTCCAAGCAAGGAAAGAAACAGGTCCAATTTTATTGCTTATAATTTCTTGGTTCAACTTCTTTGTTGCTTTCAATAAGCTTTTTACAAAGGAACACTTTTACTAATTATATTTTTCTTGTTCCTGTAGGATCTCACGGACCGTATAGTAGCTGTTCTGTCAGATGAACGAGGTAAAAGTTACCCCATTTATAAGATTGATGGATCTTTCATGAAGATGTTCATCATTTCTTAAGTTTTCTACTTAATACTATGGGTAATGAACTTTGCATTTGTATGTCATGTTAAGCAGTTTCAGGAATGTGGTCCAAGAAAAATGCTGTTGGGAAGGAAGAAGTTGCTAAATTAGTTGATGACATTTACAGGTTTCTTTAATCTTTATCTTTAATTAACTCCAATATAGTGTTCATTACCTGTTCATTTCATTCTGACACGTGTCCCTTTCCATTAAAACAAGAAAAATGCAGGATTCAGGGGCAACTGACCTGGCATCAAAAGGTCGGGGTGTTTTAGATGGTACAAATAGTACAAAATCTAAAAATGAAGAAATTGAAGATGTTCATCATGTGGAAAAAGTTCGTTGCCCTTGTGGAAGCTCATTGCAAGCCGATTCAATGATTAAGGTTTTTAACTTTTAACAGTCTTTTTTTTCCCTTCTCTTATATCCCATTTTGCATTTTCCTTTATTGGTTTATGATTAAATTTTATTTTCTCAGTGTGAAGATTCAAGATGCAATGTATGGCAGCATATTAATTGTGTTATTATTCCCGAAAAACCCATGGAGGGTATTTTACCAGCACCTCCACCTAAATTTTTATGTGAACTTTGTAGACTTGGGCGTGCAGATCCGTAAGTGATACTTATATTTCCCTTATTTTCCAACTTTTTTTAATCGAGTATTTAATAATAAATGGTAATAATAATTATGCAATTTTTTTAATGTTCAGGTTCATGCTTACAGTGGCGCATCCTTTATCTCCTGTGCAACTAACCGTTGCAAATCCTCCAACAGACGGGTTAGTCTTTTTTTTAAATGGCTTTATGTTGAAATGCTTCATTTACATATATCATAGTAGTTTGACATGTAGATTAATGGGAAAATTGTGGGAAATAACAACATATTTTACTCTTACTTCCAAAATGGGCAATGAACACAATAGCAGCATACTTACATTCTTACCGATAATAGCTACGTACTTGCATTTCTTTACTTATTAATAGCAACATACTTACATTTGCTACCGATGTGGGGACCATATATTAAGTAGTCTTATATCATTTTTATTATATTTGGGGTTATTTCAGTACAAATCCTGTTCAAAGTGTTGAAAAGACTTTTCAACTTACAAGAACAGATAGAGAATTGTTGGTGAAACCTGACTATGACGTGCAGGTAATTTTATAAATTTCTCTTCTATAAATTCATATTAACATAATTTTTTTTAAATAACGTGCTAATGAAATATGGCTGATTATATATATAGGCATGGTGTATGCTTCTGAATGACAAGGTTCCTTTTAGGATGCAATGGCCACAATTCTCAGAACTTCAAATCAATGGTATGCTTTTTATAATAAAAAATTATTTAAATTGTGTCAGCCTATTTAAGCTTTTCTTTAATTCTTTTTGGTCAAATTCTGCATTTGACTTTAGGGGTGCCTATGCGTGCAACAAATAGACCAGGTGCTCAATTGCTAGGAGCCAATGGTCGTGATGATGGTCCTATTGTAAGTTTTAATATCTTTAGTACACATTTAATCATGGATTTATATAAAAATGCCCTGCACTCGAGACATAATTAATAAAAAATTCTTTTTTTTTGTCAGATCACACCATGCACTCGAGACGGAATTAATAAAATTTCATTAACAGGATGTGATTCTCGCGTCTTCTGTTTGGGTGTACGGATAATAAAACGGCGTACGGTTCAACAGGTGGGAGTCTCCTTCAAATCCAGATGTTAGTTTCTTATTGTTTTTTGACGATTTTATCCCTCATAGATGTGGTTCCCATGTTTTATATCGTCTTAACAGGAATTTATTTTCTTTTTAGGCTTTTGCTTTTGTATCATACATCCATACCTCCCAATTCCCATAGATTCTCACCTTATTTTCAGCTTTTCTTGACTTCCATGTGTTTTTGACGATTTTACCCCTGATAGATTCTCAACCTTATCCCCAAAGAATCTGATGGTGAGCGGTTTGAAGATGCCCTTGCACGTGTTCGCCGCTGTGTTGGCGGTGGGCCTGCCACAGAAAATGCTGACAGTGACAGTGACCTGGAGGTTGTTTCTGATTCTATTCCGGTTAATCTACGTTGCCCTGTAAGTAACCTTGATCTTTTTTCTTTTTAATTAAAGAATATGAAGATGAGGGCAATATAGTCATTTACGTATTTAACGAACAGTTGTTAACACCTTTAGTGCCTGGGACGGATGTTGTAACAAAGTGAAACATAGGGACTAAACCCAAATCTTTTGACATACCTCAGGGACTAAACTTGTAATTAACTCTTGTTTCTTATTTGATTTCATATGTAAACAGATGAGTGGTTCAAGAATGAAAATTGCTGGAAGATTCAAACCGTGTGCTCACATGGGTTGCTTTGATCTTGAAGTGTTTGTAGAAATGAATCAACGGTCTCGTAAGGCAAGAGATTTTTAATTTTTATACATTTATAACATGCTCCATGATCTTTATCTACCTTAATCAATAATTAATTATTTTTCTCTTTTGTATTTTCTGTAGTGGCAATGTCCGATTTGCCTCAAGAACTACGCTTTAGAAAACATTATTATCGACCCATATTTTACACGTATCACATCTAAGGTATATTAATTTTGGTACATTTTTTTTACAATTCTTTTATAAATAATATACTGACTAGATCTTTTTTTTTTAAATAAAGATGCGTAATTGTGGAGAGGACGTGACGGAAATCGAAGTGAAACCAGACGGTTCATGGCGGGCAAAGTCCGAAGATGACCGTAAAAGTCTAGGAGAACTCGGGCAGTGGCATCTGCCCGACGGGACACTTTCCGCCCCAATGGAAGTCGACTCCAAACCAAAATCAGAAGCTTTAAAACAAGTCAAACTGGAAGCGCCAGGTGGCGCTTCCGAAGGTCACAAAGGATTAAAACTCGGAATGAGAAAAAACAAAAACGGGTTTTGGGAAGTCCGAAAACCCGAAAATCTAAATTCAATTTCTTCCGGAAGCAAACTTCCGGAAAACTTCATGAACAACGGTCATAGTCATGGTAATAATAACATCAATAATGTTATTCCCATGAGCAGTAGTGCCACCGGTAGTGGCGGTGATGACATTAGCGTGAATGGCGGTGGACAATTTGACTATTCTACCCCTAACGGTGTTGACCTCGAGTCACTTTCTTTAAACGTTCACGGATTCAACACCGATCAAGATGTTATTGTTCTAAGTGATTCAGAAGACGAAGCTGTCGTTACTCTTCCTCATAACGACAACCTACTTTCGTCTGGTTTTCCAATTCTACCCTCGCATCACGAAGACCCTACTAGTTTACCACTTGGTCTTTTTAACTCAAACGAAGAGGATTTCGGGCCCTTTTGGTTACCTTCTAACAACCACGGAGTGGGGTCCAGCTTTCAGTTATTCGGTTCAGAAACGGATCCCATCAATGACGATCCACTTGGCGGATACACGTTAGGTGGCGAGACTTCAATGGGTCCCACACTTGTTCCGGATTCTTCCGGGTTGGTTGATAATCCGTTAACGTTTGGAGGCGAGGATCCGTCACTTCAGCTTTTTATTCCTACAAAACCGTTAGAAGCAACAACACAACATGTCGAGGTGACAGATCAGCCAATGTCAAATGGCTTCCGAAGCGATGACTGGATATCCCTCAGCTTAGGTGGCGGCGGCGGCGGCGGCGAACCGGATCCAGGTGTCAATGGGTTGAATTCGAGACAGAAAGCACCATCGAAAGACGGTACATTGGATTCGTTAGCGGATACTGGTATTGAATTTTATTAATGTTCTTTTATTTTTTTGTTTTATAATGTGGTGATTTTTGTTTTATTTTTTAATTGTGGATGTGTAGCTTCGTTGTTACTTGGAATGAGTGACGGGAGATCTGAAAAGAGTAGTAGGGAAAGATCGGATAGCCCGTTTTCGTTTCCTAGACAAAAGCGTTCGGTTAGACCGCGGTTGTGTCTTAACATTGAATCGGATTCAGAAGAAGAGGGATAATAATTTATATGGTGAAGAAACTTATCTGAAAGAGGTTAGTTTTGAATTTCTTGAGGTTTTTTAGGGTTTGGAATGAATGAACAGATGGATGATGGATGGATATGAAGTATTTACCCTCAAAAAAGGCGTGGTATAGATTCTTCTTTTTTATGGTGAATTGTAACATTCTAATAGGCTTCTGGTAGTAGATTCAGATTTAGATTTATAAACCACTTCTTTTTCTTTTTTTCTGATTTATAGCGAGAGGAAATTAAATTGCCTGTAAATGTTTTTTTAACTCAGAGACTTGTTCTGTTACTTAATAGAAACATAGTCTTTTTTTACATAACGAAAGCTGGTTGGAGCTTGTTTTAGTTGATTTTATGGAGTTATGCGTGAAAATAAGTGTCTCAAACCAATATGATAATGATCTAGATTTTACTGGAGGTCAGTAAATAAAAGGAAGAAATAAACGGCTATTATGCATTTGTAAATAAGACACGGAGAGGAATCACAAAGACGCGAATGAAATCTGACAACATGGCTAGCTGATCGGTCCACTCATGTACAACATCAATGATCCTTAAAGTTGTTTTTTCTTTAGAATTATGAGCCTCTTGTAACTTTGCAAGTGTCAGTTTACGGATTATCAACCTCTTTTTCATGGTTATAAGCAGTCATGTTGTTTTATTGGTCGAGACTGTCGCTTTGGGTTTAAAGTGTTACCTTTCTTATTTGATTCGAATGGCTAAACTGAACCATGAAAATGGGTCTAAAAGAGCTCTTCAAAATCAAGATCAAAACAATAAATAATTACCATGTGAACAACAGAGATGAAAATTTGACAAGGACGACAATGTCTGTGCAAGAAAATGGTGTTATATGTGGCCCTAATCGAGAAACATCAGAGAAAACCTTGCCCATAAAGATCCCTACTAGAGATAAATGAAGGTTTAAACTTCTTAATGAGGGTTTAAAGAAGATAAGAGTTCTTTAACTGTTCACAGGTTTTGATTCGTTCAAAGATCATTCAGAGAGACTTTATCAATCATGTTAAATGTTAACAAGGTAACCTCCAAAGTCCAAATAATTCTGATAAACTCTTGCGAATGATTTTGAGTCTACAACGAGTTCAATTTTGAATAACATAAAATAAAAATATAACAACGCAGACAAAAGTTAGCAGTATAGAAACAGTTTGTTTATAAATCATCGGGATCAACAATTTTCTTACATTCACTATTTATGTTAGTTAAAATAAAATTTGAACTTGTAGTGTAAATTACTAGAAAAAATCACATGAATTCAACGTCTCATCAAAATTTACAGCATGAATGAGTCATAATAGTTTTCGAAGTATTGAATCTTCTAAATCATGTTTCTATCGGTATAGTATTTTGTTGTAAAAGAAGTGTTTAGCCAGATAAATCTTCATTTAAATAACAAATAATAAGGTCCATTGTTTTGCGTTATAAAAGAGACGTGGCCCATCCAACAATGCCAATCATCATCACAAGCTAAAATTAAAAAGAGGATTTACTTTCCCCGATTCGTCGGGACTCAGGGAAGAACTCCGGCTATCATCGTCTTGTGTATGATCTTCTTCTCCATTGCCATCAACGAGTACTAGTAGTATCGTTATCAGGTAATATTCCTTCTTCTATATCTTCGTTGCTTTTACAGATCTAAATTTGCCGTATTGTAGTATGATTTCACCCTCACTGCCTCAAAAATCTTCGATCTAAGCCTCGGGATCCGAAATTTTAACAGTTCCTGCCGGATTTAATCTGAATTCATATCTAGCATTAAGATTTGAAGTTCACTTCTTCTAGCCCTAACTGCACTTGTTTGGCTAAACTTCTGAAAAGCGTACAAATCGGCAGAGTAGATCTTAGTAATTGTTATCTTCATTTTCATATTTGTAATCCAGTATATTGAACTTGAACACCATCGGAGCAATCTAAGCATAGAATCTCATCTAAACGAACTTCAGTTCCTAGTCAAACACAAACAGATATAAAGCTTTTCGTCTCTTCTTTCTATCCACAGGTTTACATATTTAACAAGATGTCTGGCCAGAGCCAGCGTTTGAACGTCGTCCCGACTGTCACCATGCTCGGAGTTGTCAAAGCTCGCCTCGTAGGTGCAACCAGAGGCCACGCTCTTCTCAAGAAAAAAAGCGATGCTCTAACAGTCCAATTCCGAGCGATCCTCAAAAAAATCGTCACAACAAAAGAATCAATGGGAACCGTGATGAAAACTTCCTCCTTCGCATTAACAGAAGCCAAATACGTTGCAGGTGAAAACATCAAATTCACCGTCCTTGAAAACGTCAAAACCGCCTCTCTCAGAGTCAAATCACGCACAGAAAACATAGCAGGTGTGAAACTCCCTAAATTCGACTACATCACTGACTCAGAAACCAAAAACGACCTAACTGGTTTAGCAAGAGGTGGACAGCAAGTTCAAGGATGTAAAGCTGCATATGTGAAAGCCATTGAAGTTCTTGTTGAACTTGCATCTCTTCAAACATCTTTCTTAACACTCGATGAAGCAATCAAGACCACAAATCGTAGAGTCAATGCTCTTGAGAGTGTGGTCAAACCAAGACTGGAAAACACAATAAGTTATATCAAAGGAGAGCTTGATGAACTGGAGAGAGAGGATTTCTTTAGGTTGAAGAAGATTCAAGCTTATAAAAAGAGAGAGATTGAAAATAAAAAGAAAGCTGCTAATGAGTTTAGGGAGTTACAAGCTGCTGAACATCTTTCTTTACAAAAAGGAGTTTCCATCAATGCTGCTCATAACATGCTTGCAGTTGGCCAGAAAGATGAGGACATTATCTTCTGAAATGGAGGTTAGTTAATTTATGTACTTTTATGTTTTATATGAATTTTATTCGTTATAAATGGACTGTGTCTAGTTTTTGAATAAGAGCTTCATGTGTGCAGCTATATATTTCGGTGTCGATTTTCATACAATGAACTTGTTTTTTGTTTATTTGTATTATGTTTATTGATTTGGGGTTCTTGTACGCTTTAATTTGTTGATTATTAATCTTGCTTTTATTTAGTTTATATCTTTATTTTTACCCATAATAGTAACATGCTTACTTCTTTTTACCTATAATGATAACGTACTTATATTTTGTTACCAATATGGGCATTGTACTTTATTTGTTACATATTGTCGTTATTGGTAAAGAAATGCAAGTACGTTACTATTATGAGTGAAGAATTGTTTCTATGTTGATATTATGTGTACAATGATAGTATTATGAGTTGCATATTTCTATTATTGGTAAAACAAAATGCAAGTGCATTGCTATTCTAGGTAAAGAAATGTAAATTTGTAGAAAGTGAAAGAGCTTTATTGGATCTAACTCCTACTAGAGAGTATTTTCTTTCTTGTTATCGAGATAAAAGATGAATTTTGGGATTCTGATTTCCATTTTCATGTCTGTACTGCCAAGCTGTACAAAATGCCAAGGTGTAGCCACGTAGACTGCCACATAAACACAAAAATAAGCAAAATAAGACACTTATCGGCTATACCTGTAATGGTGTAAAAGACACAAAAAAGAATTGTTTAGGACCATAGGCGTACAAACAAATACTTTTATGACCACTGAAAAAAAAATGCAAAAATTGGGTTTTGATTTCTACTTTTTCCCATTTTGGGGACCTTTTCTAGGAAAAAAGAATTGCACTTTAATGCATCATGAGTAAATGTTGTGAATTTGGTAAATAGAATCTATACGCATATAAAGAATGTAGCTGATAAGAAAATGAATGAAACGATTCAAAAGTTGTTCTAAATATAGTTATTTGTTTAAGTCGTAATTATTTTTATTAAAAAAGTTATCATGTCGGTCATAGTTTCGTGTTTTTTGGGCCTGTCTTTGTTTGAGTGGACTGAGTTAAGCTAAGTGAAAGTCCAGTTTAGGAGGGATTGGTCCTAGACTCCGAGGCAATGAAAGCCCAATGCCAGTTGAGAGTTAAGTGTTAACAGTCTAGAGGTGTACAAAAACCTGTTTGGGTCCAACCGGTTTCGGTTATAACTGGTCCGGTTTTGGCCGGTTTTTTTCGAAAGGAAATTGAGTTTTAGATCCGTTTTTTCGGTTTTTAAACCGGTTCGGTTCGGTTAACCGGAAGAAAAACCGGGGTAAAAAACCGGTTCGGTTTGGGATAGAAAACCGGTTATTAGAAAACCGGTTCCGTTTTTTTTTTCTTTTCCGGTTTAAAAAAAACCCGTTGTAATGTGTACCTCTAGTTAACACAGGCCAAGTTTCACAGTTACAAGAAATGCAAATATAATAATTTATTATTATTGTAAGAACTTTTTGTAATAATAATTTAAATTCATAGAGAAAGGATGGAAATTAGTATTTGCTGCTGATATGAATTATAGGACTAACTAAGAATCGGTCTAGTGAATTAAAAACTCTGATATGAATTATAGGATTAACTAATAATCGGTCTATTGAATTAAAAACTTTTGATTTTAGTTAGTTTCTTTCAACTCATTAACTAGTGAATTAAAAACTTTTGATTTTAGTTAGTTTCTTTCAACTCATTAACTAATTCATCACGGGATTGATTGATTTCCATTTAAATCAAGACGAGAAAAATTTCTTAGTAAACATCATTATAATATAGATCTACAATGAATTTCTTTTTCATCAAGAAAGGGTAAAAGCCAGCTATATATTTATTAAACCAGGTATTTGTTAACCGATTTATTAGTAATCTTATTTGAAATTTAAAATGGAATTTAGTTGTATTTTTGTATCGAGTTTGACTAAAAAAAGACTTAAGTTTTTGTATAGTTTAGAAAAATTTTGGAAATAGAAAAATTTAGAAAACAATAAATTTGGGTTTTCCAAAATTTTCCAAATTCTTTGTAATTTTTGGAAAATGAAAAATTTTCATTTTTTTGGAAAACTTTGGAAAAATTGACGAACTAAACGCGTTTTCCGATTTCTCATTTTTCTTGGAAAATTTTTCCGGAAAACAGAGCAGTTTTCCGCAACTAAACGCACCCTAAGTGTTTTTGTGAAATTTACCTTTACTATAATTTAAAAAATCCTATACATGTCACACTAAATTGAAACCTTAATGTGTTCTTCTCTGAATATTGAAGCCCTAAGTTTAGTGTTCTATGTGACATGATTTATGTCATTCTTTCTAAGAAGACAAAAAACAAATTACTTCCCATCCTTTAAGGTGGTATCCAACCGAACTATATTAGAGGAACACGACTTATCTGTCTACTTCAAAAGCAAAGTGCTTTTTCAAGGAAATATGATGTAAGTATAACTGTTACACTATAATTTTGAAAGAAAAAAATAATATTCGGAACATATGCAATTGTTCTATAATGTAGCTTAAAGTCAATCTATTCAAAATTTTCTTTTTCTTTTATATCATTGATGTCAATGTGTAATCGGTTGTTTTAGTTTTCATAGTCAAAATCCTTCTATCATTGATACAACATATATTGCAAATGCATTATTTGATCATGTGAGGTAGGGTAAATCTAAAACTTAACATTTCTATCTATTTTTTCTTTATTATAATTTATAAGCTCCTATAAGTTGCTTAAGTTTCTTTGGTACATTTAAAGAAAGGGAAGTAGACAAGTGTTGGTGGTGTGTTTTCAAACATACATATAAATTACCCATAAAACGGTACCAACAACTTGGTATGTTACGAGAGTATATATGATATTAGCAATTGGTTTTCACATTAGTTTTACATTTCTTGAACAGGGATATACCATGTATGAATAGAACAACACAATTAGGCAAGTGGACCTAATCGGTTGTAGTATAGTATTGGTAAATCCGGGTTGTCGAACCCAAGGGAAAACGGATATTTTTAAGTTAAGAAAATCAATTATTAATTAACAATTATTCAAGCAAACAGTAATTAAAAAGGAGGGGGGGGTTTTGAGAGAATGCATTGACTCGTGTCAAGAGACAGCGCAAAAGTTTATTAAAATCGGAAAATATAAATATAAATTACAAAACATAAAAGTAAACGTTTATACTTAGATTCGATTCAACCATCTAGTTATGTTTGATATGCTATTAGTGCAATGGATATTGAAAGCTAAATATCGATTTCTAGAATGATTAGATGTTTTGGTCCAACTACCTAATCTTATGATTATAAGGTCATTAATGGCAATGGTCATGCAATTACATATTCCAAATAATCATGTATTGGTTCGTATCATACAAGATTCATTCGAGTTTTTGATCTCAATGGTCATGAAAATCAAATGGTTTGTACAGATTGGTCCTCTAGTACAAACTTGTCATACACATATAAGTTCCTACCTTCGTGACTCAACCCTAGGATTTGGTCCATCACTAGTCATATCTGTCTAATGGTCATAGCACAGTTATGATAAAAGTCATATAGTCAGATTGGTCCTCTAGACTAAAATAACTCAGCAATAAGTCCAAAAGGAAGGTTCCTTAACATATATGATAATCAAATAAATTATGCAAGATAAAATATAAAACGTTCAATATCCGATAAATAACAATCAAATCATAACTAGATAGTATTCAAATCTAAGTAATAAATAATGCAGATAAATATAACATGATCTGAAGAATACGGCCTAGGAAATCATAATAGAATGCTAAACATATATAAAGCAAACCGAATGAAGTCCCGGCCGAACATTCTTCAAGCTCTTGATTCCATACGCACCGTACCGTCTCCTCCAAGCCTTCTGGCAGTTGCAGTGGGCAAACTCCCGAGTTTGGTGTTGGTAATGTGCTGGTGGTTGATGATGGGGTGTGTCCCATACAACAAGAGAAGGCCTCTATTTATACTGCTGTCCAGGGACCGTCGCGTCGCGATCCTATAGGGGATCGCGTCGCGATCTCGTGTGAATTGCATTTCGCAGTCGGCCGCTATTCTGACTTTGTGGACTGTGGTTGGTGAGTCGGGTCGCGATCCATAAGAAGATCGGGTCGCGATCTCGTCGGGTCGCCATATTTTCTTCGTGTCGCGATCTTTCCATCAGCACGTCGTCACCGTGTCATCACTTGGATCGCGTCGCGACCCTATAGGGGATCGCGTCGCGATCTGTGCTGATGCCTTCTATTTTGTTCACTTTAAGGCTCGTATTCAGCTCCTTCTTTATCCGCAAAGCCATTTTTCCTGTGTTTTGGTAATTTAAACATATAAGTACCTTTTATCTTGATATTATACCAAAAACACGTGTTTAGGCACTCGATATTGTCCGAATTATATGTATAAATGAGGCAATATCAAAATACCCTACACTTGGACTTTGCTTGTCCTCAAGCAAACTACAATTTAAAACCAAGCCGAGAAACTTGATGTCCAAACAACTTTCCATACGCTATCACAGATCTAGCGTTTATTACCGAAGTTAAGAATAATGAATTAAAAATAAACATAGTAGATTATACCTAGCCTTATGTACATATTTCTAATTTTTCAAAACTTTACATAAACTCTCTTTCTATAAACGACAAGTCTTTAGATTGATAAATACTCATTTTTACATAACATCGAATACACCCTTTAAAGATTCTTCCACCTCAAGACTTTTTGTTGAATTTCCCATATTTAAATTAAAAATCATGCTGGACTAAATTTATCAAGTTAAATTATTATTTCCATTTTTCCGCACCTTTGAAACTCGTGACTTTCGATGGAACTCTTGATTACGAATTTTCGACTCAAGACTGTACAGAGTCTACTAACTCAAATTCCAAAGGCCACTAAGGAAATTCCATGACTTTCGATGACACCCATGTAGCGAGCTTTCGACAATATTATCCCAAACCAGTTGGTTTTAGGTAATAAGGTGCATAAATGCCCGAAGGCCACCCATTTTATGTCTACTTGCTCGAATGTCAAAGGCCACTGATTGAATTTTCCTTTCTGAGTCTCAAACTTATGGTATAACATTACTTGACTTCTGCTTTTTAGCACATCAGATTTCTTGAGAATTTTTCTCATTTTAAGTTCATTTATCGAGGCTTATTTTCCTCAATTTAGTAACAGCATATAATTCGTGTAATTTTACAAGTAGGGAAACTAACTCAATCTCTTTTGGCAAAAACTCAGTTTTTAACAACTGATAAATTTTCAACGGGTCTATTTCATTATTTATGCAAAACATTTTGCAACTACCAAGCTGAAAATTTGTCCTCTATAGAACTAAATTTTATATAAAACAATGAAAAACTAAAAATACATACATAAGATTAAATGTAACCTACGAATTTAATTTCAAAACATTTTTCTTAACAATTAACTTTATAGCGTTCAATTTTGGAATAGATGTTTAAGATAAAAAATTTAATTTGGCTCAGTTAATTATTGCAGTATGACGCTCTTACCCTACACTTATTTTATACAATAATTTTATTGTATATATAATTCAAAATAGTAAAGGGAGCAAAATGGAACAGACTCCCCTTGGGTACCGGTCGACGTCATATATGAGGCTCTTTCCACAGAAAAGAATTCGCTGAACATGCTGCCAGCATTGAATCTTAGCAAATCTGCATACACATCACTCAGACAAATATTATTCACACACAAATAAACACACAAAAATTAAATCAAAAAAAATAAAAGTAATAACAATAAAAGAAAAATATCACTCATTTTGTGCTTCCTGAAGTTTCAAATCCGTGGCCACTGGTTTGCGGTTGTGGTGTGTTGTCCTGGCTGTGCGACTTCTGACCGTCGTCAGTATCGCTGCCTCCACTGTAAAGAAGCGTCCCCCTTCTCAGTAGTGACTGAATTTTAGCCTGAAAAACCATGTATCATTATGCACGACCAGCATCTGCCTCGGTTGTTTACGCGTTATGCACGTTTACGTGTCGCGTAACTTGAAGTTGTCTCTTTCTCAACGCGATCCGGATTGTCGACGCGTCACGTCCGGATGGCATACACGTCGCATTGCGTGAGCAGAAAAGACTTCAAAGTTTTGTCACTTCATTTTTTTCCCGAAATATTCACCCCACACTTAAAATATGCTTAAGGTGTGCAAATATCCATTTTATGATTAGTGATATGTCAATCAAAACAATAAAAGTACATAATACATAAAAACAAATTTTCAATCACACAAATATTAACTAATACTTTAATTTTCTATACAAAAAAAATAAAACCGTAATCCCCGGCAACGGCGCCAAAAACTTGGTGTGTTTTCAAACATACATATAAATTACCCATAAAACGGTACCAACAACTTGGTATGTTACGAGAGTATATATGATATTAGCAATTGGTTTTCACATTAGTTTTACATTTCTTGAACAGGGATATACCATGTATGAATAGAACAACACAATTAGGCAAGTGGACCTAATCGGTTGTAGTATAGTATTGGTAAATCCGGGTTGTCGAACCCAAGGGAAAACGGATATTTTTAAGTTAAGAAAATCAATTATTAATTAACAATTATTCAAGCAAACAGTAATTAAAAAGGAGGGGGGGGTTTTGAGAGAATGCATTGACTCGTGTCAAGAGACAGCGCAAAAGTTTATTAAAATCGGAAAATATAAATATAAATTACAAAACATAAAAGTAAACGTTTATACTTAGATTCGATTCAACCATCTAGTTATGTTTGATATGCTATTAGTGCAATGGATATTGAAAGCTAAATATCGATTTCTAGAATGATTAGATGTTTTGGTCCAACTACCTAATCTTATGATTATAAGGTCATTAATGGCAATGGTCATGCAATTACATATTCCAAATAATCATGTATTGGTTCGTATCATACAAGATTCATTCGAGTTTTTGATCTCAATGGTCATGAAAATCAAATGGTTTGTACAGATTGGTCCTCTAGTACAAACTTGTCATACACATATAAGTTCCTACCTTCGTGACTCAACCCTAGGATTTGGTCCATCACTAGTCATATCTGTCTAATGGTCATAGCACAGTTATGATAAAAGTCATATAGTCAGATTGGTCCTCTAGACTAAAATAACTCAGCAATAAGTCCAAAAGGAAGGTTCCTTAACATATATGATAATCAAATAAATTATGCAAGATAAAATATAAAACGTTCAATATCCGATAAATAACAATCAAATCATAACTAGATAGTATTCAAATCTAAGTAATAAATAATGCAGATAAATATAACATGATCTGAAGAATACGGCCTAGGAAATCATAATAGAATGCTAAACATATATAAAGCAAACCGAATGAAGTCCCGGCCGAACATTCTTCAAGCTCTTGATTCCATACGCACCGTACCGTCTCCTCCAAGCCTTCTGGCAGTTGCAGTGGGCAAACTCCCGAGTTTGGTGTTGGTAATGTGCTGGTGGTTGATGATGGGGTGTGTCCCATACAACAAGAGAAGGCCTCTATTTATACTGCTGTCCAGGGACCGTCGCGTCGCGATCCTATAGGGGATCGCGTCGCGATCTCGTGTGAATTGCATTTCGCAGTCGGCCGCTATTCTGACTTTGTGGACTGTGGTTGGTGAGTCGGGTCGCGATCCATAAGAAGATCGGGTCGCGATCTCGTCGGGTCGCCATATTTTCTTCGTGTCGCGATCTTTCCATCAGCACGTCGTCACCGTGTCATCACTTGGATCGCGTCGCGACCCTATAGGGGATCGCGTCGCGATCTGTGCTGATGCCTTCTATTTTGTTCACTTTAAGGCTCGTATTCAGCTCCTTCTTTATCCGCAAAGCCATTTTTCCTGTGTTTTGGTAATTTAAACATATAAGTACCTTTTATCTTGATATTATACCAAAAACACGTGTTTAGGCACTCGATATTGTCCGAATTATATGTATAAATGAGGCAATATCAGTTGGTATGAAGATGACTTAGTGCTCGTTGAGTTTATGAGCCGGTCACTTAGCTTATACATGTAACTAAATCGAAACCTTGATGTATTGGTGAGAAAATGATTCATTGCTATGTATTTTTAAAGTACATTAAAGGCAATATGTACAAATGACACTAAGTATTCACAACATGTTTTGTTTTCAATTTGAACATCCAAAATGTGATGAACCCGTTTGACTTGATGATGAAGTATTAAAAAAATTAAAAATAAATTTTAATTCCCTACCCCTATAAATACCTTCTCTCCTACTTCAAAAACCAAAAATTTCCTTCTTCTCTATTTATCTCAAAGTTCACTCTCTTTACCCCCCCCCCCCCGGTCCTAAATAAATTACAAATTCCTCACCTCTATAAATCCAAATTTGAATTTAATTTTATATTGGAATGTCTTCTTCTGATACTTTCGATTCGTATGTGCGCAACAAAATAGTTGATGAACCTACTATGTACTCATCGTCATCGTCTGATTCATCAAATTATGAAACTCTTTACGCGACAGTTGCTCAAGCTGCACTTACAATGTTCGCAGGTACTGCAAGTTCTAGTACTCGTCGTTCAAGAACTTATCTCCACAGAGATCGGAAAACTGCAGAGAAGCAGCTCAAGGAAGATTACTTTATTCCCAATTCAAAGTTTAGGGATGTTAGTTTCAGATCCAGGTTTCGGATGAGTAGAACATTGTTTTTGCGTATTGTTAAGGACATGGAAAGAAACTTTCCATATTTTCAAATAATTTATAATGCCAGTTCGCAAAAAGGTTTCACTGCATTGCAGAAATGCACATTTGCGATACGATAAGTAGTGGGGTAAAAACACCCCCGATTCACTGGATGAGTACTTGAATATGTCTGAACAAACATCAAGTGAAAGCCTCTACAACTTTTGCTATGGTGTTATTCAGTTGTATAGTGCGGAGTACAAGCGCAAACCAATATCCAACGACATTCATCTGTTGTACGTTGCACACGAATCCAGACATGGAGTTCCTGGTATACTGTGTAGCATTGATTATACACATTGAGATTGTATGAGTTGTCTAACGGCTTTGCAAGGCCAGTACATGAGAGGTGATCATAGGTACCCTACATTGATACTTGAAGCAGTAACGTCACAAGATTATGGATATGCCATTCATATTTTGGTGTCACAAAATGTTCAATGATCTAAATGTTTTATATCAATCACCACTATTCAATACCGTTCCTAGAAAAGCACCATAATGTTCATTTATTTGAATGGGGAAGAATACAAGCATGAATATTATCTTGTAGATGAGATATACCCTAACCGAGTCACCTTTGTGAAATCATTTTCACAACGAGTTACCCAAAACAAATAAATGTTTCACGGCGGCCCAAGAAGCGCCAAGAAAACGTTGAACGAGTGTTTAGCGTGCTAAAACAAAGATGAGCCATTATCAAATAGTCTACACGGTCCACCAATATTGATCGATGTAAAGATATCATATACTTTTGCCTTATATTACACAACATGATCCTGCAAGATGAAGGTGATGCTATATGGCCGGTACATGATGTCGATCTCCCCACCGAGTTAGAAATTAATGAGGATATGATTATGGAGTTATGCTATGGAAGAATTAACCAAAGACTTCTATCGGATCTTGTTGACCACATCTGTAACACCCGACTTTCAATATAAATATACCCATTTATTTTCCACACTTTAAAACATATTTTATTCAACAAAATATTATACAGGGTATATATTACAAGAAAAAGGTACAAGTGGTATCTCCCCAAAGCCGGGCTGCTACGGTCATCAGTTCTAACCCCGAATTACATCCTTCCCTTTAGTAGGGTCTACAACACCTGCACAGTTAGTATCAACAAGGGTGAGCTTTACAAGCTCAGTGAATAATCGATAAGTGTTATAACAACATTAAATTTTCAGCTTCCACATCATATCACAGCCCCCTGTGATACCGAGTCTCAAGGACTCAATGTACACCTGTTGAATGTGTGATAAAACTGCCAGCCAAGTAGGCCATCACAACATTTGTATGTGGTCCCACCACAATTACTACTAATTCGATCGTCACAGCATATATGTGGTCTCAACCACAATTACCGAGTATGTGACCCCACGGAAAGATGGTCCCAATCACAATAACCGATAATGTGGCCCCATAGTAAAAGTAACACTTAGGGATAGATTACTCACATTGATTCTTGCTATACGGTATCTGGTTATTCCTGCCTTCTTACACCCACTATAACAGCTTGGTTTGTACCTATATATTTGTTTATAGGTGAACTACTATTTCAACCGGTATCACTACGGATCACACCATAACTCTGCTTTATATTCTCTATAATTCCAATATGATACCTCGTGATTTATCAAATAAAGAACGGTCAGGTAGAAGATTAGATGGGGTGGCAGGATCCTTTCAGCATTTTAGCCTTTCGGAAAATCCAACAACCAGATCCCATGTAACCGGCCTAGGCACCGTTCTCGTAAGTAAATCATTGGGCATTATTCTTGGAATTACGAATAGTACATAACTTCCACATATAATAGTTTAACACTTTATAAACTATTAAAGAAATAAAGTAGCGATTACTCACTTAGTATTGTCGCTGGCTCGTTCCCCGTTCAACTCTTCCGACAACTCTCGAGCACTTCGCTACAAGCTATCGCTCGTTCCTTACCTCTCCCGACCTATCTTTCTCACCAGAACACTCCCCGATATCGTATGTGTGTTTGGTGGTTGTTGTGAGTTAAAATGAGGCTTAGAACACATATTTATAGGCCTCCTGGACCTCCTTCGCGTCGCGACAAGCTTACGCTCGCTTCGCGATGACACACGTGAATGATTGCTTGATCGCGCAAATCACGGAGCTGCCGACAGTCCGTCGCGTTGCGACCTGAAAATTTTATAGATTATACTAGACTCAATTTTCAAACTTTGTGCACTGATTTGAGGTCCAACCGATTTTTGTAGAATTAATTATGATTTTTCTAAGATCGGCATACAATGCTGATTTTTTTTTATGAAATTGTAACTAATGTTTCTATTTTTGATCTGAAACATTTTCCAATATACAGATGTTACAAGTCTCCCCCCCTTTAAAAGATTCCGTCCCCGGAATCATACAAAGAGATGAGGGTATTTTTCCCTCATTTCACTTTCTGTCTCCCATGTCATGTCGGAACCTTTATGGTGTCGCCAGAGCACTTTAACCATATTAATCTTCTTGTTCCGTAACTGCCTCACCTTTCGGTCTAATATTTTCTCAGGTTGTTCCGGATACCTTAACTTTTCATCTACATGAATTTCAGCTAGCGGTACTCGTTGAGACTCGTCAAACAAAGTCTTTCTCAAATGCGACACATGGAAGACGTCGTGAATACCTCTTAACTCCTCAGGTAGCTCCAACCGGTAGGCTACAGCTCCTACTCTCTGAGATATGCGGAAAGGTCCGATGAAACGAGGACTCAGCTTCCCTTTCTTCCCAAAACGGATCAGACCCTTCCACGGAGAAACCTTCAGCATCACCATATCACCAACTTGAAACTCTATTCACCCGACGATCAGCATACTGCTTTTGACGATTTTGAGCAACCTTCAAATGTTCCCGGATTTCTCGTATCTTCTCCTCGGTTTGAGCAACGATTTCGGGGCCGGCCAACGGCTTTTCTCCTAACTCTGTCCAACAGGTCGGAGTACGACATGGTGCTCCATACAATGCTTCGTATGGCGCCATCTGAATGCTGGAGTGATAGCTATTATTATAGGCAAACTCCGCCAAAGGTAAGTGATCTTCCCAGCTTCCACCAAAATCTATAATACATGCACGAAGCATATCTTCCAACGTTTGTATAGTCCTTTCGCTTTGCCCATCAGTCTGAGGATGATAGGCAGTACTCATCAAAATCTTTGACCCAAACTGCTCCTGAAGGCTCTGCCAAAACCGAGAAATAAATCGACTATCTCGGTCAGATATTATAGAAGATGGTACCCCGTGTCTACAAACCACTTCATCAATGTAGATCTTGGCTAACTTGCTCACTTTATAATTCTCACATATGGGTATGAACTGAGCAGATTTGGTCAGTCGGTCTACGATCACCCATATTGCATCATGTCCACGCGGCGTTCGAGGGAGTTTTGTCACGAAATCCATCGTGACTTCGTCCCACTTTTTCTTTGGGACTGGTAACGGCTGAATTTCTCCATACGGTTTTTGATGATTGGACTTCACTTGTAAGCATGTTTGGCACCGTTCCACATATCTTCCTATATCTCGCTTCATGCCCGGCCACCAGTATAACGGTTTCAGCGTTCGATACATCTTGGTGCTTCCCGGGTGTATAGCATAACGAGAACAATGAGCGTCCTCGAGAAGTAACTTCCGTGCCTCACTCTGCTTCGGCACCCATACTAGTCCCCTAAAAGTCTTCAGTTGCTGGGAATTTTCCTCCAGTTGGTTAATGTAACCAACCATGCGTTCACTTTTTACATGTTCTGCCTTCCCTGCTTCTTCTTGGGCTGTCCGAATCAGCTCGGGTAGTCTACTAACTATGCTCATACAGGCAGACACAACCCTAATGGGTCTCTCCTTTCGACTGAGAGCGTCTGCAACTACATTTGCCTTCCTTGGATGGTACAAGATCTCACAGTCATAATCTTTGAGTAAATCCATCCATCTCTGCTGCCTCATGTTCAGCTCCTTCTGATCGAACAAATATTTGAGACACTTATGGTCCGTATAGATCTTGAACTTTACCCCGTATAGATAATGCCTCCACAATTTTAATGCTAATACTACAGCAGCTAGTTCAAGATCATGTACCGGATATCTTTTCTCAGCTTCTTTCAATTGTCTGGATGCGTATGCAATCACCCGGCCCCTCTGCATTAAGACACATCCCAGACCTACCCTAAAAGCATCACTGTAAACTACAAAGTCTTCCCCTCCTTGTGGTAATGCAAGTACTGGGGCTTCACACAGAGCTTGCTTCAGTTTCTGAAATGCAGCTTGCTGCTCTTCAGTCCATTCAAACTTCTCGCCCTTCTTAGTTAATTTAGTCAAGGGAGCTGCAATAGAAGAGAAGTTCTCTACAAATCTTCTATAATATCCAGCTAGCCCAAGAAAACTGCGTATTTCCGATGGATTCCGCGGTGGCTCCCACTTCATTACAGCCTCGATCTTTGCAGGATCAACTTTAACACCTTCGCTGCTAATAACATGTCCCAGAAACTAAACTTTACGAAGCCAAAATTCACACTTTGAGAACTTAGCATACAACTTCTCTTGACGGAGTAACTCCAAAACTTGACGTAGATGCGTCTCGTGCTCTTCCTGACTCCGGGAATAGATCAGTATATCATCAATGAACACGATAACAGAGGTATCAAGAAATGGACGACACACTCTGTTCATCAAGTCCATGAAAGCTGCAGGGGCATTGGTTAACCCAAACGGCATCACCAGGAACTCATAATGTCCGTAACGGGTACGGAAAGCCGTCTTCGGGATATCTGACTCCCGAATCTTCAACTGATGATATCCTGATCTCAAATCAATCTTGGAGAAATAGGATGCTCCCTGAAGTTGATCGAATAAATCATCAATCCTGGGCAATGGATATTTGTTCTTTATGGTGATCTTGTTCAGTTCTCTATAGTCTATACACATTCGCATAGACCCGTCCTTCTTTTTCACAAACAGGATAGGTGCTCCCCAAGGTGAAGTACTCGGTCAAATGAATCCCCGATCGAGTAATTCCTGCAACTGCTTCCTCAACTCCGCCATCTCTGATGGTTCCAATCTATAAGGAGCACGAGCAATAGGGGCTGCTCCTAGAACCAAATCGATAGTAAACTCTAGCTGCCGATCCGGAGGTAATCCCGGAAGCTCATCGGGAAAAACATCAGCAAACTCCTTTACAACGGCGATATCTTCAACGGATCGTTTGGTAGGCTCTGTCGAGACCACACATGCCATGTAAAATATTCCTTCTTTGTTGTTATGACGTCGTACTTTGGCAAAAGACATGATAGGCATCCTTGTACGTGGCCGTTCACCTTGAATTATTATTTGCGACCCGTCTGGTGCCAGAACTGCAATTCTTTTTCTTTACAATCGACTTGAGCATCATTGGATGCTAACCAGTCCATTCCTACAATTACTTCAAATTCTCTGGTGGTGATCGGCTTCAGATCAATAGGGAAAATGGTCCCGTTAATCTCAAGCTGACACCCTGGCATCTGTTCAGAGACATATACATATCTACCACCTGCTACTTCTACCTCCAGTTCTTCATTCAACGGGGTTAAGGGTATCAAAATTTGGGGCATGAATGATGTAGAAATAAAAGAGTCTGTGGCTCCGGAATCAAAGAATACATATGCAGGGATCGAGTTTAGTTTAAAAATACATGTGATAACATCAGTCTTTTCCCGGGCCTCCTCAACGGTCATCTGGAATGCTCGGGAGACTACTGGTCCACCTCGTGTCTCCTTCCTTTCTCTTCCGTGCTCCTCCCGTGTCCTATCTCGGGATCCTCCTGTCTTCAGCTGTGGACATTCTGATCGGATATGATATTTGGCTCCACACTGGAAACATACTCGAGTTGTTTGGTTGCAATCTCGAGCATAGTGTCCTGTCTTCCCACATTTAAAACAATACAATGGTGAGGGACTAGTAGGACAATCTCCTGTATGTTTCTTTCTGCATCTGTCGCACCATTTGCCTTCATCCTTTCGATTCTGACCCCGCGACCCAGAATCTAACTGCTGAGACTTTTTCTGAGAAGTCCACGGACGTTCCTCAGCCTTTCTTTTTGCTTCAGCTGCCCTCCTTTCACTTTGTTGGCGCTGCAGCTCCGCCTCACGTTCCACCGCCCAATCAACTACTTGCCGAAAGGTAGTCAGCTTGAGTGGCTGTACAACCTCTCGGATTCGAGTTTTCAATCCCCACACGTACTTGTCTATCTTTCTCTTTTCAGTATCAACCTCATGCTCGCAGAATCTAGCTTTCTCCAAGAAATCCATAGTATATTCTTGCACAGAATGAGTCCCTTGTTCCAAATGTAAGAACTCTTCTGTCAGCTTCTTCACTGCTACTTCGGAACAGTATTCTTCAGTAAATTTTGCTTTAAACTGTTCCCAGGTCAATATCCCAAGCAAATCTGAACCCAAAGCTCTACTGAAAACTTGCCACCAATACTGGGCATTCCCAGCGAAAAGGTTGGTAGCAAACTCCACCTTGTCTGCCTCATCACACATGCTAATCCGGAAAACTTTCTCCGTATGTATCAACCATTCCATCGCTTGTACGGGACTATCAGTTCCCGTAAATTCCTTAGGCTTGCAACTAAGGAAATTCTTATACGTACATTTGTTTTTCACTTCCGAAGTTCCCTCCACGCCTTTACCCTTATCTGCCATGTTTACCCCACTTTCAGTGTGTTCATCGTCTCTGAGAGCTTCATCGTTCACCTGCTTAGCAGTACCCTCCTTCTACTTTCCTATTAGAGTAGGTAATATCTCCTGTACCACATCCGCAATCATAGTTCGTAATTCTTGCGGATTCCCTGCTGCTTCTCCCATTTCTCTGTGTACTGAACCTTGTGTTCGTGTTTTGCCTCCTCTACCACCTCCTTGGCTTTGACTTCGTGTTCTGCCTCCTCTGGAGGCTCCCTGCCCAGCACCCCTTTGGCTTTGACCATTCTTGGTATTTTCCATCTTGAAAGTTCAACATAATGATGAATCATTTAATTAGATAACATAAATTATCTTTTCAAATCCCAAATTCCACTATATTCTAAGGTTCAAGTCTAGGTATCTATTCTTTAGAAATCTAATTCACTTAAACCTCGGCTCTGATACCAACTTGTAACAACCGACTTTCAATATAAATATACCCATTTATTTTCCACACTTTAAAACATATTTTATTCAACAAAATATTATACAGGGTATATATTACAAGAAAAAGGTACAAGTGGTATCTCCCCAAAGCCGAGCTGCTACGGTCATCAGTTCTAACCCCGAATTACATCCTTCCCTTTAGTAGGGTCTACAGCACCTGCATAGTTAGTATCAACAAGGGTGAGCTTTACAAGCTCAGTGAATAATCGATAAGTGTTATAACAACATTAAATTTTCAGCTTCCACATCATATCACAGCCCCCTGTGATACCGAGTCTCAAGGACTCAATGTACACCTGTTGAATGTGTGATAAAACTGCCAGCCAAGTAGGCCATCACAACATTTGTATGTGGTCCCACCACAATTACTACTAATTCGATCGTCACAGCATATATGTGGTCTCAACCACAATTACCGAGTATGTGACCCCACGGAAAGATGGTCCCAATCACAATAACCGATAATGTAGCCCTACAGTAAAAGTAACACTTAGGGATAGATTACTCACATTGATTCTTGCTATACGGTATCTGGTTATTCCTGCCTTCTTACACCCACTATAACAGCTTGGTTTGTACCTATATATTTGTTTATAGGTGAACTACTATTTCAACCGGTATCACTACGGATCACACCATCACTCTGCTTTATATTCTCTATAATTCCAATATGATACCTCGTGATTTATCAAATAAAGAACGGCCAGGTAGAAGATTAGATGGGGTGGCAGGATCCTTTCAGCATTTTAGCCTTTCGGAAAATCCAACAACCAGATCCCATGTAACCGGCCTAGGTACCGTTCTCGTAAGTAAATCATTGGGCATTATTCTTGGAATTACGAATAGTACATAACTTCCACATATAATAGTTTAACACTTTATAAACTATTAAATAAATAAAGTAGCGATTACTCACTTAGTATTGTCGCTGGCTCGTTCCCCGTTCAACTCTTCCGACAACTCTCGAGCACTTCGCTACAAGCTATCGCTCGTTCCTTACCTCTCCCGACCTATTTTTCTCACCAGAACACTCCCCGATATCGTATGTGTGTTTGGTGGTTGTTTTGAGTTAAAATGAGGCTTAGAACACCTATTTATAGGCCTCATGGACCTCCTTCGCGTCGCGACAAGCTTACGCTCGCGTCGCGATGACACACGTGAATGATTGCTTGATCGCGCAAATCACGGAGCTGCCGACAGTCCGTCGCGTCGCGACCACCACACCTGTGGCATCGCGAGCTGAAAATTTTATAGATTATACTAGACTCAATTTGCAAACTTTGTGCACTGGTTTGAGGTCCAACCGATTTTTGTAGAATTAATTATGATTTTTCTAAGATCAGCATACAATGCTGATTTTTTTTTTTTTTTTTATGAAATTGTAACTAATGTTTCTATTTTTGATCTGAAACATTATCCAATATACGGATGTTACAACATCGAACATATCTACATAGTTACTTTGGATCGATAGTTTATTTAACTTATTGTATTTAGATTTTAATTATCATATTTAAGTTTTAACTTCCCATATTTAGGATTTAAATTATGGTTTCCGTTTTTTTTTTAATTTTATAATGGTGTGCTTTTTTAATTAAATGTTATTTGTTTTTTTATTTTATTTATTAATTTTTAATATTATTTTAAATATTAAATTAAATGCTATTTTATTTTTTTGATTTAATTAATCAATTTTAATATAAAAGTGACATTGAGGGTTAGGGAATATCTATTTCTGCTAATGAAAAATGATGAAAGATGAAAGAGAGATGATAGAGAAAAATTTGATGTGACTTGTGGTTGAGATGGTTGAGGGAGATCCACTCCTACACCCTAACAATGAGTTTTAAATGATACTTCCGAAAAGACAATTTATATAAAAAATGTATTCCTAAAAATATCTAGAAAACGAAAAGATAGCAAGCGGTTAGGGATGAACATGGTCCAAAAACTGAACCGAAACTGAAATAGGATTTTTTAGAAACCGAAGACCGAACCGAATATGTATATTCGGTTCGGTTATTTCGGTTTTCGGTTTGATTCAGTTTTTCGTGATCAAGAGTAGTGTTAGGGGTAAGCACGGTCCGGGGACCGGATCGGACCGGAACGAAACCGATTTAGCATTTTTTAAAAACCGAAAACCGAACCGAATATGTATATTCGGTCCCAGTTCGGTTAGTTTTTGGTTCGGTTTGGTTTTTCTGTCCATATCTTTTTTCCTAGTTAAAAACTATCATTAAAGAAATCTTTTTACACCCCGAATTTGGACACTGTTTTTCTACGACAAACAAATAAGTCATGAAATATTGGAATAATCAAAATGAATTTGAAATAACTAGAATGGCCATGACAAAAAATTAGCTCAATGATTTGTTAATATAGTTCACAATTGGGAGACTTTGTTCTAATCAATATTAAAGACAAGGTTTCAATCTTATGTCTACAAAAATGAGTTTCTACCAAATGGATAATGAATAAATAAAAGTTTTTTTTATTTCTTTTTAAGAAATATTTCATAAAAACCTCAATAGTTTCAAGCTTTTATTTGAAAAACCATCGCCTTATTTTTTTTCTTTACTAAAAAGCATTCAAATTTCTATATTTTTTTTTTCAGAAAAACCATTTATATTAAAAAACTTAAAAAACATTTTTATGATTTTTTAAGAATATAACGCAGTTTATATATGGTAAACAACACCATCTGAGCGAGTCATGTCAACCTACCCTAATACTCACGTTGGAGGACAATTGCGGAACATTGGTGATAAATTTAGCTGTACCAAGTTTTGAACCCTGAACGTCTTGTATGGAAGTTTACTAAATCAACCACTAGATGTGAAATGGTTCATTTATTGACTAAAACCAAAATCGAACCGAAAAATTTGGTTTTTGACATTGGAAATACCAAATTATTGTTTTTTTTTTTTCGGTTTCAGTTTCCCGTTTTCTCATAAAAATTTAGCGTTGTAGTGTTATTGCATATACAATGTTAATAAACACTCATCATCAAGGCTAAACTGCAATATACTTCATGAATATCTTTGCAAAACTTATATATATATATATATATATATATATATATATATATATATATATATATATATATATATATATATATATATATATATATATATATATATATATATATATATATATATATATATATATATATATATATATATAAGTAAGCGATCCATTTTTCATCTAGTAGTTAACAAACTTTGTTTCATGATCAGAAGTTACATTATATTCTATAAAAAAAAAATTCATGGTTTTTGAAAAGTTTTTTGATATGTGGTGATTTTTCTAAATTTTTTTAAAGATATGTACGACTTTTATGAAAAAATAATATAATTCAAATAAAAGTTTGAAAATATAATGATTTATGAGATATTCCCTTCTTTTCATATTTTTTTCACTAAGATTTTAGTGGCGAGTCTTATTTTTCCCATCCACCTTTACACCAATGATTTTCTTTTTTCCTTTTTCCAGGAAGGTGTTTAGGATATACACATTTATATTCCTTAGGTAACATAAGTTTAAACCTTTGATGTAATTTAAAAGAATTTTTTATATACCAATTCTCGTACTAATACCAAATTATGATTTAATCCTAAAGTTGCAGTGTTCCACCACCAATTCACCAAAACTAATGATGAGATTCTAAATTTTGCGTAACTTGACAATTAAATTGCAATAATCAAAACTTGTACAACTACTCCGAAAATCTTCGTATCACTATCACCAAGGGGAAAGTTTTTTCTACCCTCAGAAGGTCAAGAAAGCTTAATTACGCTAATGACCTTCAAAGATAATGAAAATACAAACAAAATAGAAAAAGCAAGCGAAGCTATGTGACTTGTGTGATATCGCGAAAATAAAAAGGGACCAAAATCAAAGAAATGCAACTAGTGTGGACACGATGCATGGTTTAGAAACAAACAATAGAAAGAAACCAATGTCTCCATATTTCATTAAAGATTTCTTGTCAAATGAAAACAACCTATCGATTTGATGTTCGAACTGACCTAGAAGTTCAACGATAGTTCACAAAGTTTCAAGAAAAGACATGTATATTTCTATTTGGTTGTTCTATTAAATTCGTATTTATTTATATTTAGAACTTTTTTGGTCTATAATATAGAAAAATGTCAAACTATCACTTTTCAATATACAAATTAATTTCTACCTAAGATAATTAATTTCTACCTAAGATACCCATGGACAGAAGCGTGATTCGGATTGTTAAGGCGGTTTGGTTAGTATAATAAGAAATTGTAGTTTGAAAGAATTTAAACCGATAATACATTTCGTTGGCAAAATCTGAAATGAAATTTAAATTTCAATAATGATAAGTGACATAATATCCCTTTATTGATTTTTATAAATTACCGATGTATATGAAAATAAACTAATAAAGATTTAAATAATTGTTTGCAAACATACACATATGCACGTTGCTAGCACAAACACATACATACATGCACACAAATTTCGGAGGAAACAACATTTTGAAAAATAAAATATAAGACATCATTATTATCTAGGCTAATATCTGTTGACATTGGTTTTGAAGACTTGCTATCATTATCTCTCCTAGAAAGCTGGTCTGGAACGGTCACTATGGTCAGAAGTGCATTCAGAACGACAAAGCTTATATTTGTAATCATTCGATATTTGATTTTAGTTAAGATATCTGTAAGAGGAATACAGATGAGTGCTCAAGTAGTTTTATGAGTATAGAAGAATGAGGGAGAAAATCCAACAAAGGAGGTGGCATCAAGGGAAGAAGTAAATCAAGGAGAAGATGAAACTAGAGGTAAGAAAGACATCACATGCTGGAATTGCAAAGAAAACAATCATTTTAAAAACCAGTACTCTAAGCCTTTAGCCGAGAAAGCCAAGAAATAAGTAAATGTGGCAGAAGACTGTGATGACACACTTATTTGCTGCCTATAAAGTTTCATTGAATCCGAGATAATGGATTCAGGTGTCTCATTTCATGCAAGTCATTACATAGATATAATGTAGAATTTCAACCTTTACAGTGGACATATATGTGACTTGATGATAATCAGAGCCCATATATCACAGAAGTGGGGGATATTGTCCTCCAAAGATCCTTGGGGTCAAGGTGGATGTTGAAACATGTCAAGTTCATTCTGGTACTGATATCAATAGAGGTTGAATTATAAGGGGCACCACGTTGAGTTCAACAATCACCAGTGTAAGTGACAAAAGGGAACCTAGTTGTTGCTCGAGGTTACAAGTGGGGACCTTATATATGGTTAAGGATTTAACAAGAAAAGAAAAAATTGCGGTCAAAGATACAAAGACTTCTACTCTCTGACACTATAGACTCAGACATATGAATGAGAAAGGAATGGAGGTGTTGCCATCAATGGGTAAAACTATGAATCTGAAGAGTGCCACTTTAAAATTTGTGAACCATGTGTCCTCAACAAACAGAAGAAAGTCACATTTTTAAAGTAGGTCAAGTTCCTAAACCAAAAAACTATAACCTTTTCATTCAATTGTTTAGGCTGACTTTGATATCTTCAAAAGGAGGTTTAAGATACTACATTACTTTCATAGATGATTCAATAAGGAAGGTGTGGGTTTATTTCTAAAGAATTAATTTGAAGTCTTCACCACCTTCAAGAAGTGGAAGGCTCCTGTAGAGAACGAGACGGATTATAAGGTTAAATGCCTATAGTTTGGGAATGGTGGTGAATACAACAGCTAGGAATTTATTGATCACTACGTTGAGCATGTGATTCGTATGCCGAGCATGGTTATGGAGATACCTCAATACAATGGAGTGACAGAGCGGATGAACATAATTTTGAATATATAAGGGTGAAGAGCATGTGACTACATGTGGGACTACCAAAGATGTTATGGACAAAATTCGTTAATACCATAACCTACCTCTTTAACAAATGACCCTCAGTCCCCAAAGGGTTCAATATTACAATAGAGGAATGACCAAGTCGAGAGATATCCCTTAGACACTAGAGAGTTTTCGTCTATGCTTTGTATGTTAGGGTTAAGGATGATAAAAGAGACAAGCTAGAGTCGAAGGCGAAGAAATGCTTATGTGTTCGGTATGAATTAGATGACATGGGGTACCGCTTATGGGATAACCAAAATTGTAAAGTTATTCAAAGTCGTTATGTAATATTCAATGCAAGTCCTTTGTACAAAGATAATCTCGTAGATACTTTGGATCAAAGCAAGAAATCTTAAGACAGAAAGCAATTGCAATTTGATGTTCCAGATGAAAACCTTGTGAAGCTTTCAGTAATGTAGAGATTTGCGGAGAATCCGAAGGCACTAGGAGCATAGAAACTTTTAGTGACACCGGAATGAGTGGGAGCAAATCCGAAGGCAGCAAAACCTCATATACTGATTCTGCAGAAGATGATTATGAAGATACCGAAGTTGCAGCAGTTGGTATACTTCATATATCCACTCGAGAGAGAAGGCCTCTGATATGATATCTAATTTTAGCAAATTACTTTATGGTGACTGAGAATGGGGAACAAAAGACTTATCTAGAAGCCTTGAGGTCGAAAGACTCTAAACATTGGAAGACGACTATGGAAGACTAGTGACACTCACTTGACAAAGCGAGGCTTAGTCTCTTGTCAAATTGCCAGCGAAGAAGAAGGCATTGACCAATAGGCGGATATTTAGGGTCAAGAATGAAGCTGATGGGAGCAAGAGATACAAGGTCAGATTAATAGTGAGGGGGTATAGAAAAAGAAAATTGATTACAATGAAATCTTCTCTCCGATTATGATGATGACAACAAGTAAAAATATCCTTAGTATTGTAGCTTAAAAAGATTTATATCTGAAGAAGATTGATTTGAAGACAACATTCTTGCATGGTGACCTTGATGAAAATATCTATTTGACATAATAAGAAGGTTTTCAAGTTGTTAAGAAGGAAAACTCGATGTGTAAGTTGAAAAAATATGTATGGATTAAAGCAAGCTCCAAGAAAGTGGTACTTAAAGTTTGATAGCTTCATAGGGAGGAATAGGTACGACAAAAGTGAGAGTGATCACTATTGTTACCAAAAGAAATTACAGTTCTCCTACATCATCCTCCTTCTTTATGTTGATGATATGTTGGTAGCGGGATCCGACATACTGGAGATCAATAGGCTAAAGGAGTTGCTGGCCAGAGAGTTCGAGATGAAGGACCTAGGTACATCTAAGTAGATTTTGCGCATGATCATAGTTAGAGATTGAACTTTAGGAGTTCTAAAACTTTCTCATGAGATATACATTTGGAGGTTTTAGAGAAGTTTAACATGACAGATGTTAAGGTAGAAATACACCCCTGACAGTCATTTGAAACTCTCAAAGATGCAATCCCTAAAGACCAAAGTAGATAAGGCAGAAATGGTGTAGATCCCTACGCATCCATAGTAGGTAGCTTGATGTATGTAATTATGTGTATTAAACCAAACATTGCTCATGCAATGAGAGTTGTGAGCGAATTAATGTCTAATATGGAAAGGAGCATTGTGAATGAGTAAAGTGGCTGCTTTGCTAGTTGAAGGAAATATTAGATGACGCCTTGAGATTTCAAATGTAGAAGGCCGTCCTTGAAGGTTTCACCGATATGGATTTAGGGGGTTGTGTGCATCCAAGGAAGGATCAGCAGTTCAATAGATCAATAGTCCGTAAGGTTCCACAATACATATGTTCAACACTCTAGATGATGTTCAAGAGTCCCTGGAGAAGCAGGTTCAATAGTCCAGACCGAATTGCAGTTTCCTTCATAAGTTCGGAAGTGTTGTCCTCACTACTAATACTCTACTGGAGTCACTGACACAAATTAAGGTCTGAAAAAGGCAGTATGGAGATCTAACCAACATGGTCACCTGACCAATCACATCAGTATGGTATGATAGATTCGCCCCATACCTACTAGATATTTCTCCATTATAAATACATTTCCATTGTGTAACCAAAGCCATTTTAAGTGAATGAGTCGTAGATAAATATTGTGGAGTTTAGTGTATTCTACGTATATCATTCATTATTAATATATGAAATTCTAGTTCTCTATTGGATATAACTTGATCAGATTAGATCAAGTAAACCACTTAAATATTTGTGTTCTTGGTTGTTTCTTCTTGTTGTTCTCATTAGCCTAAGTAATCGTGAGTATGTGTGTTTGTCTGAGTGCTTTATCTTAACATATTATAGCGTTATACTTTCATCTTAATGATAATTATAACATTTTAATCTCGATTATAACCATTTTTATTTTAATGTGAGTTATTGCATTTTACTTTCATCTTAATGTCATTTATAACAATTTTACTTTCTCTATTGGATATAACTTGAACAGATTAGATCAAGTAAATCACTTAAATATTTGTGTTCTTGGTTGTTTCTTCTTGTCATTCTCATTAGCCTAAATAATTGTGAGTATGTGTGTTTGTCTGAGTGCTTTATCTTATCATATTATAGCGTTATACTTTCATCTTAATGATAATTATAACATTTTAATCTCAATTATAACAATTTTTATTTTAATGTGAGTTATGTCATTTTACTTTCATCTTAATGTCATTTATAACATTCAACTTTCATTTTAATATCCATTATAACGACTTGGTTATGGGAACCCACCGGAGCCGTAGTGAAAGCGAGTCTTCAATTTATTTTTTTCGATTATAACTTTCAACTTTAATCTTAATGTCGATTATAACAATTTTTTCATTATAACATTTAACCTTCATTTTAATGGTCATTATAGAAGTAAATAATAACAAGACTGTTAAGTATATAAAGTCTAATCCGAACCGAAGATGTTCATGCAGTTGAAGAAGACCAACTAACCGAAGCAACAAGGAACCGACTGAAATCTGCAAGTGCGGTTTATGGCTGCATTTCGATCGGATCCATGTCCTCTTTCGAGGAAGGTTCTTCGCCTTGGTTGGGAAAACCGAAGCGAATCGACATATTTAAAGTAGTATTACGAGTCAGGTGTATTCACACTATTTTGCCAGAATACTTAGTGGATCAACAATTCAATTGAAACTGAAGTCACTTAGATCAGCAGGACCGAGACAAGCCCCGTTCCGATCCGGATCAACAGTCCTTATTTTGATTGAGGCAATGCAGAGAGAAGAGACGGTGATGCGTAGGCGAAACTGAAAGGTTTTCTGCAACCATGAACTAAATATCCTAAGTTCACATGCAACCTATAAGGATCTATGTTTTCTTCTAATTGAACATATAACAAATCCTAAAGGCCATAAGAAAATTAACTAAAAGAATAAAATTAGAGAAACCAACCTTTTAGAATTTTCTGGAAGCTGAGCAGCAAAAGTATCATGCCTCAAATGAGATCACACCCATGCCGATAGGATTATGGATCGAGATTCCAGAGAGAAACAATAGAATGAGCAACTGATAATGAGGTCTAGGGGTCCCTATTTATAGGGAACCAAAGGGTAAAGCTAGAAACCCTAGCCGCAGCCCATTTTCCGGATTATGTGTACGCGCGCCGCGGCCTTTACATTTGCGCGCCGCGCGCCCCAATTCAACTATTGAATTCGTACGGATATGTACGCGCGTCGCAGCCTTTACATTTGCGCGCCGCGCGCCGCAATTCAACTATTGAATTCGTACGACTTTAATCCCTGACCTCCTGATTAATCCAATTAATGTCACAGAAATTAATCCAATTAATTTCTGATTAATTATTAATCAAACAATACTATTTCTAATTAATATATTATCTCCATAATATATTAACAAACAATATCTTGATTTATTAGTCATATAATAAATCAACCCTTTCTCTCTACTTAACTTTCCAACAACCTCCAGCCATGAGGGCAACCCAAATGGACTGTGCTACTATTAATTAGGCAAATACTAATTATTAGTCATGGCTTAGACACCTAATCCAACAGAAACTACTTCAACAAAAGTGTCTCCAAGGCACAACTTCTCATGTCTGTTATTGTCACGAAGCTGCTCTGACTAGTATGGTCTATAACATGTCACCTCAGCTGACCTATTGTAGAAAACATGGTGATAGAAGATTTATCATCATCACAGAAGATATTATATATATATATATATATATATATATATATATATATATATATATATATATATATATATATATATATATATATATATATATATATATATATATATATATATATATATATATATATATACATACATACACGATCTCTATTTGTAACAAAAAGAATGTCTAGTGTGTCATTCTTATTTAGAGAGAGAGAGAGAGAGAGAGAGAGAGAGAGAGAGAGAGAGAGAGAGAGAGAGAGAGCAGTAAATATTTTATAGATTGCTTAGCATTCAACTCAGTAATATTCTCTCTAGTTTCAATAGAGGACGTAGCTCGATCAGTCTAGGTCGAGTGAAACACTTTAATCATCGTGTTCTTTGTTTTGATTGTTTGTTCATCTTGTTGTTCTCGTTAGCCGTGATCAAAAAGTATAAAAAGTGCACCGGTCGACATCTTTAATTTTAACAAAGACATTGTTTTTACTATACATAGATTTTCTTATTATAAGTTGCTATCCCATGTATTAAACGGGATATATATATATATATATATATATATATATATATATATATATATATATATATATATATATATATATATATATATATATATATATATATATATATATATATATATATATATATAATTAATGAGAACCTGAGAGCTCATAGACTAAAAAAATGATTTAATACATTAAGTCGTTTATATTTAAGACTTTTTATCAAAAAAAGAAGAAAAAATACACATATACGAAATGTGCATATGTGCACGTTTTGTGCGCATATGCACATTCAAAAATATCAATTTTAAAAAAATGTTTTTGATGAAATGTTATAAGTATAGCGACGTAATGCAGTAAGTCATTTTTAAAATAAATAAAAACAATATAGTCTAAGAGTCCTCGGGATCTCATTAATAAATTTTTTTCAAATAATCCTGGCCATATATATATATATATATATATATATATATATATATATATATATATATATATATATATATATATATATATATATATATATATATATATATATATATATATATATATATATATATATATATATAGGGATGAGATCAACATAGAACATAGAACTACTATGTTCAGTACCGAACATACATATGTTCAGTACCGAACATACATATGTTCAGAGCTGAACATACGTATATGTTCATTAGTGAACATATATTATATATGTTCACTAATGAACATATACGTATGTTCAGTTCTGAACATATGTATGTTCGGTACTGAACATAGTGCATGTTCAATACTGAACATGTGGTTCTATGGTTCTATGGATAAAAAGTGGTTTTATTTTGATCCTGCTCCTACATATATATATATATATATATATATATATATATATATATATATATATATATATATATATATATATATATATATATATATATATATATATATATATATATATATATATATATATATATATATATATATATATATATATATATATCCCTAAAATTTAACAACATTTAACCAAAGCCAATATATGTGATCTAAATTTTTCTTAAATTGAGGATAAAATTGTAATAAACAAACGTGCACAACTACTCCAAAAATCTTGAACATCATGCCCCCAAAGTTGAAATTCTTCAACATTGAAAATGTCAAGGAAGCTTGTGGAATCACCCCCAATGACCTTGCACGTCAATGAAAAGACAAAAAAAAAAAAAAAAAAAAAAAAGCAAGTGAATCTATGTTACTTGTATGGAAATAAAAAGTGGTTCAAATCAAAGAAATACAACTAGTCTGAACGCCATAATGCATGTACACATCGTGTAGAAACAACAAAGCCTATATCTCGTATTTCATCCAAGTGTTCTTGTCAAATGAAAATAACCTAATGATGTAATGCTTGCTTCGAACTAAAATTTTGACGATAATTGGCAAAGTTTCAAAAAGGCACCCTTTTAATGAATGTTTAATTAATTGCTCTATTAAATCCATTTACAATTATTTAAAAGTTTTATTTTTGTTAAGGCGAGAAAATTATGTTTTACCATCGTTTTTCTTTATACGAACTATGAACTAATCTCTTCTAAATACTTGTGGACATATGTGTGATCGAGATTGTTAGCCTCTTTTAAGTTAGAAACGTGAATTATTGGAAATTGTAGCTTCTAAATACTTCCAATGCCTTTTCCAGAAAGTTTGCCGAACTTTTATATTAAAATAAAAATTAGAGCTTTCAACTAGTTGTGTCAAATAGCCTTGGAGAACTTTAGATGTTTTTAGTTTTTAGCTTATAAGAAAATTTATTAAATTAAAGAAAATTTTTTTCTTTGGAAATATGAGCTTAAAATTTTCATTTTAAACAAAGAACTTCCAATCTAAATGCAACTTCAATTTGCTTTTAGTAGCTTTTAATTTTTAAGAGCATTAAGTTATGTTTAGCAAGACTAGCTGGCGGTTAGAAGTTTGTGTAGAATTGTTCAACACAAGTGGTTATACGCAAAAGAAATGTGTGAAATTACATAAAATATAAAAGCTAAAAGCTCCTAAAAAAACTTGAAAATAGTTGCCAAACTAGGAGGATTTTGTTCAAATTAAAAGTTTTAAACTCATACTCTTGAATGAAGCCTTTTCTTTTCGTGATATTTTTTAAAAGCAAAAAACTCTCAAATGTTCGCTGCCAAAACATACCACTGGATCTTTAATTGTCAAGCCATCTGGTGTGGTGCGAGGAAATGGTGCAAGGAGGCAGTTTCCTTGTCCGGAACACCGACCCCCTACCAAGAGGTGCTCTCACTTTTCTGAATCATTAATTGTACCAAAAGCAATGGGAAGTGAGAGGTAACCATTTTCAGGGGTGAGGAAGAAGTGAGAGGTGCTGATTGGATGCTGATGTGACAGACATTTGATGAGAGCCCATACCTGAGGGCCCTATGAGATTGTACACCTTTTAGAAATTTACAGCTACGTTTGTTAAACACTTCTACACAAATAAAAACTATAACTTTCAGTTTACAACTAATTTTGTTAAACATATCCACAAGCGTATTATATAACATGAAATGATATGATACAAATACAAAAAATACATGCGTTAAAGAGAAAAAACCTTTTGAATAATGGTAAAATATAGAGTGAAGTATGATATACAGTATTTTAATTGTTACTTCTATGAATAATAATTTGATATATAATATGTTAGTAATATCAACTAACTTTATATATTTACATGTTGCGTACACCTCATTTCTCTTGTACAATTATTTTCAATCAATATACTAAATATGACGTATACTAAGGCATACCATTTCAGATTGAAGTCTTAATGTTTATTCTCAATTGAAATTTACGATTTGTTTCAATATAATAAAACTATAGTATTACATTGATTCTTAGATATGTAAATGTTTCTCTACCATACAAAAAATCTATTTAATATACTAAGGCTGTGTTTGATAGCCTCTTAATCTGAATGATTAAGAGGCTCTGAATGAATAAGAGCGTTTGATTCGTAAATTTATCACATCTGAATGAGTAAGAGTCTCTTAATGGCATCTGAACCATTAAGGGTTAGGGACAAGTCTGAATAATGGTTCAGACCTCTGAATAGTTCAGATCTGAATGATTCAGATGCTACCGAACGTAGCCTAAGAGAAATCATTGAACAGTTCTTAAGTTGTTTACCTTCTTAACCACATAAATCAAAATTTTAATTTTTAGTCTTCCAGAAATTTGTATATCATTTCATAATTCAGAAATTTCAAACTCTTATTATTAGTATCATGATCAACGTTAGTGTTGTCGCTATTACATTTGATCTTTATGCTTAATAACGAAACCCTCTTATGGCTACTTTTACATGATATATTCTAAAATTTTAAATTTAATAGTGTCTTAGATTCATAATTTTCAACAACCTTATAATTTGAGCATAGAACATAATATGATTATACAACATACTATAATTTGGATACAAGTTCGGTGGCGAGCTTTTCACTACTAGAAAATAGGGGTGTTAGACACGCAAATTTGCGTGGCTGTTGTGTGTCAAAAGCGGAATAGCCACGCAATTACCACGAAAACAGACCTGTGGGTAAACCCTTTGTGGCTAAATTGTAGCCACGCTTTAGCCACGCAAAATTACCACGCAATTAACACGCACATTTTAGCCA
Source organism: Cichorium intybus (assembly GCA_023525715.1). Taxonomy (NCBI): domain Eukaryota; kingdom Viridiplantae; phylum Streptophyta; class Magnoliopsida; order Asterales; family Asteraceae; genus Cichorium; species Cichorium intybus. Next base: position 38,478,864 of record CM042013.1, on the reverse strand, counting down.
CGCAATAAACACGAGAAGTTTACCACGCAATAAACACCCAATATTAGCCACGCAATAACCACCCAATTTTAAACACACAATAGCCACGCAAATTGTTTTTTATTAAAAAAAAAACAAAATTCTATTTTTAATTCCAGATTTTTGTCATATATATATATATATATATATATATATATATATATATATATATATATATATATATATATATATATATATATATATATATATATATATATATATATATATATATAACTATTTATTAACACCACTAATGACATCATAAAACTTAAAACTCAACAATTCCATTCAATGTTTTTGGAACGTAAAAACTAAAAACTTCCACAATCATATAATCAATTATACATCAAATTTCAGTTCTTGAGGTGGAGACAATGCAAAAAAATATAGGAAAAAAGTATTAATCGTTTATTTCACGCTCACCAACGATCATTTATTTCACGCTCACCAACGATCACCATCCACGGGATCCCAAACTCTTTTGCATGATCAAAGTGTTTATTCAGCCTTTTATGAGCCATAAACTCTGCATTAACATTCGCATCCCAACACAACTGCAGCCACATGTTTTGTACCAAACATGCCTATAAGATTGTCATAACGGCCACCAGCACCAACGGAACCGACTTGTGTGACACCTTTGGAAACGGCTTCATATATGACTCCAGTGTAGTAATCAAGGCCTCTTGCTAAACTCAAATCAAGAACCACTTTTTCAACGCATCGTTTGTCCAGGCATTTGAATAGTCTCTCTAAGTCTGGACCTAGAAGAGTGTTTGAGACTTTTATATCAGAGTGTATAATCCATATTGGTAAAAGAAATTGTAACTATGCTGCTATTATAGGTAAAAAAAATGGGGGAAAATATTAAAAGAAACCCTTATAATTTACACTTTTTTTGTTATGAAAAAGCCATTATAAAAATAAAAGTTTAACAGAAAAAACCATTTGAGATATAAAATACAAGTGTTTTTCTGTCGTTTTTTCTAATACTTAAATGGAATTGAAAACAATAAAAGCAAATGAAATTGAGATATAAAATACAAGTGTTTTAGCATAAAATACAAGTGTTTTATGTACGCCATTGTTTTTTAAGCCAAAGTAAAGCTTTTAGGAATTAATATGAGCATGAGTATACTTTACACACACATACATACTTATACACATAAACTCACACATTGTATGAGCATGAGTATTGATTAGAGGGATAGAAAGAGTTTATGTGTGTGTGTGTGCATAAGTGTGCATGAGTATGAGTGTATATGAGAATGAGTGTATATGAGTGTGTGTGTATCCATCAATGTGTTGGTGTATTAAAACTACATACGTTTATACACCTTAAAAGGATAAAACTTGAAATGAGTAACGAGTTTGGAAAGTGTACACACTTGTGTGTAACTCGAATTTACGTATAAACCGAGAAATATAAAGATAATAAAGTATAATAACGATGTGCAGAAAATGAACCCAAAAAAATAATGTTTAGTCTTCCAAAAACGAAAAATACAAAAATCTTTGTGGTTATTGCGTGGCTAATTAGCCACGCATTTACCACACAACCAGATAGTGCGTGGTAGATGCGTGGCTATTTAGCCACGCAATAACCACCGGCCCTTTTCCTGATACTTTAAACCATTGTTCGTGGAAGTTGCGTGGCTATTTAGCCACGCCATAGCCACGAATGTCTGATGCGTTGATTTTCCGTCGTAAATGCGTGTCTAAATTTAGGGTCTCAGGTTGTGTAACAGATGCGTTGTTATTGCGTGGCTATTTAGCCACACAAAATTTGCGTGACTATTTTTCGTGGCTAAATACCCCTTTCTCTAGTAGTGTTTAGACGTGTTCGGAAGCGAATATTTGAGAGCTTTTAATTTTTATAAAAACATTTGAATTAAATAAAAAGTTTCATTCGTAAATACAAACTTGAAACTTTTTTTCTAAATTAAAAACTTTTAAATCCAAAATATATTTGAGAAAGCATATGAGAAAAGAACTCATACCTATTCTAAAAAATTTACCAGATTACCCCTAAAAACATCTTGTGAATTTATCTTAGCTTGTTTCACATCCTCTTTCTTTTATCCACGAAATCATATATGGAATAAGTGAATATAGTTTTGTTCTGTGTATAAACTTGCATATTAAACACTGATAAGACATCGTGTTATATGTATACTGTTTATTTCTTTATTCTCATATTATTTCTTTATTGATTTTCTGTTCGAGTCAAGGATTCCTTGATCTTTTTTGACATTTTCTTTCCTTGACTCTAGCATGATGTGTTTTACATATTAGGTCTCTATAAAAACCGTTCTGCAATGGTTATAGTTCTAATATTGAGTCTAGATCTATGAAATTAACTTTTACTCGTGATTTTAGTTGAGTTAAGTCCTAGAAACAATCAAGAGTATAAGGAAATAAACAATATATATATATATATATATATATATATATATATATATATATATATATATATATATATATATATATATATATATATATATATAACATGATGTCGTATCAGGGGTTTAATTACGCAAGTTTATAACTTTATATACATAACAACAAGATATTCACTTATATATATATATATATATATATATATATATATATATATATATATATATATATATATATATATATATATATATATATATATATATATATATATATATATATATATATATATATATGTGTGTGTGTGTGTGTGTTTGTATGTTTAAATATTATGACAATATGTTGAAATTTTATCGTATAGAAGAAAACAAGTTCCCATGACACGTAATTTCCAAGTTTCATCAATATTGGATTGAAATATTATGTCCATTTAACTTGACATTATACGGTTCGTACGGAGTAATGCCATAACTTCATAGCGTGCTTTTATAACTAATACTAGGTTATAAACCCGTGTACTACACGGTTGAGAAATTAAAATAAATTATATAATTAAGATTATGTTTAATTATAAACATAATTAAATAAATCTTCAATTATTAATTTGATGTTTAATTGAAAAAATGGCGTAAACAATCACTTACAAGATAAACAAATTGGAGGGCACTAACAATCTCAACTATAAATCAGTAAACCATTTTCAAGAAGTAGGCACACTCAATTACAAACTTTGGTCAGGCCTGATACAAAAACGCTTTTAGTTTGTCCTAAATGCATAGATTAGCAACATACTTTCATTTGGTAGGGCCCAATTTCCTTTGTAGATTAGCAACGTACTTTCACCATCAACCGACTCTACCTTTGTTCAAAATAGGAAAAAAGTTTTAACTAATTAAACAATAGTTTATAACTCCTAAATTTAAAAAATTGGCTGAAAGGTCTCATAGCTAAAAATCAAAATAAATTGCAATTACGCAATCGCCAAGCATTAATGACATGTAAACATGGTATAGACCTATGCAACTTATAACTCCCAGCCAAATGTAAAGGTCGCAAGAAGTTATGTTTTGAGTTTAAAATGACGTTTATTCATAAACTTTCACCAATGTTAAAAAGCACCAACATGGGTTTTTTCCTCCGCCTTTGAATAATAGGCATCACTACAACAAGAAAAAAATGATATGATATAAGGAAAGATGAAAATAATATTTGATCCGTAATAATTAAACTTAAATTAATCAAGAAAAGTAGTATATTAATAACATTCTTGTTTCATGCCACTGATCAGAACCATATAACATTGTACACACACATACACAAGAAGAACAAAATGTATTGTTTAAATGAGTTGCCATATCCTTGATGAGCGGGATTACAAGGTCCTATATGAGAACTCAATTCACAAAACATAGCAACTTATTTACATTTATTACATATAATAGCAACATACTTACACATATATGTCTGTTTCTATTATAATTAAATATAATGACAGTTTCGACCCACACACATATATAACGACTAAAATTCTGTTGGTCAAAAAAAAAATACCTTTTGATGAAGCATTGCGAACCAGTTGTTGATTTTTTCTGGGATGTGTGCCAAACAAAGTTTATCAATGGTTAAATAGTTGATGATGAATGGACTCACCTTCACAGCCATATTCCGAATTCACTTCTTACATCATGATCAGGATTTTATGTTATCCCCCTTATCGTTTACCCATACGACATGGTGCAATCTGTAGCTTTATAACTTGATTGGCTGGTAAGAATTAGTAGTAAGTTAGTTCGAAGAATGAAAAACTACCATTACAATTAATGCTTATAAATAAACAAATTTAAAAGTAGAAAGAAAAATCATCAAAAAAAGGAATCAGCTTTGACAACAAGCGCATTGGCTTTAAAGTTATGAAAAAAAATTATGATTTCACCCGATTCCACTATTCGCACCTCTATTCGGAATAATCGTCACCGCGGTCTTCCACATCATTAGTTGCTCTAAAGCATTCACCTCATCTGGATCGACCTAAACATTTCAAAAATCTAATCAATTTCTATGATTATATCATTAATTCATTATACTGGTTTATTCATACTGGAAAGGGGCGAGATACCAGAAAGAGAGAAAACAAAGAGCTTGAAACCCTTGAAGTATCTGTAACACAACTCTCACCTAAAACCCAAAAAGCGCATTAATCGACATGAATAATCATACTAGTGATTAATTATTTCAAGAGATACAACAATAGAGATTTTTTTTAATAATATAGAAGAATTAGGGCTAAAGGGGGGGGGGGGGGATACAGTGGCTTTCGATCACGTTTTCTGGTTGAAGAAAGAGAGAGGACGACGGTGGTGCGGAATATAGTGGTGAGCAAGGTGTGGTACGATTTAGTCACGGAAGCCATGGTTGTGGTGCAATGGTCCTCGTTGCTGAACATCTACTCCATTTGAATGTTCTCGTTGCTAATATCTGCTCCATTGGTTTCACGTAATCAACGCCGCGCAGAATGAGAATTGGCCAAACAACAACGATGGTAGAGTACATGGCGTATGGGGGATATGGAGAGCTGTGTAAGATATTGTGGCTGAGTGCATTTTAGGGTTTACATTAGGTTTTTAAAGAGACAGAGTGTTGAAAATTGGAAGCGCTGATTTATTGGGATAAATGTGGAAAGCGTATAAATGCACATTACTCTGCACGATAGAAGGAGAAATCGAAACAGTATTTGAGCGGGAAACTAAAGAGTGGGTGAATATTAGGAGGACATGTGGCAAAATATAGCTTTATAATATTGCCATATGGCATTTATAGGTTTCTTTTTATTATACTAGGTTAAAACCCGTGTGTTACACGGTTATAATTGATTATAACAGATAATGAAAAAAGAAAATTGACAACTAAATAAAGTATACAAGTAAAAAGAAAGCAATCCGAATCAATTATGGCGAGAATGAAAATAAATTAAAATATAATTTTAAGGCATGCCTTAGTATTAAATGGATAAAAACTCATTTTAATACTCATCGGAACATTAGATAAAAGTAAATTACGATGGTACAGAGAAAGATCAAATGCTTTAGTAATATATTTCGACGTTGAAGTTTTGCAATAAGAATGACTTCGTTCTTGAACTCATCATCCCCTTAATGAGATATTTCTAATAGCCGTTTCACTGCTACTTCTTGTCTGCATTCCAACACACCCTAAGAGATTAATGTTAGAGTTTAAAATAGTTCTATGCTACATGTCATATGATACTCTTGCTTCACTATACTTATAAGAAGTGTATCAAGGTGTTTTCTTTGACTTAATGCACAAACTACGGCTTAACAGAGATAGTCAAAGAAATAGGGCTTTCCCCTTAATTCCACCTTTTACAAATTTGCCTTTAGCTATTTTTTCATTACATTAACTCCCCAACCATGCCATCATTTTCTCAAATACTTTTTAAGCATCAACACTATACATTAATAAGAAAAGAAAAGAAATGAGGCCTAAGTTTACCTTGTATACGGGAACACAACCACATTCTCCAATCTTATTGTTGATGTTGAAGCCATTAGCTACCTTGCTGTGCTATTTAGGCTATAAAACGGTAGCTCATCAAGATCTTTCGTGCTAAAATTGGAATCATGTTTGTGGGTACCTATAAATTGGTATATTGAAAAGTTGCTATTGGTTAGATGATTTTCCAATAATCATGATATTATAAACAGTCGTCATCTTTTTCGTTTATAGAAGGAAAAAAGGACATGTTTCATTACCTCGTTTTTTCATGTGTGGCATTTTATTTTTCCATGCAAAGGCATACACTACTGTTGATAGAAGCAGCATACCTGAATAAATCGATAGGATCATGGTGAGTGCTCTTTTCTTTTTGTTGGTGCTCAAATTTAAGAACCCTTAAATTAGTAAAAGATAACAGTCAGTAAGGTTAGCAATAACGAAATAAGTGCAGAATAGCTCACATATCAAATTTAAAACCACAGAAAGCAAAAACCATACACTATGACTGCATCTTGTTGACTTGTTTTTTACTATATTTTTCCTTTAGGCCCTTTTGTTACGGCAAAACAAAATAGATTGTACTGCTTAAATTAGCAAGCATTGGACATGGACTCAAACTCAGTTTGACATAAATGGGACATCATTTACAAATTTTTATCCCACCCAAAAAAGGTGGGACATTGACTTACTCTCATTCTCATGTCCATCTAAAAAATGTGAATGGCCTGTCATCATCTAAATTAGCCTTTACAAACCTGGTTCGGTATTGTCCAGCGTCACAAACATAGTCGTAGGCTGCGTTTGTTACATGGGATGAGACGCAGCGAATCCTTGTTCCACCTTTTCGCACCGGACAAAAAGTTAAAATTTTTATCTCATCGACATCAATCTCAATCACAGTCTCTGTCCAATGCATGTCAAATGCAGTACAATCGGTTTTGTCCTACATACCAAAGTGGCCCCAATTTTTAAAAGTTGAACTACATAAAATTTAGAACATAGCGAAAAACATACACATAGTCCAATTCAATCAGATAATATGATACTGAATCAAGAAAAAAAGCAGAATTTTTAAAAGGAACCATGCATACCTGCTAACTCAGAAGAGATGGCCATTTTTACGTAAATATCATGATCTTCATTGTACTCTCTGATATCCACAACCAGTAGGGTATTATTAGAAGAATTTCAGAAAAAAAAAACAATAAAAACTTGAATTCTGATTCAAATCATTGCAAAATATAAAATATACCGGAACAAATGCAATCAATAGTGATTTGTATTGTTTGGTTTTAGTAGGTTACCACTATTGGTTAAATATTACGTTAAAATGCAAATTGAAATCACGTAATGTATTTATTAGGGTAGTTTATAAAGTTTCAAACCTTATGTAGGCAGTCATGACAAACCTCAAATTATGATTTCTAGAATTAGCCCCAGAAAGCACAATGTTAAGCGAATGATGATATACTAAATTTGACAAACCTTAAGCGAATGATGATGTTGGAACTCAAATGTTCTTCTATTCAGAACTCAAACTGAAATACAAGAAAGAACTACTAACTCTCTAAAACACTCTCTATGTTTTTGTGGTGGTGCATTACAATGAAGCTATAACCTCTATTTATAGCCAAGCACAGACTAAAAACAACAACTAGGTTCAATGAATTTAAACAAAGAGAAAACAAAGTTTGCCACCTTCTTCAACAATGGTGGGTTGGTTCTTCAACAAAGGTGGGTAAGTGGGTTGGTGAGACCAAGTTTGTGTTTACACTCACATTCTCCCCCTTAAACCAAACTTGGCTTCAGATTCGTTACGCCGATCAGGTTGCGCATTTCAATGTGCCTCACATATGTCAAAGCCTTGGTAAAAATGTCTGCCCTTTGATCCTTCGAAGCTACATATTCCACCATAATTTGCCCACGCTCAACACATTCTCGTATGAAGTGAAAACGAATGTCAATGTGTTTACTTCGACCATGAAACACAGGGTTTTTCATCAAGGCAATAGCTGATTTGTTATCAACATACAAAGTGATAGGCATGACATGATGTCCGGTGAGTTCCTTCATGAGATTTGCAAGCCAAATGGCTTGACATGCTGCCGCCGTGGCTGCCATGAATTCTGCTTCACATGTGGATAAAGCAACAGTCTTTTGCTTTTGAGATTGCCAAGTTACTACATTTCTACCAAGATAGAAAACCATCCCACTCGTGCTTTTGCTATCAACAGTGTCCCCTCCGAGATCACTATCGGTGAACCCAACCAAGTCTTCAATTTCACGACCCTTTCCATAGTTGAGTCCATAATCAACGGTTCCTTTTACATACCGTAAAATATGCTTTACTACTTGGAAGTGCAAAGTTGTTGGTTTTTCCATGAAACGACTTGCAATTCCAACCGAATATGATAAGTCTGGTCGAGTGTGTGTCAAGTACCTTAAACATCCCACTACTCGCCTATATTCGGTCGGGTCGACTTTTTCACCATCTTCATCCTTCTTGACCTTTAACTTTGGTTCCATTGGTGATTTCGCTGGGTTGCAATCTAGCATCCCAAATTGCTCTAAAATCTTCTTTGCATAAGCCGTTTGACACAAAGATATTCCCCACTTCTCTTGCGACACTTCGATTCCAAGGTAGTAAGAAAGCAAACCCAAGTCACTCATTTCAAATTCTTTTTTCATTTGATCTTTGAATTTGACAATGTCTTCGGTGTTCGACCCGGTGATGATTAAGTCATCAACATAGACACCAACAATAAGAGTTTTGCCATTTGTTTTCCTTATGTAAACCGCCGAGTCTTGTGAACATTTTGAAAAACCGAGCCCTTTTAAGCTTTTATCTAAGCGAATGTTCCATGCTCGTGGAGCTTGTCTTAAACCATATAGAGCTTTAAAGAGCTTGTACACCTTGTGACTATGGATTTTATCAACATATCCTTCCGGTTGGGTGACATAGACCTCCTCCTTGAGATCTCCATTAAGAAAGGCTGACTTGACATCAAGGTGGTGGACAACCCACCCATGTTGAGCTGCTAAGGCAAGCATAAGCCTTATGGTCTCAAGTCGTGCTACCGGTGCAAAAACTTCATCAAAGTCGATTCCTTGCTTTTGCACAAAGCCTTTTGCGACGAGTCTAGCTTTATGTTTCACCACGTTTCCAAAGTTGTCTTTCTTCACTTTGAATACCCATTTCAAACCGATTGCTTTATGACCCGGCGGCAAATCAGTGAGTTGCCACGTCTTGTTTTTCTTGATAGCATCCAACTCTGTTTGCATAGCCTCCTGCCATGCCTTAGAGGTTCCCGCCTCTTTGAAATTCAAGGGTTGATCTGCAGCTATCATCAACAATTCTCCAGGCTCAAGGATCACACTTTCAGCATTTTCATACACATCAGCTAGCGAACGATATCCTTGAGGCCCAACTTCGTTTGGATCACTTTCTGTATCGGATGAGTTTGAAGAAATTGGAGTGTATGGGGTTGTTTCAGACTGAATAGGTTCAAAATCTGGGTTTTCTAATTGATCTGGGTTGATTTCAGGGATGTTTTGGGGTGTTTCAGGATGTATTTGGGTCTGTGGTTCAATGATGGTAAAGGTTTTAGGAGTCACCTTTTCTTCTTCCTTATTTTTGTACCAATTCCATCATTCTTCTTCATCAAAGACAACATCTCGACTAACCCGCAACTTTCGATCTTGCAGATCAAATAAACGGTTGCCTTTCGTTCCATCCTCCACACCTAAATACACCATCTTTTTGCTTCGATCATCAAGCTTCTTCAGGTGACCACCTACAATTTTAGAAAAAGCAACACACCCAAAGACCTTTAGGTGTCCAAGGCTTGGCTTTTTGCCAAACCAGGCTTCATAAGGTGTGATGTCGGGAAGTGCTTTTGTAGGTAGGCGGTTAAGTAGATAAACGGCATGTCTAACGGCTTCTCCCCAAAACTCCCCAGGGACATTTCTTCCTTTAAGAAGACTTCTTGCCATGTCCATAACGGTTCGATTTCGCCTCTCTACAACTCCATTTTGTTGAGGCGAATATGGTGTCGTTAGATGTCTTTTAATGCCATTTTCTTCACAAAAACTTGTGAAGTCTTGAGAAGTGAACTCTCCTCCCCGATCTGTACGAAGTGCCTTTATTTTATAACCCGAACTTTTCTCAACCATCAACTTGAAGCGTTTGAAAATACTGAAGGCTTCAAGCTTCTCGGACAACGTGTACACCCACATCCACCGACTAAAGTCATCTACCAGAAGAAGAAAATACTTGCTTCCGCCAATAGAAGTGGGTGTAATCGGACCACATAAGTCCGCATGAACAAGTTGTAGCGGTTTTTGAGCCCGAAAAACCGCTTGGTTTGGGAACGAAGTTCTAGCTTGTTTGGCAATAACACACCCTTCACACACTTGATTTGGGTGTTCAATCTTTGGTACTCCGGTTGCCATATTCTTTTCTGACATCTTTTTTAAGGCAGGAAAGTTAACGTGACCAAGTCTAGAGTGCCAGATCCAAGCCGGTTCGTCTTTTGTTGCTAAAAGACAAATTGCTCTACCGGTTTTTAAAAGAGTTTTATATAACCGGTTTGGAGATCTTTTAACTCTCAAAAGTAGAGTTTTGTTTCTATCAAACAATGATAGAATTGACCCGTCCATAATAACTTGACTCCCTTCTTCCGTCATTTGTCCAAGACTAATAATGTTATTTTTAAGACTTGGAATGAAATATACCTCGTTAAGGAGTCTCTGATCACCATTTTTGCAATCGAATAAGATCGACCCTTTTCCCAAAATAGCGACCGTTGAACCATCGCCAAATCTCACGTGACCGGTAATGTTTTCATCTAGCTCATGAAACTTTAAGCGGTCTCCGGTCATATGGTTGCTAGCACCATTGTCGAGATACCATACCTCGGAATTCACTCGACTTTCTCCCGATGTAAGAAGATTAACACAAATCTTCTCTTCCAGCGATACCTTTCCGGATGTGACTTCTTGTGAGATTGCCATCATCAAGATGGGTTCTTCTTGATTGGCTTGAGTGAGGTTCGCCTCCTCACCATGGTTCTTTTTGGGGCATTCCGATGCATAATGACCAAATTCATCACAAGAATAACATTTTACCTTGCTTTTATCCTTTTTTGGCTTGTTAGATTCATTTCGGGGCTGATTTGAATCTCGTCCTCGGCCGCGTCCTTGACCTCGACCTCTACCACGCCCTCTCCCGACATGGCCTCCACCTCTTCCTTTCGAGCTAGAGGTTGATTCTTTCCCATTGTGTTGTTTCGAGCGGGACACCCACTCGGCGTGTGTGAGCAACAACCCTTGCTCTCTGTCTTTCTCTCCATATCCGCGAAGTCTTTCTTCGTGGGCCTTGAGTCGGCCTACGACTTCTTCAATCGACATGTTCTTCAAATCACCGAATTGCTCGATGGAGGTTACGATTTGCATGAATCGTATCGGAACGGCTCGAAGAAACTTTTTCACCACCGAAGTTTCATCGATTTTTTCTCCAAGTGAACGAATGCCAGTAACGATTGTTGTCAATTTCATGGCGAACTCATCAATTGATTCGCTATCCTTCATGCGAATCACCTCGAATTCACTTTTCAAGGTTTGAACTTTCGCATCCTTGACTCGTTCGGCACCCATATACATTGTTCGAAGCGTCTCCCACGCCTCTTTTGCCGTATCCTTCTCCGCTAACATGAGCAACACGTCCTCCGGAACTGCTTGGTAAATCGCAGCCAAAGCCATGCGATCCAAACGTTCTTCGACTACTTGATTTTGCACTGCTTCCCATACTCCTTGCGCTTGCATGTTTACCCGCATTTTTAAAGCCCACACCGAATAATTGGACTTTGTAAGTAGTGGATAGTGTAACGTCACACTTCCTTCCTTCCCCGTCCTTTGGACGTTCTCAACTTCGGGATGAGACGACGAGCTTGGTGTGGACATTCTTGGCGTATTCGAAAATTACGTGTAATTTATAAAAAAAATACGTGTAATTTATGAAAATTACAAGGATTAAAATGTAATTTTCAGAAGTCCAGGGGCTTGTTTGAAACTTTTTGAAGTATAGGGGCTATTCTGAAGTTTTTCTGAAAAATAGGGACCAATCTGAAATTTTTCGGAAATACAGGGACGAAAACGAAACTTTTCGAAACTTCAGGGACCAAATTGCAATTTCCTGAAACCTGCTACAGTGACGCTACAGTGACGCTACAGTGTCGCTACAGTGTCGCTACAGTGACGCTACAGTGTCGTCTTCTCCGGTCGTCTTCTCCGGCGAGATCTCCGGCGAACTGGTTTTTCCGGCAACTATTCCGGCGAACCTTTGACCGGACTTTTGGAGGTCTTCCGGTGGTCGAAAAATTCCGAAAAATATATATTCGGAATCGTGGGAACGCGAACTTTACAATGGTGTGCCCGGAAATCGATTTTGAGACAAAAAAATTTCGACCAAAAAAAAACGAGGGTGTTTAGAGAATTACCCCGGGAGCTTAACCAAGCTCTGATACCACTTGTTGGAACTCAAATGTTCTTCTATTCAGAACTCAAACTGAAATACAAGAAAGAACTACTAATTCTCTAAAACACTCTCTATGTTTTTGTGGTGGTGCATTACAATGAAGCTATAACCTCTATTTATAGCCAAGCACAGACTAAAAACAACAACTAGGTTCAATGAATTTAAACAAAGAGAAAACAAAGTTTGCCACCTTCTTCAACAATGGTGGGTTGGTTCTTCAACAAAGGTGGGTAAGTGGGTTGGTGAGACCAAGTTTGTGTTTACACTCACAGATGATACACTAAAATTTCACTCAAAAGTAAGCAACTAAGCAAGAAATCAAATCAATGAAAGCGAGCACCAAATTCAGTGACAAATAAGCAATCAAAATCAATTAACCTTAGCTAGAAGGGGTGGAAATCAGTAGTAGAAGCAACCAAAAAAAACATTACCAAGTGGTGGCCTGATGAGGTGTCAACGGAGATCTGAAGTTGTTGGTGGCATGTTGTATGGATTGAAGTGGAACATTGAAGTGCTTGAATTCCCTCACAAAAGAGGATATTGTGTTAGTTGTCGACTAAAATTGTGATTGAAAAGATTTCCCCGGTAGACAGAACATTAGAAAAAAAAAATTAATATCATAATTCCAAAAAAACATTATAAATAAGAAACAAAGAAACCCCACCATTAAAACCTTTTACTTGTTGCCTTATTCTGTCTTTTTAGTAGTTGGGCGACGGTGGGAGGCGCGATTTCAACATCAAAAATGTGCTGCGATAGTCCCCAAAATTGGAAGCTTGATACTCTCCAAGTTATATCTGTACCATCAAAAATGGGCTGTGATAGTCCCCAATATTGCAATTTGGAAGCACGCTAGAAATATTACATTTCAGATTTAAAATATCAACGTACCTGACCTATAATCGCATTAGGATGAACGATAGATGAAGGATGTATGAAGCTAGGGTTTATTAAATCAGCATTATTGTCTCTACTAAAGTCCGAAGCATATGTACATGAATTACAAAAGTTAATTCGTATATACAGACAGGGACAGAAGGAAGGAAAACATAAAAAGTGAATTACGGTTGAGAATCGTGAGGCGTCGACGAGAAAGTGCCCGGAGTAGACCAACGGCGACCTGGCGCCGGTATCTGAGGGGTGAAGTCGCCATTTCTCGGAAGTGACCCATTCTTGTGGGACAGTCGGCTGTGAATCCTGGACAATAGTAAAATAACCACTCACGAAGTTGAATTCATATTTTCATCCTCTATACAATGAAATTAGGGTTCTCCTCACAAAAAAGGGGGTATAAGATTCGAAATCAATGAAGATTTCCTTCCTGATTTTTTGCAATTAGGATGAAGAAATAGTGTAACCGTTCATCCGAGAATGATTGGCCATAGTAAGGAAAAAACGGAGAGAAGAATCGGAACCTAATTTCAAAAGAAACCGTTCCTGGTTTTTTGGTTCTGTTTCCTTATTTGTTGGGTTAAATGGATTCAAGTTAGAATCTAATCTTACGGTACATGAGGTTTTAGGCGGGAATTCAATGGGAAGTGTTCTAAGCATGTGACACGTGGCAAAACATAGCCTTAAAAAGTGCCATGTAGCACTGACATGGTTGCTTTATTATAATGTATAGATAAGATAGAAGATAGATAATTCTTTTGTCATTTGGTTTAAAATATTTAAGCATATTTATTTGAAATGTTATTAAAAATATACAATTTTCTTATAAATCTCTAACTCTACTTTTCTTTTAATGAACTATTGACTTTTTGTTTGAAAAGTCCATACGTGTTCATTTTATGCTAGCTTAGGGATGAGCAAAATTATTTGTAGTATCGAACATAATCGATACTGATATCGAATGGGGATTGTATATGATAAATTTGTTCGGTACTCGGTTCCTTCAAATCACTAAATAGATCCTTGGTACTTAATATCGATACCATCAAATTAGGGGAAATTCGATACTGGGTAACAATACCAGTTCCGCATCTCATAATTTATTCGTACGAACTACTAATGCGCTGGTTTTTTTCCTATATATTTTTCCTTTTCTTGGGTCCAAGTTAGGTCAATAGTTAACTTATTTGGATAAGTATAGGATGTGTTACATAGTCCTAAACATGGTTGTTAGGTTGATTTAGCCTTTCCAGACTTACTCTTTTCGTCTTTTTTAGTTTGTGCAAAATTTTCATCAACTTTGAACAACCATAAATCTCTCATACGTGATTACGAAGTCAGGTTGGGTCGATTCTTCTTATATGTGTTCTTTATTATCTTAACTTCAACTTATAATCAGGAAACTACTATTTTTGTGTACTAAGCATGTGATCTATGGCCTCAAACATGGACAGTTGGGCTGTTCAAAAATCAGTATTGCAGGAAAATGGTACCGAAGTAGTTGTACCAGACCAATACCATATACTCCCATTTTCTTCAGGATTCAGTTTGTCAAAATTTGACATTTTGGTTTTGGTACTTTGGTCGGTTTAGTTTTGATACCAGATCACCCCTAGTCTAGGTGACTGAACTTGGTATTGTTATCTTTGATGACAACAACAACAACAAACATAATGCCAACAGAAGCATAAAAAGAAACAATCAAAACCTAAACAAGGATGCATGTTCAACAACTCATGCAATAAATTAAACCTATAACAAAGTTAGAGTTTTTATACCTTTTTTGAATCTTGGATGAATATCGTCCAAATTAGTACCCCTCGAATGAAAGTCGCACCTTAAAGCAATTATCAAGGATACAATGCAATCAACTCCGAGCTCTATCCAATCCACCCAAAACCATGGTAAAGAAATTTCAAACTTAAAACCTAGGTTTTTGCAAACCTACATTGGGTATGAAGCTCTAAGGAAAATGAGGGATCAACACCAAGTGAAGGATGGTGGAAGGCGACGACTACCTAGGGTTTCTTCGACCAAAGCCAATGGGAGAAATAGAAGAGAGGGTGATGCCTCCAAGAAAGGGAAATTAGGGTTTCTCTTTGGTTTACCTGCTCCTTAAGTTATCTTGCCTCCTTTATTTATACTTGAGGCAAACCCTATTTCTTTTGGGCTTCCCCCAAGACTTTTATCATACCTATATGACTTTGGATTTATTTCCTTTAACCATTCGTAGTTTCTAGTTAATCCATATAAATTAACAATTAACAAACTAGTCCATTTTAATTCCACCTTTAACTTAATATGTCCTTAACAATGCTTTATATGTAACCTAAGATAGACCATATTATTTATAAAAATATATTGTACTTGTTGAAACACCAGACATTTTTCCAACATGTATTAACCTGTTAAAAAAGGAATGATTCCATATTATATTGGTTGCCTCTTGATTCTGAGTATCAGGTCAACAAATATGTTGAAGAATAAAGACCACGTATTGTTCCAAGTTGGGATATGCCAATTTTGAAGCTTATATAATAAGCTTACCAAAACCCTATAGATGAAACCACACCTTAAATCTTATTACCCTTGTACTAAAGCACTTCCTTTGTTTAATACCCAAACCAGATTGTCCAAACTGTCTTCATCTTCTCAAACAACAATAGTAAAAACACTTCTAACCTCGTGATTCCTCTATGCAACTTTCTGCTATAGGCAAAAGAAAGGATATATTGAACTAAAGGTTATATAATAAGCTTACCGAAACCATATATATAAAACCACACCTTCAATAATATTAAACATATACTAAAGCACTTCCTTTGTTTAATATGCAAACCAGATTATCCAAACTATCTTCATTTTCTCAAACAACAATAGTAAAAACACTTCTAACATCATCATTCCTCTATGCAATTTTCTGCTGCAAGCAAAAAAAAAAAAAGGGATACAACTGACGATTAACAAGCATGGAAGGAATTTCCATTATTAACCTAATGTGATGGTAAGTTACTTGATTTCAAGGGTATGTTCCCATTATTAATGTAACCTCAACTCGTTCTTTAATTCCCCATTAAACTTTGTTGTTTCTATAAACCCTTATTTTTATATGTTCTATACAGATTGAGGGCTTAGGATGTGATTAGTTCTAGTGGATTGACCTGCCAATTAGAAATGAATACTACATCTACACTTTATTTAAAATAAAATTCACACTTAACATGAGTGAGGATCGTGGTGGTTTAGCTTATATTGACTTAAAGTTCAAGGAGATGTAGTTTCAAATAGTGAAGGATAATGAGATGCTTGAATATATAATTAATTTGATGAATGATGAATCTATTTAACTGGCCAAATATACATTCATACAAATGATAGGTGTTCGTCAACATTTGAGCATTGTTTCATAGATTGTTTTTGCTTGGGAATTGGTAAAGGGGGAGTTATATATTTTATAGTTTTTAGAGTGATATATGTTAGTTATGGACTATTTTAATGCACTAGGTTATCTAAGGAAAGCTTAAGATCTTAAATGTTGGATGTATACTATTTTTAGTTAGTATATATTGTATATTATTGTTGTCATCATGCGTTTGTATCAATGTAAGTGTAAACAGTTATAGTAAATGGAATAGTTTATCCCTCTTTTTTTTAGTATCAATATGTGTTTTGTCTATTTTCCCTTGTTTACTAATGGAACAGGTTTTATAGGTGGACCACATGTGGTTGTTTGTTTTTTCATTTGTTTAAGTTTTGTTTTTTTTAAGTGTGACATATAGCATTCAATTAGTATCCCTTTATAAAACACATGATTGGCCACATAATCTAACAACCAACATTAGTTTCAACATGCACCTTTTTGCATGCATCATGACCAAAATTTTATAACTGCCATCGACACAAATAGGTATGAAAACATACATAAAGTGACAAAATATGGTAAATAATAGAATTTGATAACCAACATTATTCATACACTTTTTGACATAAAAGTAGCAAAAAGTTGTATAATCTGTTCTCGCATCTATATGTTTGCATCCATAAGTTCTATTAAAGAAGTATTCAAAAAGTTCTTTAAAAGCACAAACTAGGCAGACAACATCAGTCTAAATTGATTGGTTTCTTTATACTTCTTCCTTATACATTTTACCTTCGATATTTACTTAACTTCTTTATATTTCTCTTCGACCTCTTTACTTTACTCAATATACAATTACCTTGTGTTGGATTATTTAATTGGTTTTGTTAAACCTACACCTCAACCTGGTTCACATACACCTCATCTTGGTATAGCTGCACCTGTACACGTGCCTAATATTGTTCCATCTTCACCTACTTTTGATGTACTTACTTTTTATGTTGTTCAAATTGCACCTCATTTTGTTCCATTTACATTTGCTCATGATCCACCTGAACATGTACCTCAAATTATTTATAGCACATTAGCATTTAATGAAATACTATTGTGTTTATATGACATTTTGTTTCTTCTTTATTTTTAGTTTGGTATTTCTCTGTACTTTTTTTACATGTTGTCTTGTTATATCGACTCTTTTTGCAATGACTACTAACACGTCACAATCATTGATGCGGTCAAAGATACTAGATTAAACCTTATTATCCAATATCGGTAAGTAAGGGTCGAACCATGGAGTTCATGGTTGGCACTGTCGTGTCGATAACAAAGCCATACTAAAGTGTCACTCTATAGCAAACATATTACTACACTTGATCCGAAAATCAAACATACACATAAACCAAACCTAATATACGTATGAACTATAGATCCAAACACCAAATAAATTAAAAACCAAATCTTTTATAAAAGAAATCGAAACTAAAATTCATTCTCGAAACAGATCCAAACTAGGAGCCTAATGATTACTCCAAGATAGAAACTAATATATGTGGTTAGAGAAATTCGTGAATGCGGAATACTCGTAGTACAAGAGACGTTGTAAAACTGAAATATTGCAAATAAAAGTAAAATTAACCAACTACCATTTGTAAAATTGAAAAGCTACGAAAGTGACCCAAAGATGCCATAGATCTACTCAATGGATCAGTCTTTGCTTCCTGAAATTCGACCTAGAAGCCTCTATTTATAGTTGCAGAATCTGGTGGCTCGCGCAGCTGGCACTTGGTTTTCTCGTCGCGAGTCTTTCCTTATCCCGATTCCTCGTGTTTTGAATTTCAATTCAAATAAGATCACGTTCTTATCCCGAGCCTGGCGCCGCGAAGAATAGTTCTCCGTGTCACGAGCTTCTCTTGATCCCCTGTTTCTTTATCTCTATCTTCACCAATTTTACACTTAAAACCCTGCATTTTTGCATAAATACCAAACTAAGAACTAAAAGTGAGTATTATAAATCCTTTTACCACGATAAACCAACTAAAACTCGGTCCAATAACGCGTAAAATATGCAATATAAAAGTGCGTTATCGAACATCCCACACTTGTGTTTTACTTGTCCCCAAGCAAATAGAGCTTTTAAGCATTTGTATAAAAGACTCAAACTTTCTCGAAAATTCTCATTGTAAAAGTTTATAGTTATTTTTCAGAAGTTAAGTTAAAAATCAAATTTTAAGAAAAATGATCAGAATACCCTTGAGATCCATGACTTTCTAAAGAACTC
Source organism: Cichorium intybus (assembly GCA_023525715.1). Lineage (NCBI taxonomy): Eukaryota > Viridiplantae > Streptophyta > Magnoliopsida > Asterales > Asteraceae > Cichorium > Cichorium intybus. The sequence goes on along the minus strand of CM042013.1, from coordinate 38,459,874 downwards.
TTGATTACAAACTTCTGTATACAACTTGCAAACTTACTCGTTGAAATTCTAAAGGTCGTTAAGGAAATTCCATGACTTTCTATGTTGTTTGTGTAACGAGCTTTCAACAACGTTATCCCTACTCAGTTGACCTTAGATAATGAGGTGAGGGAAACTAGGGGTGAACAAAAACTGCACCGAATGCAAAAAACCAAAGAACCGCAAAAAACCGAAATCAAGAAACTGAAACCGATGCAAAGACCAACGGTGCAGTTTGCAATTTTATAAAAACCGCATTTTCGCGGTTCGATGAGGTTTTCACTAAAAATCGATGCTTCAAACCCGACCCACACCGATTATATATATATATATATATATATATATATATATATATATATATATATATATATATATATATATATATATATATATATATATATATATATATATATATATATATATATATATATATATATATATATATATATATATATATATATATATATATATATATATATATATATATACTTGTTAAATTAACAAGTAAGTCATTTGTCAAGTCACCTTGTCTTTTTGACACAAATTAACTTGCTAGAAATTTAGGATTTAGTTGGGTTTGAAGTAATATAATATTATCATACTATCATTTTTAAAACAATGGATTGAAAATAGGCTTTTAACTACAAAGTATTAAAATGACAAAGTGTAAGACAAAGATGTTGAAAAATTGTCTTGGAGTAATAGTCAGAGTTCTAAAAACGGCACCATATGCTACCAAAACTGAAACACCCATGTCTGCAATTTAAAAGAGAAATCGCCCCAACACGAAACCAGCCCGCTTCTAGAAACCGCAAAATTGAACTACACAGAAACCACACCCACCGGTTTTTAAACCTTCAAAACTGCACCCTTGGGTTTGCGGTGCGGTTTGGCATCAAAACCGCATTAACCCACACCCCTAAGGGAAACCACCTTTTTTATGTCTACCGCTCGAACAACATAGACCACTGATTGAATTTTCACTCCTAAATCCCAAACATATGATATTTCTAAATCAAAACTATTTTTAACTCCCGAATAAACTCAACTTATTTTACTAAGACTAACATCAAACGACTATGCAATATTTCTTGAAAAATATCGAATTGCTACAATTTTCAAAAATGTGTGTTTCTAAGATACAATTTCCCAAAATTTTTGAAAAAAATGATTAAAAATTAAAATTTTACACAAAAAGACTATCTTTTTCGACCATCCCACCATATACTTAAAACCATAGAACATCCTCGTTGTATAAAAGAAAAATCAAAACAAAGGGAGAAAAAGAGTTACCCCTTAGAACGACGAAACGTTTGACTGTTGGGATCAAATATATGTCAGGTTTGATTGTATGTTCCCATTGCTCGATTGATATTCCAGGATTGTGGCACAACAGTAAACGAGCCGGCATAATCCAAGTGAAGGGTACAATGACCCCACACTTGCGTTATGCTAACTTCCAAAAGTTTGGTATACAAAATCACATAGTTGGCTACTAGTATCCTCAGATTACAGTTTCATCAAAAAGAATAAGTTGCATGTATAAAGTTTTACACAAATTTCTAAACTAAAAATAAAATAAAAAATGAAATGAAATCAAAAGAGAACTAGAAGATACTGTCAGTCATCGTGGTGAGTTCCCGAGGGTCCGACACCGTCATGATCGGCTGTGGGAAATGGTGGCATCTCCTCAATCCCACGATTGAGAAATTTTCTGAGAGCCTATGCGTATTACCTTTACATAAATACCTATTTGGTGGTCATTTTGACTCACAATTTATTCTTTCTCCTTATCAAATCATTTCATAAATCCGAAAACCACAAGGGTCCATATATGTAAATATTTGACATCCACAAGTGCCCCTAGTTTCTAGAAAAATAATAAATCAACATTATTTTATGTACAAAGTATACGACATTTCAAATTTTTATTAAGCAAATAGTAATAAATATTATCAGAAGTGTCATGTGTGAATCATTCTAGCATAGTCATACATGCATCTAAATTTATGTCTGCAAAGTCCATGTCATGCAACATAGTGTGCATGCCATCTGAATACGAAAAAGAGTAGCGAAAAAACTCCTACAACAATAAAATCAACTATAGTGTACTCAGTCAGGCCTCATTACTCTATAAAGAAAATCGGCAATTATGGTCATAAATATCTGTGTTCTTTTTCTTGAACTTACGAAGTTTACTCTCAAAATGATTTATAGGAAAGGGTTTTATGGATTACGAAGTTTACTCTCAACCATCTTACCCCCATTAAATTTGAAGGAATGACATTGTTTACATTGTTTTTCATGGTTCACTCACCTAGAATAACAAAAACAAATATGAGGGACCTTTTAATCATAAAAACAATAGTTCGTTACGTCAGAATGGTTAACCTTTTCTTTTAACCCGTTGAGTTTTCTGAATATAATTTTGGCTCATATTTTTTGAGTAAATCAAATAAATTGTCCCTATGGTTTGTTATCAATTTCATGTTTCATACCTATTTTTTATTTTCATTCGGACAACCCCCATGATACTTTTTTTACAATTTTTCTCCCTAAATGACTTAAATAACCATTTTGCCCTTATAGGGATTTTAACTTCTTTTTGTATTTTATTTGATATTTATATTTCTTTTATTAAACTAAAACTGCCCCATCTCACACCTAAAACTAAAATCCTGATGTAGGTGTTAACTTATTAAATATTATAAATAGTTCTCCTCAGGCATGATAGTTGAGATGATCCATATCAAGAACCAACAAAATGTAAGCTTTGTTGTTTGTGGTGCCGTGGAGATTTTCAATGGATTATGTAGAAGAAGATGAGGAAGAATCGTTCCCTAGCATGAGGCCAATAAAGGAGAGTGATTGCAAAATTGAACACAAGTAACGTAAAAAGTAGAGATGAGGAAGAAGTTGTAGTCGGAGCGTTTGTTGCGACAATGGTATGTTGGTTGTTGTTGGAATTCTACTGGTTTGTTGGAGTTCTCTAGGGGACTGAGGCACTATGGTGCTTAAGCTATGACATGTTGCGTTTGATTTAGTTTTCAATATGCAAACGAGCCTCTCTAATCAATCTCAGACGGATTTGAACATTGTTTATTGAAATCTTCATAAAATCAAAATGAATTCATTGTACTAAATCTACAAATTGCTAAATGATAGTGTTGTTGTATCGTAGTTAGGTTTCATTTTTCTTCATTTGTGATGTAGAAACGAGGAAGGTCTATATTACGAGGTAAGTTTACATGAAGATTCTATATCGTATTTAGGTTTCATTTGTATCATATCTAATTGGCCATAATGATTATGAATTTTGGATTATGGATCTGAATATTGTTTCTGGAACTGTTTGATTACATGACATTGAAGCTAGCTATGTTCATTTCAACAAACACAAAAACATATCCAATTACTCCAAAAGCAAAACTAGGGTTTACTATGTCTTTCCCATTACTTGAAGGACGTGCAACAACAACTAATAAAAACGTTCTAAGATGGAAGTCCTTCTCTATTAATGACGAAGGTAGATGCTACATTAAGTGATCTGGCGGGAGGTCGATATTACATTCAGGATAATATATTTATTGTTACTCTTGGACTAGCAACTAACGTTGTTTACGCCGAATCAGCTCGATTGAGCCTTAACGCCGACGAATACAAATCGGACGAAATGGTTTCTTCTTGTTTTTCTTCATTTTAATCAAATTAAAATAAAAAATTTGTGATCGCTAAAGAGGGAAAGGTTTTATGGGAGAAACTAGAAATGGGTTTTTCGATTGAAAATTGAATTACATTTATTTATGGCTGTAAATGAACCGAACGTTCAATAAACCGTTCGTGAACTATTCGGCGGGAAGTTCATTTATGTTCGTTTATTTAATAAATGAACGAGCACGAACAAAAATTCTTGTTCGTTTAGTTAAACGAACAAACATGAACAATTGTCTCGTTCGTTCAATTATGTTCGTGAACGTTTGTTTATATTGTTCGTTTATGATCGTTTATGTTGTTCATTTACGTTTGTTTATGTTTGTTCCTTTAAGTTCCTTTTATGTTCATATACGTTTAATTGTGTTTGATTACATTACAATATTATATGTTTGTATATTTTCATATATGTTCGATTGTGTTTGTTTCTCTCTATTCGTTTATATGTTCGTTTAGCATGTTCACGAACATAAACGAACAAATATGAACAAGATAATTTGTTAAATGAACGAGCATGAACAAGAAAATTCGTTCGTTTATCCATTCGTGTTCGTTCATTTGTTTGGCTAACTTAAACAAACGAACATGAATAAGTTCTCGTTCGTATCCGTCCGATTCGTTTACAACCCTACATTTATTCTTTTTATAATACTCAATGACATGATAGTTCACTAGGAATGCCATAACATCTGACTAGACAGGTTTACCGGACTAACCCCTTAATTTGATAGTCAATAGTGTTTTTAACCCGAAATCCTTAAAAAGCAAAAAAAAAAAAAAAAAAACCTTTTAAACAAAACTAGTAGTTCATAAGATCACCATGTTATTTTTTCTAATAACTAATAAGACATCACAAATAAACAAAATTTTTGAGCTCGTATTAAATGCCCACAAAAAATTGTAAATACCCCACAAAATTCAGGTCAAGATGAAACATACCTTACATGTTCACAACATAATTTATGATATATTAGAAAGTATTTCTTAAAAACCAATAGCTAAAGACATAATATAAATTACAATCAAATATGATACTCGAAAAAAATTCAATTACCAATAACTCAGTTTTTATGTAAACGATCACGTGTGTGATTAATTTGATTAAAATTATAAAATAGAAACTTCCATATTAATTTAACATTGTAGCTAAACTAGACGATTAATTGAACATACATTCTTATATGTATAATTTACCAAAAGCTAAGAAGCTGTTTCATATTTGTTGATTGATAAAATTTTCTTTTACCAGGTCAGCTTCAGGATACGTACGTATCATGAGGTTAGCTTCAGGAAACGTATGTATCATGAAGCTGACCTGGTAATAGAAAATTTTAGGATTTATGATCGATTCAGAAGTAAATTTTAATGTTATCAAACGGTATGGTTTAGACCGAGTCAGATATAGCATTTTACTGAACCCGTAAGAAGTAATCAAACAGCCCTAATATGAAAACAAAATCTTATTTTATGTATAATTATGAGGATGTGATAGTTGTAGCCATCAAAGACTTCGTTTACAATAATGGTGGGCACTAAAGTTGGCAAGTCGGGGACGCGGGAAAAGTCGCGTCTCTTTATTGCTCCTATTCAATAAGACCGGCACATAACTCAGTTTTGTTTTACACATATTTGTTATTGATTTTTGATTGTATTCGTTTTAATTTTTTGAAACTAATAAAAATATCTAAAACTAATTTTTTATAAATTATATAATCCTTAACGCTATAAATTATCTTTGAAAGAAATCTTCAACCATAATTATAATAACTATAAGTCACTTTATTCTTCTCTTTAACTCATTGTTTTTCTTGCATAAAACATATAAGAGAAAAAAAAAACGTGGATTTAACAGAAAGATAAGAAAGTTGCTCAATATTATAGTTAAAGTTGAAATTTCTTATATTTTTCAAAATGCAAAAGAATATTGAATTTTTGTGCATAGCAGTATAGACCATGTAAACAGAACCCGTTTAGGACTTTAGCATAAACTATTAAAGTAAAACTGTTTTGTGGCCTAAATAAAAGTTATTTAAGATATTATTATACATAAATTTCACATAGTACGAAAGTCAATGTTTTCGTACGGCCAATTTTAGGGATTAGAAAAAGAATGAACCATTTTCCAAGAGGCAAACTCTTAAAATTCAGTTAAAAGGGTAAACGAATCAAACTGTGAACTGTTTGAGAAACGATTGACGAGAATTTGCTTATATTTGTTTATTTATAAAATGAACGAACACGAACAAGATTTTTCGTTCGTTTAGTCAAATGAACAAACATGATTATACGAACAGTAGTATTCTTCATTCATTTATGTTCATAAAAGTTCGTTCATATTTCTTCGTTTACATTCACTCATTTATGTTTGTGAATATTCCTTTATGTTTGTTCGTTTACATTTATTTATGCCGTTAATTACATTCGTTCATGTTGTTAGCAAACTAAGTTATTGAGCTATTTTTGTAATGAACGTTTGTTTAGCCTTTTTAACTAGGTTAACCCTAATTCGTTTTTCTATTTATAGTTAGCCCTAGCCGTACTTCTCTATTAGTTTACACATTTATGTTTGATTATTATATTACACTACTAAGTTATAAACCCGTGTTTAACACGGTTTGGATACTTATAAATTCACAAAAATAAAATATGGTTATATTGAATGATTGTTGATGCTTATAGGTTACTTATATGACACAAAATTAAACATCATGTATTTTTCATGTGCTTTGTTCACTTGAAAACACAGACAAACTGTAACCAAACCTCATTGTTTTATTGGTATCTAATTCTTTAAAATATTGGTTTCTAACTCTATGAAATTTAATAGCTAAAAAGGGTTCGAAGTAATTATTCTATTGTCATTACAGAATTCAACTCCCTCTTATCAAAATTCATTCATATAACTTATCCAAGGAAATTCATAATCTCCAAATGAAGCACCAAATTGCATAAAACAGAGTTTGCAAAAGCATCTTCTGGAGGTAAATCCTGCAAAAAATTATAACAAAATTAGGCCAAAACTCTTTAAGTTCTAGCTTTCTACAGATTTGCCACCATTTGTTTTTCCTTGTCATTTCTAAATAAAAAAAATTCAAAAATCATTTATCCAAACATACCTTGAATCCCTTGTTTTCTTTGTTCATTTGAATACGTAGACAAACTGTAACCAAACCAATAAAAACAATAAGTTGCCAAGATTATATAATGCAAAATTAAAAAAAAATGATTTAAGCTTACAAATTTCAGACCTGCATAGGCCATTTTGTTTTTAAAGTATAAATGTGTGTTGTCTTTCTTAATTTTTTTACCCCAATTTTTGTGTATTTTTTCTTTCACCCTTTCACTCTTTTGGTTTTTATTTTGGGCATAGCCATTTTGCTTTTAAAGTTTCACCTTTAATTATATATTAGTTAAAAAAACCCTACCTATTAATGTTTACCTTATAAAATAATCCAAATTACAGGTTAAACCACAATATCACCGACTAAATAATGACATGGACTAAAGAATTTAAAATTTGAATACGTGGAAGTACTCATTGAACTGGAATGTGTTTAATAGCATATATTAGAAGCTACCTGGAATTAGATTCAACATAATAAGATTTAGTTAATGAACAATAGTAATTAGTATAATTGAATCATATCGATGTTCAAAATAATTGGATTAGATCGTTAATCAGATCGGCGTAATCGAATTGTTGAGTTTGACATTCAGGCTTGACTTCGAAAAGTAATCCAATTTATCCATGTCACCATTTGGGTTCGACATTCATCTAGTCAATTTTAGAAAACGAAGCAAATCGCAGGGTCAATTTCAGGTTCGACATTCATGTACGACTAAGAAACCAGGGAACGAAGCAAATCGTAGAGGTGATCGAAATGGACGCTAATAATCAGGTGACTGATAATTATAAAAATGTTAATTCAGTAAAAAAAATAGTTTTCAACATTCATCTGGATAGATTTAATTATGTAATTTACTACAATTTTATTCATATCTGTAACTTGGATTCATTTATGTGAATTGGTTGCATTTTCTGAAATTTGAATTGATTTTTGATAATTTATGTAATACTTTAAGGACCATTCCAGCAAAAAAAAAATTCATCTGCACTGGTTACCTTCAAAAAAGACTATTTGCTTTAAAGTAACTTGCTTAGAAACACAAGTTTGTACAAAGTATGTTGCTTAAAAACATTTGTAGTGGTTACGTCAGGCAAATTTTGAAGCAAGCTTTTGGTTACAAAGTTATCTGTAGTGCTTATTATTGCTTAAGTTGCTAAAAAGAAAAACCTTTAACTTTTTTAAGTTTTAAGGACAATTCCTTCCAGAAAAAACATCTCTAGTATTTAGGTTCCCAAAAAAACAATTTGCTTTAAAGTAGGTTGCTTAAAAACACAAGTTTTTACGATGTAGGTTGCTTAAAAGTCATCCGTAGTATAAAGTAGGTTGCTTTAAAGTACCTGTAAGGTTTTTTATTTTTGAGGACCATTCCTGCCACAACAAAAAACATGTCGTCTGTAGTGGTAATGTTGCTAAAAAAACCATTTGGTTTTAAAGTAGTTTGCTTTAAAACACAACTTTGTACATAGTAGGTTGACAAAAACTTTATAGTGGTCATTTCTGGAATATTAGTTATTTTGTTCTACAAAGGAGGTTGCTAAAAAATAAAAATAACATTAATTACAAAGTAGGTTGGTAATTACCGTGGTCTTGTATAGGCTTGGTCCGAAAAATTTTGTGTGAAAAGTACCCAATTAAAGTGCATTAACCGTATAAATTTCAGTAAAAAGTGTTAATTTGTTTTACAAAGTAGGTTGTTTAAAATACCATTATCTACAAAGTTGGTAGCTAAAATCCGTGGTCTAGACTCAGGCTTAGTCCGAATATTTTAGTCTGGAAACGTACCTTCTTTTTCTACCTATATTGATAGAGAAAGTTAAGTAATAATTCTTCTTTACTACAATCTAATAAAAATCATTTTTAACACTTACACAAAGGCAGAGTATGCTTAGATGTAGGTCCACTCCTACTTACACCATCAAGAAGATTAAGCAAGTGTCCAAAGACCTTATGATTTGTTCTTGAATAACAAAAGAAACAAAACATGAAAAAGACGAATTATACCGAGGGTAAAGAAGTCAAACATTTTATCAAGAGCTTTTGAAAGTTGGGAACCTTCCTAAGATATGACCAATTACATAGCTTCAGTTTTCACCTTTTTAAATGGGAAAATAGACAACCAACCTGATAAAATATAGTAGAAATAAACCACGTTGAAATCATATATAAACGAAACTTGCTTTTTAAATAATAAAAGAACATCCAAAACGAAAGTTGTTTTTTTTGACAAATTGATTTGCAACGTACCATTCAACAACTGCATTCTTATGTTTGAATGTGAAGCTACACAAAAATAAAGGAAAAATTATTCACCCAATATGATCAACAAAAAATTTGAAAATACAATAAAATAGTTGGTAAAGATAACTGTGCAACTCAAGAAAAGCAAGTAAATTGCAAAACTCTATTTGAATTAGCCGGAGTCAAACTGCATGGTGATGCAAAGGAATAGTTTGAAACAGTAAATATGCAAAACTTGGCATTAATGAGAAAACATGACATTTGAAAACATTCTAATATAATTATTAAAAAGAAAGACACAAGTGGAAACGAATCCATGTCTCCTGGAAACACAATAGAGCTTTGGCTAATTAAAAATCCCATGAATCTCTACGCTTCTGGCGTAATCATTCTCGAATAACAACAGTGTGAGTATTATGTCTGTTCGCGAGTATGAATGGCTGAATGTGGATTGCAATTTGCGATTACCCAATTAAGGGTGTGCCAACGTACAACCGAGTTAATTACGTAATTTTGAACATAATCACAAAAAGAAGGGAAATAAAAAGAATAAAGGGAAGGGCTTACCATTGCGATTGTAGACCTAACGATCATCACCAAGAAGCAATAGAAACGGGCTGCTTGTAAGAAAATAGTCGAAGGGCTTATAGTTCCTGATCGTTGGTTTCTTAGAAGCTCGGTAGCATCAATGGTATCGTAATTATTGATTGACGGCTGGTGAGTTGGAGAGAGAGAATTTATCATCATGCTCTGATCCCTAGATGTCGAACCATCTTCTGGTGTAGTTTGTTGTTCCACAGAAAAAACAAAATAGTGAAGCAATGAAATCGAAGATTATGCTATTCCACCGAAGAATCAGAAGAGTTTGGCAATGAAATCGAAGATTTAGCAATGAAATCGGGAGAAAAGATAAAGATGAAGGATTCAATAGAGCGTGATTTGGGGGAAATCGAGTATAACCAGATATAAATTGCGATGAAGATTTAGGGAGCGATTCAAAATCGGTAATTATAAGATGAATGTTTTGCTGATTTTTTGGGATACGTTTCGAATTGTGGTTCCTTGATTTTAGGAACGAAGTTAAAGTGAAGAAGAGTTATTTAGGCGGGAAAATAAATTGCAGTAGCTCTTAGAGGAAGCCACGTGTTAAAATATAGCTTTAGAAAATTGACATGTGACATATAGAGCTTTCTTTTATTATAGAAGATAGATATATAAATATAATCAGTGAGAGTTAACGTGAAGTTTCTAACAGTGATATAACCTTTTCAACATCTGATTTCATAAAATATCAAACGTGATATAACCTTTATATAATCTAGATTTCATAAAATATAAAACGTGATAATGCTAAAAATGGCCAACATATGAGAAGTGTTGATTATCGACTTTTATGGTTCTTGATTTTGATGTTTATATTCATTTACGTTCTTTTATTAATCAACTTTTATGGTTCACTTACGACCCTAAACTCAATCAAGTCTATGTTACTTTTTTCTAAAAGAAGTAGTAAAAAGACTTGAAGTGATCCGGACTTAAATATCGTTACGTTGGAATAAAAATATCCAAATGTATAAGCAAAATTACCATTATTACACTAAGCATAATCAGGCTCTACGAAGGATCGGTCCAACCGCCCATTTGTGAATTTACTAAAATACCTCTTTCATGAACCTTTGAAAATGATATTTATTAACTTAAATGGATTTTAGTGGGTTTTAGGCTAAGTGCCTTCCTTTGTTCCCACATGAAAAGTGGTACCACGTCACTAACACATCAACTCTCTTGCTTACCACACCACCAAGGAAATATCCACCACTCCACATCATCTAATTATTTTTTTTAATTTAATTTAATAAAACTCCAATTTTTTTTGACTTAATTTAAATACAAAAATAAATAAAAATACTAAAAATTAAAATTTCATTAAAATAAATAAACATTACAAATCCTAAAAATTAAAACTTAAAATCCTAAAATGAAAAATTAAAAATCCTAAAAATAAAAATTAGAAATCCTAAAAATTAAAAATTACGAAAATAACAACTAAAACGCTACTCCTCGTCGTCGTCTTCCATCCAATTTTCGTATATATGCTCCGTCAAATCATCGCGAATATTGTCGTGCGTTTCTTTGCTATGTATTTCCAGAGCACGTGCAAATTATTGGGGATTACGGGGTACAAATTGTTCGTGCAGATTTGCGACGTCGTACGGATTATACATACAAATTGCCCGACCTTTTTCTTGTAATATCATATTGTGTAATATGATACACGCGTACATAATGTTTACTATTTTATCCTTATCCCATACGCGTGAGAGATATTTGACAATATGAAACCTTTTCTTTAAAACACCAAAAGCTCACTCGACATCCTTCCTTCCCGATTCTTGGGTCGCTTTAAACATTTTTCGTTTTTTATCGACCGGGTGTTGATAAGCTTTGACAAACGTCACGTACTCAGGATATATCCCATCCACAAGATAATAACCGTGTTTATATTCATTCCCATTCACCACAAATAGACAAGCCAGCGCCTTGCCGGTCAAAATATCATTGAAAATAGGCGACTCATTAAGCACGTTTATGTCGTTGTTTGACCCAGCGACTCCAACAAATACATGTCAAATCCATAGGTCATGAGATGCGACGACTTCTAGTATGATCGTTGGCACTCCGTGATCGCCCCGCGTATACTGTCCACGCCATGCAGTTGGACAGTATGATCAAGGCTACCGAGCATTCTTGGGAACCCATGTGCTACGTGATGGGCTACATATAATTCTTGGACATCACTCTTAGTCGGCCTATGCAAATATATGTGCCCGTAAAGCTCGATAACATACTGAGCAAACAAATACGTACATTCACGGGCTGTTCTATCGACCATATTTATATAATCGTCTGTTGAGTCCGAAGTCTGGCCCGTCGCTATAAGCCTAAGTGCGGTTGTTACTCTCTGGTACGTGCTAACCCCCTTCTACCTCTACCATCCCACCGCAATTGGAATTCTTCGTAATTCTCAGATAAATCATTACACAAACGAAGGACAAATGATTTGTTTAAACGAAAACGTCTCTTGAATTGTTTATCATCATATAAACAATCTTCTGCAAAGTAATCACGTACCACATGTTCGTGTGCAGCCGCTCGATCTCGGTTTATAGTCTTTCTCGTCTTTTTAATGGAAGCTTCATTTTGTATTTTCCGACGGAGGTAACGAGCTATCCCAGTCACAAGGGTCGGGAAAAACGCCTCATCATCGGATGACGATGAAAACTCTTCAAGATAGTGTAAATCATCCATTTTTTTAGAGAGAATTGGTTGGTTTTGTATATGTAATTGTTTAAAATGTGGGATGTATATATATATATATATATATATATATATATATATATATATATATATATATATATATATATATATATATATATATATATATATATATATATATATATATATATATATATATATATATATATATATATATATATATATATATATATATATATATATATAGAGTAATAGGTTCAAATGAGAACCATTAAAATATTGAGAACTAAAAGAACCAATCCAAGTCACACATTATTTTGATCTAATGGTTATGGGGTTTGATCGTCTACAACGCGTTCACACTTGTTAAACTCTATATATATACAACCCTCCGATAAATTGCGTCAGGTGATGACTCTTCTTAAAGTGAGGACTCGTGAGGACACCTTAAAAAATTGAAAAAAATAAAAATAATAAAAATAATAAAATGGATCATACAACTATATTGGACAAAAAAATTCGAAAAAAAACTTTTGGATCATTATTTTTTATAATGAAACAATGATCCAGAAAATAAAAAAAATTTGGATCATTACTGTTTTCAATGATCTAATTTTTTTTTTCAATTTTTTTTTTTTATAATGATATAGTTTATTTTATATTTTTTTCAAGTTTTTTAAGGTGTCCTTATAAGTTCTCACCGAAAAAGAGTTCTCACTGGAACGGTACCTATATATATATATATATATATATATATATATATATATATATATATATATATATATATATATATATATATATATATATATATATATATATATATATATATATATATATATATATATATATATATATATATATGGTTAGGATCCGGTAGGAACCCAAAATCCGGTAGGAACCGCGAAGACTTTTCTCGTCCAATCATTCTCATAAGGGCAATAACGTCAAAACGTCTTCCTTCGACGTGACGCAATCACGTGCGACGCACGTCCACAAAACGAAATACGAACTAGAGGATTTATTAAACGAAATACGTCCACAAAACTTATATATATATATATATATATATATATATATATATATATATATATATATATATATATATATATATATATATATATATATATATATATATATATATATATATATATATATATATATATATATATATATATATATATATATATATATATATATATATATATATATATATATATATATATATATATATATATATATATGGTTAGGATCCGGTAGGAACCCAAAATCCGGTAGGAACCGCGAAGACTTTTCTCGTCCAATCATTCTCATAAGGGCAATAACGTCAAAACGTCTTCCTTCGACGTGACGCAATCACGTGCGACGCACGTCCACAAAACGAAATACGAACTAGAGGATTTAAATGGGTTTTTTTTTCAACGTGATTTAAGCGGGTTTTTTTTGTTTTTTTTCCTTTTTCGTTTTTTTTTTTCGTTTTATTTATTTATTATTTATTTTTTCAAATTTTTTTATTATTTTCGATTATACTCGGTTTTTAGTGTTTTATTTTTTTATTTTTTTTTATTTTTTTATTTTTTTTGAATGCTACAGTACTAGATTTTTAATTTTTTTTTTTTTTGTTTTTTTTCATTTTTTATGTATATTTTTTAATTTTTAATATTTTTTAATCTTAAATTTAACGTTTTTTTTTCGTATCTTTAATCTAATCATTTTGGATCATGATATTTTTAATCATAACATTTTGGATCATGTATATTTGGATCATAACATTTTGGATCGTAGTTTTTTTTGCATCTTGGATCATAAATTTTGAATCATTTTGTCGTTGTATGTATTTTTTAACTCATTTTGGATTATAACGGCTGTTGGATCTTGAATCATAACGAATTTTGGATATTGGATCATATGTTTTGAATCATAACACATATTTTGGTTTTAATATTTTTGGATCATATGTATTTTTTTGTTATTTTGATGAATTTTACTTAAAAATATAAAAATAAACACGAAAAAAAATCTTTTTTCAAAAAATCTTTTTGCAAACTTATTAATATAACATCTACAATGATCCTTTAAATTTTCATAATTTTTTGATTTTTTTTTAATTTTTGATTTTTTATAAAAATAAAGAATAAAAAATATTTTTTTTTCAAATTTTCATAATTGTGCTTGTTTTGTAGAGAATTAAATTTTAAGAACTTTTGTTTTTTCAGAATTTTTTTCAAAGAAAAAAAAGTTATTGCCAAAATACAAACTGGATGGAAAATAAATAAAACCCATCCAATCATATGCTGACACTTGGCGCGTGGAGAGTGGGACACGTTGCTTCTCAATTTGGCTGGAAAAGTGACCATGAAAAGATTAAAATAACCTTAGAAACTTCTCTTTTCCTCCCTTTTAGTTTCTGATATTAACAAAAACAACCCCTGAATTTTAATACATGATCATTATTTGCACACTGAATCTAATCCATCCATTTTTCAAGATTAAAGGTCCAGATTTGTCCTCGCGGTTCTTACCGGATTTTGGGTTCCTACACGATCCTCCTTCTATATATATATATATATATATATATATATATATATATATATATATATATATATATATATATATATATATATATATATATATATATATATATATATATATATATATATATATATATATATATATATATATATATGATTTGAAATTTAAAAAAAATTATTTTTTTATTAAAAACCCTTCCAACGGTTATTTTATCCTCCAACGTTCATTTCCAGCTTAAACTCGCATTGCCCGTCGTTGCATTCTCCACGCCGAGCCACGGCGACGCCACCCACGCCAGGGGGCGGTGTGCCACGCCGTCGCCAACGTCCACATAGATACCACACCGGTTGCATTGGGTGTACTCCGCACAGCCTTAGCGGAAGAAAAAAAAGAAAAGAATGTGGGTTTGTAAATAAAATGATGTTTAGAATATTCAGATGGTTTGAATAATTGAATGACATTTTCTAGATGATCAATGTAAATTCGTATACGAATTTTTTTAACATAAATTCCATTAATTAATATAAGTTAACAATTTTGTTGGTTGAAAACATCGATTTCCGGATAAACTACAAATAACTGTTGTATATATCTATCTACTATAATAAAGCAAGCACTATAATGACACATGGCATCTTTCTAAACCTCTCTTCTGCCACTTGTCAACACAACATGCAGTCCTAGAATATTTTCCTGCCTTTGCAATTAATTCATCGGTTTATGAAGAATTTGATAAAAAGCCGGTAATTTCGGGCCCAATGTAAACCACTCCGAAAATAAATCCCTAATATTTTGGCAAGTTCCTTATTTCTCTCAATTTGAAACTGATTTTCCTAATCCTGGCACTAAGCTCTTGAATATTTTCCCCTCCACTATATATCGCGTCTTCCTTCTAACCATTTCACATACTCTCCATTGTTGTGGCTTCTCTGTTGTTTGCAATTCCTCTTTCCTTCGCTTACCAGATTTCAATCACACTATCTTTTACTCCAGAAAAGTGCACTGATATTTTGTTTCTCTAATTGCTTAGCCAATCTGCTCTACGTTTTTTTACCCAACATTTTATTCCTTTTCTTTTCTTCCCAGCGACGAATACTTCTGCCATTTGTCATCAAGTATAGTGAATTAATCCAACTCTGTATCTTCGGTGCCATATTGAGTCCCAAACCTCCTTCAATTGAGCAAAAAGGTAAATACTCGATTTTTGGTATTGATCAAAAGACATGTTTGTGTTTGTGTTTACGCATTGTGAAAATTCTGTTCTTTTTCTTGGTTTCATTGAATCAAATCTTTGATTTCTTTCAATTTCATTTGATGTTGCAAGGTTATCTTCAATCCTGTTGGTTGTCTTCTTGACCTACAACAATGAAGCCCTAGCACTTAAATCCCAAAATTACGAAGTTTTATGTTTATCGATTGCAAGTTTTCGTTGAATCATTAAATTTGCTTGAATTATCTTTTGTTTGTTGAAGTAATTACTCTATTGTTATATAAGTCAAATAATGGAATACAATTTGTCTAATGAATTGTTATGTGTGCGATTTTCAGGTCGATCATGAATTTGATTGATATATTGAACAGGGGATAACGGATTGCCATTAGTTTTGGTAGAATTTTAGTAGAGGTTAAGTATAAAAGAGACAAGACAATAGATATACTCCTCTTTTCCCTTCCAGTATTCTCAAATCCATTTTCTCTCCTTTTGCCCTATAACTGTCTATTTACAGAGGTGGTATTTGGATAGGTATTGTAAAAAAAAAGAGAGAAAATCTTGGGATCTTAAAATGAAAGACGGATAGTTCTGTTAATTTGTTTTCAACTTCAATAACCCAGCTATTTGCTTTTTATCATAAGTATTTTTATTAAAAAGTTCAATGGGTATTATAAACATGATTGTCCTAGGTCAATAATATTCTCTGCTTTTGATTTTCAGAAAAATGTTCATCGCAGGCCTACACTCTCTATTTGTGAACATGATTGTCGTTCATTGTGGGGCTACACTTTGTATTATAAACATGATTTTCCGATGTTAGTAAATTTATTGTTGTAATCCCTCTTTTTTATGAGCTTAAATTATAATGTTAAGCTAATTTGAAGCCATGTACATATGACTTGCTCTTTCCTATCATGGTAATTTAATGGATGCATTGTCACTGTTGATTATTTAATTAAGAAAATAATTCATGGGAACATTTATACAACTATTTACATGCTAACCACACACAATTCTTTTTTTAAATGTTACACAGGCATTTGCCTTCTTCAGCTTGCAAGATGGAGGTTGCTAAAAGGTCAAATTGTTTTTTATGTCCAAGCAGGATATTCTCTAACTAGGGTGGATCGAGTTGTTAAGTGAATATTCTTATACATCCAAATTAGATGAAAAGACGGGAATGTCCCTGGTCAGCTATGAAATTGGTGCCCACCACAAGTTAATCACACCCACCTTCATCATCACTACTAAATGCAGTCACCGACTAATCTAGAAGGTTTGGGTTTGGGTTTAAACACTGTCATTTCCAAAGCTCTTAGTGAATGTTGGTTCTGGTGGTGGTAAAGTACATTGTCGTTTTAAAATAAATACTACCCTAAAACTATGGGATGGTGCTTATTCCACATTAGAAATCTATTCCTCTAATACACATTTCTTTATTTTGTCCTGTTTTCCAGTTATGCTAAAAAGAGGGATTAATGTGCTTGCTGAGCTTGATGTTCCTGTACATGTTGTATCCTGGTAAACCTCATATATAAATATTCTCATGTTTTTTTGTCTATTATAATACATCATCAGACCCAAACATTTGCTGTCATTTTTAGGGGAGTGGTTATCGTGAATTATGGCCATAAAAATGTTTATTTCTTTATTTTGGTAGGTTTGGTCCTTCTCTATAAAGGTTGTTTGTTCCTTTGGGTTTTTCAGTAATAAAGATGATGTGAAGCAAGTTGAGCTTCACAGTGAAAGCCTAATACAATCAACAGCTCCCAGAAGTGTAAGTTCTTCACAATTGAACTTACTTAAATCAACAAAACGATGAAACTTCTCACAAGCATCTTTCTTGAAGATGCTAAACTTAATCCTGCTACTAATCTCCTGTATAGAATGTTGACATTGCAATCTATTCACTGAAGAGATTGATGACATTGCAATTATCGAGGTTCATTTATTCTCTAATTCAGAAAAATGACACATTTGTATATACTTGACTAATTATGTGTGTTTTTAATGAAGGCTGGATTCGGTGGGACCCGCTATGCAACTAATATAATCTCTAGCTCCAGCCTTGCTGCTTCCATTATAACAACAATTGGAGAAGAACATTTGGCTGCACTAGGTGCATCACAATTGCAAATCAGGCATAATTAAACATGGGCGCTCAGTTAGGTGGTTCTTGGTGGGCCATATATTCATTTATTCGATAATCTCCTGTATATAGCTTATTGTCTATTGATTGTAAAGACATGGTTACTAATATTAAAGGTTAAAACGTTATTTAATTTATTTATAAATCTCAATTATCATCAAACTATAGAAAAACAAGATGCTATTTGTTTTACTTCTTAACAAGATTCCCGTTGTCAATTATTAGTGGTTATGTTTACATTCGATTAGAAATTATTTAATGTTTAACTCAAAACTATATAAATTCGCTCAATCTTTGTAGGTCTCATTGCTTTTGGGGTAATTACAAGTATTACTGAAAAACCCAATGTATATTTTCCGTTAGGGACTAAAACAAAAAAATGGATCCATAATATAAATATTTATGAAAAAGAATATTAAAGCATTGGACAACATTTTTCTGGAAATAAATATTCATTTTAGTATTAAATTTTACAAAAAATTCATTAATAACATCGTTCATTTTAGTATTAAACTTTACAAAAAAGTTCATTAATAATATCGTATTTTTAAAATAAAAATATTTTTCTTAATAAATAAATTTTTTTATTTATCAACTGTGTAATACACGTGTTTGTAAACTAGTTTCTGTTATAAATTGGACTAGATGGATGACAGTCGGCATTATATATTCTTCCATTTTGTAAACTAAATTACGTAACTAAAACCCATGAAAGATGTTTATTGAGAGTTTTTAAAATATACATTTGTATAAGACTAGACGGAATGGGTGAACGGATGCCGTCGGTATCCCTGCTGGCACTCGATGCCGGCGGCATCGACCATACCGTTTCATCGGCATAAGTGAGCGGCATTGCCTATCGGCATGTTCGCGTAGTTGATTTCTAGCCGTTGCAAATGGAATGTGAACGTTGGAAAGTATCCGTTGGTAAATAAAAAAAAATTAACTTTTAAAATTTTTACCTACAAATATATATACCCACCTTCTGATTAATTTAAACAGATTTTAGCAAACCACAACCAAAAGAAATTTCATATCTTTTACTCTTTCATCTATATGGCTCAAAACTCAAACAACCAAAACCCAAATTTTTTTGGGTTTGATCCGTCATCCCCACCGCCATACCGTCCGCAATTTGAAACGTCAAATCCGTTTAGTTTATACACCCAATTCCCGATGACCTCGCAACAACCATTTCCACAATTCAACCCGCTAATGATGCAACAAAATTTTACCCCATTTCCACAATTCAACACTCAATACCAAACGCCATCTCCACAAACTCCACACACCCCAAGCGCACCCATATCGGTCGGGGAAGCGAAAAGTGAACCGGAGGAGATGCCGATTCAACAGAAAAACAAGGGAAAAGGGAAGGCAAAAGCACCGGTCGAGGAAGCGGAAAGCGAACCGGAGGAGATGCCGATCCAACGGAAAAAAAGGGAAAAGGGAAGGCAAAAGCACCTGTCGAGAAACCCCAAGGGTGGGCGAAGAACAAGTTATTGACTCTCGAGGAGGAGACAGAGTTGGCACGGGCGTGGATCGACATATCGGAGGACGCATCCACCGGTAAAGACCAAGGGCGCGACAAGTTTTGGTTTCGCGTCACGAACCGCTTTCGAGTCGGCATGGACCTAGGAGATGATTACCGATCTCAAGACCAATGCACCACCAAGTGGGCGAATATGAATAAGGAGGTGTTACATTTCAACGCGATCGTAAAAAATTTGAAGGCGCAATGGTCTAGCGGGGCTAGCGATGCGACGATTTTGGAACGTGCTAGCTACATGTTCCAAAATGATATGTTGAAGCCGTTCAAATTTTTGTACGTTTGGAACTTTGTGAAAGACAAAGAAAAATGGAAGGACGGAAACCATAATAAGAACAAACGAAGCAAAACCGACGAAAGCGGGTCGTATCACGATACACCGAACGCTCATATAGGAGTGGATCTCAACGATGATAACGACGACATACTTGAGGTCGAACGACCAACTCGTCTGATGGGTCGAGATGCGCAAAGTGGAAAGGCAAGAGAAAAGCGGCGTCTTCACACTCGTCGGTTACATGTGGTTCCGATGAGATTCAACAAATAAGGACGGAGTTTTCGGGTTTGCGTACAACTTTACAAGAACACATCGAATACTCGAAGGTTGTGAATGCGGACAAAGAGCGCCGATCCGACATGAAATTGTTGTTTGCCGACGTTAGCCATTTGTCGGGTGACATGTACGAAGCGGCGATGGAGGTGAAGCGGGGTATTAAGGAAAAATATAATTTGTAGGATGGAGGTGAAGCGGGTTTGCGTTGGATGTGTAGTTTTCTAAATTTCGTAGGTTTAAAATTATTCGTATCGTGTGTCGTTTTTTTAAATTCGTAGATTTTAAATTATCCGTTGTATGTCGTTTTTTTTAGTTTTTATGTGAAATGAAATGTTTTATTTTTAGTTTTGTTTATTTTAATTTTAGTTTTGTTTATTTTAAAATTAAATGTGACAATTAAAAAAAATCAAAAAGAAAAAAAAAGTTTCATAGGCATCCATTCCATTTCATAGGCATAGAAAATCCATTTCGTAGGCATCCTACGTGGATCCTACATGGCACGCGATGACGATGGTCTCATAGACATTCATTCCCTTTGGTCTAACTAATTTGAGGTCGAATCTTAGAAGAAAACTAGTTCGTAATCCAATAGCGTTTGTAGTAAGGGATAACATTTCTTTAAGGACAGTATTTAATCACGTCCTCATATAGATTTCTTCATTTATGTTCGTATGTACTTTTATGCAAATTCGTATTAATGTTCTAACATGCACATGTCATTTCTCTTGACATTAATTTTCCTTTGTGCATGTCATGTGGTGTTTAATTATTTGGCTAAATAGGACCGCAAGATGAGTCCATTATCACATATTTAGAAGGAACCAAGTTTCTTTTAATTGAGAATTAGAGAAAATACGATGAATTAATAAACAAGAAAAAGAAAATAACAAGTGAAGATTCCTTTTTAGTAACTTAATACCAGAATTTTGAAATCCTATTAATAGTTTATTTTTTTAGTATTTTTAGATTGTCATATTGATAAGGCTAAAAAAATCTATAAGTCAGCATTTAAAAAAACAATTGGTTAGACTGGTGTTTCAACGACCTTATGTATCATTTTTAAAACTCTCTTAATTATACCATTAATCAATTATAAAAAACATATTTTTTACATATCTTTTTATGACATTATTA
The DNA here is from genome assembly GCA_023525715.1 of Cichorium intybus. NCBI lineage: Eukaryota > Viridiplantae > Streptophyta > Magnoliopsida > Asterales > Asteraceae > Cichorium > Cichorium intybus. The sequence goes on along the minus strand of CM042013.1, from coordinate 38,438,376 downwards.
TTTTTCAGGTAGCTCAACTAGATTTTAATAAACCACATTTTTTATTAGCTATCATATTAGCATGTTGCTAGCTTAAAATTATGAGCTAACTTTTCATCCATCTAGCTTCTAACTTTTCAATTAGTATCGATTAGTATGTCAAAAAAAGATAAAGAGAGCAACGCAAACGGGTTTTAAAATCTACTTTAGTTTCCTCATGGGGTAATTTATTATATACATTTTTGTTGTTTAATTTTATATATAGGCGATGTTTGTATTTTTAAAATTTATGTATATTATTTTAATTTAAGTCTGCTGACGGATAACTATATCCGAAAAAGAGTGTTTTTTTAGAATACAATCGATATAAACACAGATGTTTTTATTGTTTTTTACAAAAAATATAAAATAGTTTTTAAAGTTTGAAGATATGTCTTACCCTTATCTTTTAAAGTTCGTCATCTTATTCTATTTGTTATTTTTCTTTTTTCTTCGTTGCTTTGATTTTAATTCTGATTTTTTCTTTTTATTTCAGTTTTTTCTTCCGATTTGTGTTTTTTTTAAATTATATTTTCTTGTTATATTCGATTTGTGTTTTTTGATTTGTTTTGTTTTAGATTGTCTATTGTTCTTGATTGATTTGTGTTTTTTGATTTGTTTTGTTAATACGATAATGACAGTTGTAGATAATTGTGTAGGTGGAAATGACATCGATATGGTTATCGAGAATTTTAGTTTAATTTTATATAAATGATAAGAATATAAATTTTAGCTTGTAGACTTAAAAAAAAAAAAAAAAAAAAAAAACCTTCTACAGAATAAAGACTTTTGGTTTATATATTCTTCAAAAAAAAAAAACACAAAAGATATTTAACTTTTTAAAAATAAACACCACATTAATGTGTATCGGGTTGTATTTTACGCATTTTGAAATAATGACAATTCTATTAACCAACTATAGCAAAATCTGTTGCAAGTTGCAACGTGATAATGAAAATCAGTTCTGAAGTAGTCAAACAATAAAAATTAATTATCTATGTATGGAAATGCCATAATCGTATAATTAATCTCTAGTTGCAATCTTAAACACCCGTCTTTTGGTTTAAGCAAACTCTTGGTCATAGTTTCCGTACGCAAACACATCAACTTGCTATAAGCCTATAACTTTATTTTCAAGTCATTAATTTATCAACTCTTCGAAGTCCACCATATTTAATTTCTTAGGCTTTTGTGCCTTATAATTTGGGGTATATTTGATATTTTTATTTCATTAGAATACATAGTTAACGGAAATCAAGAAAAATTTAGGTTGTAAAGCCGATGTAGACGACCTTTATATAAATAATCAGAAAATGTAATAGAACGTCAATTTTAAGATTATTTAATAAGATAAGTGGATTGATAAGAGGGTTAAGGAATTAGGATGTTAGGTTATATGTCAAACGGTACACATTTAGAGTGTGTCAAAATGTGTTGTTGGGTTGAGGTGCATTTTTATATTATGTAATAGTTGACATATTGTAATATCTAACAATTAACAATTAGCAATAGTGTCAATAATTTTTTATTAGTTTTTTCTGATCACTTTGATTGATTTAAATACAATCAGCGCTATGCTTTTTAGTCCGCTTGTAAGGCCAACCGGTACTATGAGCACGTAGGAAGAGGTGTCTATGGTGGGAGACCAACATCATATGGATACACCGTCCCAGTTGGATAGGTGTCTGCGGTGAAGCCCCAACCGTGAGGTTCCAACCCTGTGCGAGTTAACTTTCAACATTTTCATATTTACCCCTAGACTTTGATCACTTTTGCAACTCCCCCTCTCCCCAAACGGCTAAAATAACGACTCTATTATTTAAAAAGTTGCCTAACTATAAATACTCCTTGTACCCCATTTAAAAATCACACATTTCTTTTTCTCAATTTACTATAAAATATAAAACAAGCTATAAAGTTTTATAGAAAATGGCTGGCGTCTGAAATAGATTTATTCGTTGCGGATAGACTCAAAGTGAAGAAGCAACTTTGACAACCGCTTACCTCACCATCAATGAAGAGGTCCATGTAGGAAGCAACAACCAATTTTGGGAACATATGGAGGAATTGTTTCACATTATATTGGGCACAATACATTATCGGGGTAAGCATCAACTTAACAACAAATGGAGGAATTTGTCGGTAAAACTTAGTAAATTTAACCAAATTTACTTACACATATCGGCGAACCGACAACCTAGGACAACCGACGATGAGATCATTGGTCAAGCTCTACAACAGTATTGGGTGACCCACAACACAGACTTCACATATATCGATGCGTGGAATTTTGTAAAAAAATACCTAGGTATCGAGGAATTTAATTATCGTGTTTAGGTTTTAATGTCCCGTTTCTAGGAATTTAATTATTATATTTATGTTTTAATTTCCCGTTTCTAATATTTTAATTACTGTGTACGAATTTATTTTTGTAATGTTTATGCGTTTTTAATTAAATGTTATTTGGTCAATTTAATTTTATTTATTTTAAAGTAATTATTTAATTAAAAAAGTGAGTAGTAGTGACGATATACCATTTTCAAGAATTAAAGGGGTGAGGGATTAGAGAGGGTTAATTGAGGTGGCGCCTACGTGGCACCAAAACTCCTTAGAGTGAATGGTCACGACACCCTTTGGTCTAAAACGTATACTAAGTTTAAAGAAATTAAAAGATCCCGAGTTCAAAATATAACATGATATTACTTTGATTTACTTTTGGAGCGTGGGTCGTCATACCACCCAAACAACATCCCATTCAACACAACTTATGCCGTAAACGAATCAAAGTTCAACAAACAATTCATAAACTGTTCGGGCGGGAAAATTATTTATGTTTGTTTATTTAATAAATGAACAAATATGAACACAAATTCTCATTTGTTTAGTTAAACGAACGAACATGAACAATGTAATTGTTCGTTCAATTATTTTCGTGAACGTTCGTTAACATTCATTTATGTTTCATTTAAGTTCCTTTTATGTTAATATATGTTCAATTGTGTTTGATTACATTACAATATTATTTGTTTGTTTATGTTCATATATGCTCAATTGTGTTTGTTTATTTTTGTTCGTTTATGTTTGCTCGTTTAACATGTTCATGAACACAAACGAATGAACATGAACAAGATAATTTGTTAAACGAACGAACATGAACAAGAAAACTTGTTCGTTTATTCGTTCCTGTTCGTTCGTTTGTTCGGCTAACTTAAACGAACGAATATGAACAAGCCCTCGTTCGTGTTCGTTCGGTTCATTTATAGCCCTATACACAACACAATTGGTTTTGGGAGTGTTGGTAGCGCCTAGATCCAACAAGTGGTATTAGAGCTAAGGTCACGGGTTCGATTTTCTCAAGGAGCAATTTCTGAGCGGGGATTGTTGAGTGCAGAAATGGCTTAGTCCTTGCGGCGACGTAGGCATGTGCCAAGTTGCATTCGAATGCCAAGGCGCTAGAGGACTGAATGCGTTATATGGTGAATAGATGCATATTAACACGAATTGGTTTTGGTATAATTGATAGTGCCTAGATCCAACACTAAGCACTTAACACTTTGTACCTTTGCATCCTGTAAAACTAATATAATTAGCCATAATTTTTATATAGATTTATTATTTTAATTTTTTTGGTTTATTTAATTAACAAATTTTGACAGATTTCTGTTATAAATATGACCAAAATTATTAAACTCTTGATCTACTATTTCTTCTATTTCACACGCATATTTTATAGAACCAAAATCTCTACAAAATATCTACCGACAGTTTCAAGAGTACGGTTTGAATCTCTAATTTGAGGTCAACCTCTTAAAGAAAATCTATCTATCTATGTATCTTATAAAAGAAACATTTTTTCTATCACCACATTTATTTAAAACTCCCAACCTTTCAACTTCCTTTTTAGTTTTGAGGTTTTTTCCTTTATCCCACATTGCTTCACATACATATATGACTATTTATCTTTCTCTTATATAATACAATGCATTTGCTTCCATTCTTCATAAAACTTGATCTTTGAAGTCTATTATTAGTTAGTGATCATTTTATCATAAAACATGCTTTTATCGCAAGTTTTAAAATATTTTTACTATTTAGTTTCAACTATAAAAAGTATTGAAACTCAAAAATAAAAATAAAAATTAATACAACTTTTAAAATTTTGACTAGGTTGGAAGTTATAGTTTGTTGTTTTTAAAAAGTGACACCGGTGTAAACATTTTTCGATTCATCAAGATGTATATATGTAGTGATTTTAAAATTATTTAAAACTTTTAAAAACTTGACTAGGTTGGAAGTTTATAGTACGTCGTTTGTAAAAAGTGGCACCGGTGTAAACATTTTCAATTCACCAATATGTATATACGTACAAATTTCCAATTGTTAACGTTTTAACCATCTATTATAAATGAGATTATTCAAAATAATGTGGTTTAACATTAATCTTGTGTAATACCATGTTATTAATTTATATAGATTTTGTGTTAATCTTAGTATAATTAAGATTAAATAAGTTGTAAAATGAGTTAGGATGATTAAAAACCCAATTGAGTGAAGTTTGGACTTGAAAAAAGGTCAAATCAGAGCTACACGGGTCGTGTATAGCCACACGGGTCGTGTAGAAAGACTTGAAAACCAAACAGTACCCTTTTTCAGGTTTACACGGGTCGTGTACCTTCACACGGGTCGTGTAGGTCTTGTTCAAAAATTACCGAGACGAGTTTGGATCTCACACGGGTCGTGTGGATCTGTACGAATTCAGGATGGCTTGCTGTAGGTCTCACACGGGTCGTGTGAGCCTACACGGGTCGTGTCGCGCATCTGGGATGTTTTAAATTACGGGTTTTCCTTCATTTGGGTCATTTCCAATTCAATCAAAACCCTCTCTAAACCCTAGAAATCGATTTCTAAGCCATATAAGTCGAGATTTAAGCTTATTAATCACGAATTGAAGCTAGGGATTTGTACTTGGAGTTTGAAAGGTAATCCTCCTTGAATTTGACTTTGTTTCAACCATTGGATATTTTGATTTAGAGTGATTCTTTGTGGTCTCGATGACCACCTGCGAAATTGATGAAGTTAAAGTCCAATTAATAGTATAGCAAGTTAATAAGAGTCTAAATTCTAGCTTTGAAGTTGGTGATTTGTGGTTTTAGATTCTTAAACCCTAGATTCTTAAACCCTAGATTCTTGAACTCGAAAATATGCTCTAAATTAGCTTACGTGTTGTTAGTAGGTTGTTATTGTAAATTATATGGAGTCTTTGATGTGATTGTTGTGGAGTTTTAACGATTGATTTTGTAAGAAACCGCATAAATTGAGAGTCATGAGTAAATAGTGTATGAGGTTCATAGATTGTAATCTTGTTAGTTATAAATTCTTGATCTAATGAGTTAGATGTGGTTAAATTGTTTTGAGAATATTGAAGTATGACATGAGATGTTGATTTGAGCAGATACACAGAGAAGGGAAAGAGATACACGAGGCACGGGTGGACTACTGACTGAACAGACATCAGGTGAGTAGTTATAATTCAATATAAATGATTTGATTATAACTAAATTGACTTATTGCACATTTTAATTTGGTTGAGATAACCAATCAACATGAATTAAACGAGTATTGAGAATTTCTTGTTATTATGATGGCTGAGCTTGATTGAGTACACCAAATGACTGAGATAGTCATTGAAATAGAAATCAGTAATTTGAATTGTGAAAACTTTGATAATTTTTCTCACTGAGCTTAATTAGATCATGTAAATAGTTATATGTTGTGTTATAGGTGACAGAGGTAAGAAGATTGCTGAAGGATGATTCATCTGGACATGGGACTTGACTTTTGAATTAGTTGTAGACCATAATACACTTTTGTATAGTTTTGTAAACAGTATTTTGTAACCCTGTTCTTGGGACATGTTTGTTACATACTTGTTCTTTTGATATGTACTTGAACTTCCGTTGCTTAACTTTGATTACACCATATATCCTTGTGGTTGTTATGAGTGATTATTGGTGTAATCTAGAGATAAGAAACTGGGTGTTACAAGTTGGTATCAGAGCAAGGGTTTGAGTGAATTAGACTTTAAAGAGTAAACTCTATACTCAAACTATTAAAGAGAAGTCCCATCTTGTCCCTATACAATCATTCTTTAAAACACACATTATGAGTATGTGTGTTATTTCGAGAATTTTGATGAGATATATGATACGAAAAGAGTATTGAGATAAACGAGATCATAACGAGTTAAATTTCTTTTCAGCCTCATTATGAGTTCTGGAAAGGAGAAAGAGGGAGGTGATCACCGAGATGAGCATTCGGGATCACAAGATCAAAGACTGGGGCGCCAGTCTGAAGGCGAGAGACCGCCTGAGTTAACAACATCATTACAAGAGTTGATTGCTGCAGAGGTAGCAAAAGCAGTTAAAAGTTTATTGCCTACCCTAATGAGACCTCAGACGGAGGTGACGAATAGAGATGATCGAGATCGACCTCCTATCACACCTGTGGTTGGGGAGAGACAGAGAGAGCCGGTTATTATACCTACTGAAGTTGGAGGGTCGGGCGAACCAAAAGGTTGCAGTTATGAGACGTTTCGCAAATGCAAACCAAATGATTTCTTCGGTACTGATGATCCTGTTGTTGCACGAAACTGGCTGACACATATCGAGAAGGTTTTTCGTACGAGTAAGTGTGTGGAGAAAGATAAAGTTGAATATGCCACTAATTGTTTACATAAAGATGCTCAATTCTGGTGGGAGAATATAAACCTTGATATAGAGAAAGGATTGGAACCAGAACCAACTTGGGAGGAGTTCAAAATGAAGTTTATGAAGGAGTATTGTTCAAATACTGCAATGAAAAGTTTGGAAGAAGATTTTCTGAGATTGCAGCAAGGAACACGGTCAGTACAGGAGTATACGACAGAGTTCAATGAAAAAGCCAGATTTGCTGCTCATCAGGTGGATACTGAAGAAAGAAAGATTGATAGATATCTGTGGGGATTGAGGACCCAGATACGAGAGTTTTTACAGAGTTCCAGTTTTACAACTTATCAGCAGATCGTTGAGGCAGCAAAATCTCGAGAAAAGGAACTGCGAAGGCAAGATAGTGAAAGGAAGGGGGACCAAGGAAGCGGAGGCCAGAAGAGGAAATGGGAAGGAAGACCCGAGGGTAGTTCTCAAAATCAGCCAGTTCCGAGTTATCAACATCGAGGTGATCCAAGAAAAACCGAGAACAAGTGGTGTGAAAAATGCCGTCGAAAACATGCTGGAAATTGTGATACGAGCACCCCGTCTCTTATGTGTTATCAATGCGGGAAGACAGGGCATATGGCTCGAGATTGTTTGGAGAAAAATCGTGTGTGTTTCAATTGTGGAGAAAGTGGTCATATTCGCCCGGATTGCCCAAAGCCGAGAACTGATTCACGTCGCGAGACTCCGAGGGCGGGACGAGGTGATAATCGAAGTGATAGACGAGATAGAGGCGGTGGGAATGTTCGAACTCGAGCTTTCCAGATGACCGTGGAGGAGGCTAGAGAGCGACCAGATGTGATTACAGGTATTTTTAGCCTGAATTCTCTTCGAGCTCGTATGGTGTTTGACTCTGGTGCATCAATCTCTTTCATATCTGTACCTTTCGCGTCTCGAATTAATGTACCTGTGTCTAAAATGAGTGAGAGTCTAATAGTTGATATTGCTGACGGGAGAGATGTTATAGTAAACACTTAGTATACAAATTGTCGGCTTGAAATCAATGGAATTTCTTTCCTTATTGATTTAAAGCCGATGAGTACTCGTGCGTTTGATGTAATAGTTGGAATGGATTGGTTAGATAATAATAGGGCAAATATGGATTGTCACGGAAAGATTATTTCTGTGAGAACTCCGAGCGGGTCTCAGATGTTAATACGAGGTGAACGCCGTTTTCAACATATTCCAATAGTATCTTTCGCGAGAGCGCGAAGGTATACCGAAAGAGGTGCTCTTTTGTTTATGGCACATATTGCTCCAATTCAAACCGAACGTCCTACTGTGAAGGATGTTGAGATAGTGAGAGATTTTGCTGATGTTTTTCCTGACGATCTTCCGGGCTTACCGCCAAATCGTCAATTGGAGTTTGTTATTGATTTAGTTCCTGGAGCTAAACCGATAGCTCGAGCACCCTATCGATTGGCGCCATCCGAGATGGAGGAGTTAAAGAAACAACTCCAAGAACTTTTGGATCGCGGTTTTATTCGTCCGAGTTCGTCTCCATGGGGTGCGCCGATACTGTTTGTTCGAAAGAAGGATGGTTCTATGCGTATGTGCATAGACTATCGCGAGTTAAACAAGATTACTGTGAAGAATCGTTATCCCCTACCGAGAATAGATGATTTGTTCGATCAATTGGAAGGAGCGGTGTACTTTTCAAAGATTGATTTGAGATCAGGATATCACCAGCTAAGAGTAAGAGAATCTGATGTCCCGAAGACAGCATTTCGCACCCGATACGGTCATTATGAGTTTTTAGTAATGCCGTTCGGTTTAACGAATGCCCCGGCGACTTTTATGGATTTGATGAATCGAGCTTGTCATCCATTTTTAGACAAGTTCGTGATAGTGTTTATTGATGATATTTTGATTTATTCCAAAAGCTGGGATGAGCACAAACAACATTTACAGTTGATTTTAAACCTTCTTCGTAAAGAAAAATTGTATGCAAAATTTTCGAAGTGTGAGTTTTGGATGCAAGAGATCCAGTTTCTTGGTCATGTGATAAACAGAGAAGGAGTTAAAGTGGACCCTGCCAAGATAGAAGCAGTGATGAGTTGGGCACCACCCAAAAATCCGACTGAGGTTCGGAGCTTTTTGGGACTAGCTGGCTATTATCGACGATTTATTGAGAAATTTTCGAGTATTGCATTGCCTTTAACAAAGCTGACCAGAAAGACAGAGAAGTTTATCTGGGCTGAAGCACAACAAAGAGCTTTTGAAAGACTGAGACAAGCGTTATGCGAAGCTCCGGTGTTAGCTTTGCCTCAAGGTGTGGAAGACTTTGTCCTTTATACCGATGCTTCACAAATCGGTCTTGGATGTGTATTAATGCAAAGGGGGCGAGTAATTGCGTATTCGTCTCGACAGCTGAAACCTCATGAGCAAATTTATCCGGTACACGATTTGGAATTAGCCGCCATTGTTTTTGCACTAAAAATCTGGCGACATTACCTTTATGGTGTGAAGTTTCAGATATATTCAGATCATAAGAGTTTAAAATATTTGTTTGATCAAAAAGAGTTGAATATGAGACAACGAAGATGGATGGATTTTTTTAAAGATTATGAGTGTGAAATACTTTACCATCCTGGTAAAGCAAATGTAGTGGCAGATGCGTTAAGCCGAAAAGAACCACCTATTCGAGTCGTTTCAGCTCGAATGGGAGTCGTTAGTAAATTGCCAGAAATGATTCAACGTGCCCAAAGAGAAGCCAAAGACATGAAGAGTGAGAGAATGGTTGGCTATGTAGATAAGCTAGTTGAAAATGCACAAGGAGTGAAGACTTTTCAAGGACGAGTGTGGGTTCCAAGACACGGAGAAACGAGACAACTGTTATTTGAAGATGCACATTGTACACGGTATTCAATCCATCCAGGTAGTACGAAGATGTATAGAAGTTTAAAGCCGTTTTACTGGTGGCCGGGAATGAAACGTGATGTTGGGAGATATGTGGAGAAGTGTCTGACTTGTTTACAAGTCAAGGAAAATCATCAGAGACCATACGGGTTAGTCCAACCACTACCAGTACCGATGAAAAAGTGGGATGAGATTTCTATGGACTTTATCACCAAGCTACCCCGAACACCACGAGGGTTCGATTCTATATGGGTAATTGTTGATAGATTGACCAAATCAGCACAGTTCATTCCCATACGAGAAGATTATCAAGCGTCCAGATTAGCAGAAATCTAGCTTAAGGAGGTGATGAGACGACACGGAGTACCAACTTCTATAGTCTCTGATCGTGATAGTCGTTTTACTTCTCATTTTTGGCAAAGTTTTCAAAAACATTTGGGAACTAAAGTCTTAATGAGTACGGCTTATCATCCGCAAACTGATGGTCAGACCGAGAGAACTATTCAAACGCTAGAAGATATGCTTAGAGCTTCGGTGATTGATTTTGGAGGTAGTTGGGACGATCATCTACCTTTAGCCGAATTTACATATAACAACTCATATCATTCTAGTATTCAAATGGCACCCTTCGAAGCATTATATGGGTCAGTGTGTAGAACGCCATCATGTTGGTCAGAAGCGGGAGAGAAGCCACTAGCGGGTCCTGAGATTATATCTGAAACTGAGGCGAAAATAAAAAGTATACGTGAGCATATGAGAGTTGCTCAGCAGCGTCAAAAACAATATGCAGATAAACGAAGGAAACCGTTGGAATTTCAAGTCGGAGATATGGTAATGTTAAAAGTGTCTCCCTGGAAGGGAATTATTCGTTTTGGTAAACGTGGCAAGTTAAGCCCACAGTTTGTTGGACCTTTCCGTGTGATTGAACGAGTGGGAGCAGTAGCTTATAAACTCGAACTTCCCGATGAGTTACAAGGAATTCATAATGTGTTTCATATCTCGCATCTTCGTAAGACCTTATATGATGAGTCGGCACGTGTTCCTTTGAAGGAAGTTCATTTAGATCGTAAACTTCAATATCAAGAACAACTGGAGAAGATTCTAGACAAAAAGATCAAGAAGTTGCGAAATAAAGATATTGAAATAGTTAAAGTACAATGGCGACATCATAGAGGAACGGATGTCACTTGGGAAGCTGAAGAGGAAATGCGATCGAAGTATCCCTTCTTGTTTTCAAGAGATTCCGAGGACGGAATCTTTTGAAGGGGGTAAGAACTTGTAATACCATGTTATTAATTTATATAGATTTTGTGTTAATCTTAGTATAATTAAGATTAAATAAGTTGTAAAATGAGTTAGGATGATTAAAAACCCAATTGAGTGAAGTTTGGACTTGAAAAAATGTCAAATCAGAGCTACACGGGTCGTGTATAGCCACACGGGTCGTGTAGAAAGACTTGAAAACCAAACAGTACCCTTTTTCAGGTTTACACGGGTCGTGTACCTTCACACGGGTCGTGTAGGTCTTGTTCAAAAATTACCGAGACGAGTTTGGATCTCACACGGGTCGTGTGAGGCTACACGGGTCGTGTGGATCTGTGCGAATTCAGGATGGCTTGCTGTAGGTCTCACACGGGTCGTGTGAGCCTACACGGGTCGTGTCGCGCATCTGGGATGTTTTAAATTACGGGTTTTCCTTCATTTGGGTCATTTCCAATTCAATCAAAACCCTCTCTAAACCCTAGAAATCGATTTCTAAGCCATACAAGTCGAGATTTAAGCTTATTAATCACGAATTGAAGCTAGGGATTTGTACTTGGAGTTTGAAAGGTAATCCTCCTTGAATTTGACTTTGTTTCAACCATTGGATATTTTGATTTAGAGTGATTCTTTGTGGTCTCGATGACCACCTGCGAAATTGATGAAGTTAAAGTCCAATTAATAGTATAGCAAGTTAATAAGAGTCTAAATTCTAGCTTTGAAGTTGGTGATTTGTGGTTTTAGATTCTTAAACCCTAGATTCTTAAACCCTAGATTCTTGAACTCGAAAATATGCTCTAAATTAGCTTACGTGTTGTTAGTAGGTTGTTATTGTAAATTATATGGAGTCTTTGATGTGATTGTTGTGGAGTTTTAACGATTGATTTTGTAAGAAACCGCATAAATTGAGAGTCATGAGTAAATAGTGTATGAGGTTCATAGATTGTAATCTTGTTAGTTATAAATTCTTGATCTAATGAGTTAGATGTGGTTAAATTGTTTTGAGAATATTGAAGTATGACATGAGATGTTGATTTGAGCAGATACACAGAGAAGGGAAAGAGATACACGAGGCATGGGTGGACTACTGACTGAACAGACATCAGGTGAGTAGTTATAATTCAATATAAATGATTTGATTATAACTAAATTGACTTATTGCACATTTTAATTTGGTTGAGATAACCAATCAACATTAATTAAACGAGTATTGAGAATTTCTTGTTATTATGATGGCTGAGCTTGATTAAGTACACCAAATGACTGAGATAGTCATTGAAATAGAAATCAGTAATTTGAATTGTGAAAACTTTGATAATTTTTCTCACTGAGCTTAATTAGCTCATGTAAATAGTTATATGTTGTGTTATAGGTGACAGAGGTAAGAAGATTGCTGAAGGATGATTCATCTGGACATGGGACTTGACTTTTGAATTAGTTGTAGACCATAATACACTTTTGTATAGTTTTGTAAACAGTATTTTGTAACCCTGTTCTTGGGACATGTTTGTTACATACTTGTTCTTTTGATATGTACTTGAACTTCCGTTGCTTAACTTTGATTACACCATATATCCTTGTGGTTGTTATAAGTGATTATTGGTGTAATCTAGAGATAAGAAACTGGGTGTTACATCTTGATCATAATATGACTTTCAAAGTATAATATTAATAAATATCATATTATCGTACAAACATGTTTTCTCAAAGTGATAAAGGCTTCTATTTATAGCTTTTAGTTTCCAAAAATATTAAAACTCAAAATGAAGATGAATATTGCAAAACAACTTTTGAAAACTGGCTAGGTTACAAGTTTAAAGTATGTCGTAAAAAAATAACAACGATGTTGCATTTCACATATATAACCTTCAACTTTCCCTTATATGGTACCACTTTTTAGGTTCTCTTATCAATCTTTAGCGTACCATAGTTTTCAAAGTCTATTGTTAATTAGTGTTTTTATCTCAAAGTTTCAACGATTATCCTATTTTGTTTTAACTTCAAAAATCATTTAAACTAAAAGATGAATATTTAAAAGAGTTTAAAAACTATTAAAAAAATCAATTGAGTTACAAATTCATAGTAAGTTGTGTGCCACAGTTCAATGTGTGATGACAATGTTTTAAACATTTTATTTTTATTTCATAAGATTTATGCACATGAAACTTCCAAAAAGTAATCGTTTAAAGTTCAAAAAAAATTTGTTTATATAAATATTATAATAGATGTCATTTAATCAATACAGTTTACTAATCAATACAGTTCAAGATAAATTTTTATCATGTACCACATTAATTTTAATTTATTAGAAAAAATCATATCATAGTGGACATCGGTGAGTATGCGTCGAAATTTTAGGAAAATGATCTTAAAACAAAAACCAACGGTTCCTGGAATGTTGCAACCGATTCCTAATTTGGTTATAATAAAAAACACAAAAGAAAAAATATATTAGAGAAATGATTTTAGCCACTTTACTTATAGATATTTTCTTTCCCTTGAAATTGCATCTTAAGCTATGTGGGATGAGAAATATATTAGTCTTTTTATTTATAGATTTTTTATTTATCTTCATGTGTGTTCTTAAACGACGTGGGATAAGAAAATGACACAAAATGACATACTATGAAGGAAATTTTTATCCCACATCGTCATGATAAACCAACTCAAGAAGCATTTTTATTCTATAAATAAAGGTCTCCCTCAAATTAAAATAATTATATAGATCATTATATATATTTTTATTGTTGGAAACATTTCCAAATAGTAAAGTTCAAGGAAATATATAGTTAAATTTTTTAATGAAGTTGAGCTTTAAATATTTAGCAAGTCGGTCTGAGATGAGCTATGGATTCGTTCATCAAGTAGCACAAAATCGCATGCATTGTGTTGAATAATGCAATTTTGAACTTTTATTTATTTGCAATATCGTTGGTCAAAAATGACGATTTCCAATTTTCTCAAAGGTCATTCAATAAATATACTTCGAGTATTCTAACTATATTTATTTTTTTATTATAAATGAAGTCATTCAAATCAATATGGTTCAAGATAAATGATTTATCCTTTACCACATCAATTTGAGTTTTTTTCTTTATCTCACATTGCTTCATATACACATGACATTTTATCTTTCTCTTATATAATACAATTAATTTACTTTCATTATTTAGCAAAGAGCATACTATCAATTTAAATTAAATATTGAAATTAAAACATGACCAAATATGCAATCTTTAAATTGGTTTTAAAATAGATAAAAGTAAAATTAAATTTGAAATTTTACAAAAACTTTATCCAAGCACAAACTGTTGGTAGACTACCAAACTTATGTGGTTTGAGATAACTCTTTATCTTAAACCATATTAATTTGATTTTTATTTGATACATTATATTTATTCATTAAATTTTGCTGTCTTCCAAATTTATGATACATGTATGTATTATCATATAGTTAAAAATAATGAAAATAATTTTTATATAATTTTTTTAATTTGGGATAAATGTATTTCTTTATATTCTAACTAATTTTTTTCTTGCGCAACATATGGGCATTCGTCTAGTTAGTTTATGATCCACTAGTGTTTTATTGTGGGGTGAGCTAATATTCATTAAGTACAATGATTATCACATCCTCAAATAATTCTCCGTTTTCTACTAATTAATGAATCATGTAATTTTCAAATTTTACTAACAAGCACAACGTATTTATAGGCCTTACTTTTAGGCCATGTTTATTTTTTTCCTTCTAAGTCCTGAACTAATATAGTGTACTGGATGGATAATGATATATGAATGGATACTGTGTTGTTGATATACATACTTTTTTTTTGCCATTAATACAATGTCTAAATATGAATAAATTACTATTTTACCATTTTTTTTAAAAAATGACAATTAACAAAATGACCATATTAGATAAGCGTAAATTTAAAATGTACATAATTTAATAATTTTAAAAATTAATATAAATTTAAAAAACATAATAAGTAACTTAAATTAACATAATTCTAAAATAAGTTCAAATAATAAAATTATATCAAAACATTCATTACAGTAAATTAGCACTTTCATCATGCACATTATACATATATTGAGAGCTTTGAGTTTCCTATTATGTTCCATCTCGTTCTTATTCTCCACTTTCTTTGACTTCATCTTCATTGTTGAATATATAGTCTTTATCACACTCCATAAATAATTTCTCACAAATGTTATATTTTATTATGAAATTATGTACTACAAAACAAACAATGACCACATTTCTTTATACAGTAAATGGATAAGGAGCTATTTGCTTTGGGATTGAAAATCTTTCTTTCACGACACCATAAACACGTTCAATAACATTTCTCAATTATGCATGCACATGATTGAACTTTTCTTCTTTAGTTAGAGCACGTCAGTATTGAAAACTGGCTAACCAATATCTAGTGTTTCGATACGGAGACAAGAGTCCACGAGTATTGGCATATACAACATTGCAAATTAATATTTATCTGTAATTCACAATTATTTACATATAACCATATTATTAAATATACGAATAAAAAACTAAAGTAAAGCTGGAGAACAACATATACTTAGTGGAGGAAACAGAAACCCAGAAGATGGATTAAATACTTCTATTAGTATTCTCGAATCATGTGCAATATCCTTCCATCCAGCCCAAATGAAAGTAAATATCATATTAAAATCATAAATTCTCAAACTATTTTGATAACACCGATCTCCTCCTCTTCCTCTATATACAGTTTTCTCATTAGTAGGTACAGTCGCATATACGAGAGTTCCGTTCAATGCACCTATTGCTTCCTACATTAAAGGAAAAAGTATAAAAAAAATTCTTAAAAACATTAGAAATTTCAAAATATATAAATGAGAGTATGAACCTGCAGTACAGCGAAGAGTAGGGGTGAGCAAAAACCGCACAGCAACGGAAAAAACCGAAAAAAAACCGCATTAACCGAAACCGCATAACCGAAACCGAAGCAAAAACCGCACTTGCGGTTTTTATTTTTCAAAAACCGAAAATATTCGGTTCGGTGCGGTTTTTAATTTTAAAAACCGCAAAAAAAACCGAACCGCACCGCAAATCGAACCGAACCGCAAACCGCATAGAAACCGCATATAATTATATTAATTATATATTTATATATAAATAATTATTATTTTATTAATATTACATTATCTAAAAAAAATAAGGGACAACTTGAAGAGGTGTTGCACGTGATGAACATTAGAATTTTAGAAGACTTTTGTTGTTATCGTTTTGTTTTGTTTTGCAACATGATGAACTTTGGTGCCTTTAAGATGTTAATTGCTAATTACTTTATCTATTAGTTTAGACTTTGGATGTTCGATTGTATGTTGGTGTCTTGAAATGTATTAGAGGTGTTAATTGCTAATTATCGTTTCTCTTTAAAGTTTAAACCGCAAAAACCGCACCATTGGAACGAAATTAATACTTGCGGTTAAAAGCCGCAGAAAAAACCGCACCAATGACATGCGGTTAATAACCGCACAGAAACCGCATGAAAACCGCACCGCAAAAAAAACCGCAACAAGAAACTGCACCGATCGGTTCTAACATATAAAAAACCGCATTTGCGGTTTGCGGTGCGGTTATTCCTAAAAACCGCACCGAACCGCACCGTGCTCAGCCCTAGCGAAGAGTGTAGATAGAGCACTTCGGTCCGGCGAGGAAAGGGATGAAGACCAATAAGGGAGCAGAGATGAGAGTGGTCGTATACGACAAGGAAAGTGTAAGCAATAAGTCCAGTCAATGACAACATGAAATATATGATGATATGCTCAACAATATGATATCTAATTTTAAGAGGGAAGAAGAGGGAAGAAAGTTGGAGAGATGATTGGTTCTTGAGGATAGATATTGATTCCATCAGGTTTATCAAAATAAAAGATTGAGATCGATCCATATGAAAATGGAAACATGATATCATATATATTAGGAAGGGGATGGCAATTTTGGAAAACTGGATCTAGAATCATACGCTAAATACATAATACCCTCCCTTCCATGCTTAACTAGAAAATTTTATTAGCATTAATTAAAAAAGAAACAATCTTATATAACTGAACTTACTAAATTTGTTGTTGTTGAGTTTATTAAGTCAAAAGAAACACTACCTTAATTTGGTGTTTGCAATTTTCAATTTGAATATATGATTAGTAACTTTGCTTTGTAATTAAAATTTTTGTATGTTTTTGTATTTGCTAAAAGGAAAATTATATTCATTCCTAATATATCCTCATACTTCATCCTCCCAACCATTGAAAAAAATAACATGTGGAATCCACTAATTCTCTTTTTCAATCTCCTCTCTTGATTTTGACACTTGTCTTAATCTAGTGATTAAGAAGATTATTAAAAAGATTTTTAGGAGGATATAGAACCTCTCTTGTTAAAAATATGTGATTGTTTATTTTGGTAATAATACATGCACCCTAATTTGTTCATCATATGATTTGACGTGACTTGATTAGTTAATTATGCCAAAGTCATCTAAAATTCTTCATGATTTTCCTAAACGGTAAAAGTGAATATTCAATCAGATTAGAAAAAGCCAAGAGAACCAAAGAAAACCACTAAACCATTAAACCACCCATGCAAAGTTTGGGTCGACAAAGTATATCTCGTTTCTATTATAAAAAGAGTGATTCGGTCTTCTCTCACACACGCGTCTATAAGAAAAAGTCAACTTTTTGACCCCTCACTCTCGTCATATTTTGCAACTCCCAAATCCTTATAAATTCCATTCAAACACCAAACAAAATACAAAGATTTATAACCAATCAATCGTATACCCCTCCCCCTACTTCACTTTAAATTCTTGCAGTCATTTGGTACGGATAAAGCCAAAAAAAACAACAAATCATGGCCGGAGGAACTGACGGAAGATCTTTAGAGCAAACGCCGACGTGGGCGGTTGCCACCGTTTGTTTCGTGCTCATTATCATCTCCATTTTTATCGAACAAATCATCCATATGATCGGACATGTACGTATAAATAAATACTGTTTAAAGATAATATTTATAGCTTCGAGGGTTTAATCGTTTTGAGCTTTTTGTAGTGGTTCAAGAAGAAGCGAAAGAAAGCTCTATATGAATCCCTGGAAAAGATTAAAGCAGGTATTAATTTATCATTGATTGAATTAGTGGTTTAGTCTTTAGTTTGTAAAATTTTTTGGGTTAAAGTTTTTGTTTGAATTTGTAGAGCTTATGCTGTTGGGTTTCATATCGTTGATGTTAACGGCGGGGACGACTCCGATTACAAAGATATGTATATCGGAGGGTGCTGCTAATTCGTGGCATCCGTGCAGTCCGAAGGAAGAGGAAGCTGCCGGAGACGGCGGAGAGAGCCGCCGGAGGCTGCTCACTTGGTCAAAAATGGGTGACAGCACACGTCGAATCTTAGCTGGTAGTGGTGGCGATGACACATGTGCAGAGGTATGTCTTTTCTCGCATAAAATACCATCAACCATCACAAAAGATCATTTTTGATCGTTTTTTATTCTAATAAAGTTGAATTTGTATATTCAATTATTCAGTAAATAATATTATTAATTTATTATATCTAACTGCATTCATCTGTGCCAATGTTTGAGTTTTTGAATCATTGTATTTGATTATTTTTCTGAAAATATCAAATAACATTATTATATGGAAGGTATACGTACGGTACGGTTTTCAACGAACTAATGGAAGTAAATGTAATTCGATTTTATTAAAAGTCAAGTCATGTATCCTTAGAAAATACTGTACGTAAGAAATTATCATGGAAAATACTGTTCTTGGAAAATTCAAAATCCAATGATTCATCGTATCAATCAATTCTTTTTTGTGTTAGTTTCCTTTCTCCGGAACCTACTTTTAATTTCCTTTGATTTCTTTTTTCGGAATAGTAATTAACCAGCTATTTTATGGAAAATAGCTACTATTTCAATTGGGTCACAAATGATCAATTTCTTGATAGCAAGTGTTACATAATGCTTGATATATTATTAACTGATAAGATCAGAAATTGCATTTTGCCCATTGAATGTTATATTTTTACTAAAGTGCTGATAACTAAATTTTGTTTGTAAATCTTACAGGGAAAAGTGTCATTTATGTCGTATGATGGGGTTCATCAACTTCATATATTCATCTTCGCTCTTGCTCTATTTCATGTTATTTATTGTATCCTCACCATGGCTTTAGGACAAGCAAAGGTAAATTTGGCTTCATTAATTACACCTAATTGTTTTATGGAATACGTATTTTATTTCGCCATATTTCTTCATATCTTATCATGAAGAATTAGTGATATATTATGACATTTTATTTACGTATAGATGAGGAGATGGAAGCATTGGGAGAAAGAGACACGAACCGTAGAGTATCAATTTTCTCATGGTACGTATAAACTCGATTACAATTTATTTGTTACATTAATTGTTCAATAAAAAATGGACATGATTACTACAAAGAGCGAATTAAACAATAAAATAAATATCACACATCCTCTTACTAAATTTTGGTTAAATAATACAGCAAAATCAACGAGTATTCGCTCCGTTAAAGAAGGTTATCCGTAAATGATTCCGTTTTGAATTAAATTTTGTTATTTGCACGTGTATATTAAAATTCATATTGTAATTAATTATACAAACCTGTTACAAAGAAAATACTTATCGTTTTTAAAATAAGAACAATATAAATTTACAAGTGTGTGCATGTGCATGCACGACGATTGATCACATTTACGCATACAATCATAAACACACATATAGTATACAATCACAAATACATATAATTTTGAATTTTTTATGCCTATACAAAACAGATCCAGAGAGGTTTAGATTTGCAAGAGACACATCGTTTGGAAGAAGACACTTGAATTTCTGGAGCAAATCTCCCATTCTACTATGGATCGTAAGTCTCTCATGTTCTAAAAAGAGTTTTGTTCATTTATATATCCCTTTTGATACTTCTATTATGCATGGCAATAAGATCCGAAATAAAAATAAAATAAATGACATGAAATTGATGAAACAAGTAACTAAAGACTCACATGAAATATATGGTTTTTTCAACACATATTAATTTGGGTTTAATTCGGAAGATAAAAAGGGAATCATTTTACATGGTCTTGTTTATCCTTTATGTTCTAAAACATGGAATTGGAATATCATCAAAATGCCGTATAGAATACTAAAAGAGATGATAATAATAGATGTTATGTTGTATATATTATCGCTGTTAATTGAATATAATATTCGTTGAGACATTAATAAGGAAAAAGCAAGTCAATTGCGTAAACGACCTCCTATCTTTAAAGACTTCCAAAACATCAAAAAATTGTCAGTTTCCTTGTAGTTGATTGTCTTTAAAGTCATTCGATATTATTAATAACGGTAACACTTGTCAGCTTGATCAGGGCTCCCAAATAATTGTTTTACAACATGTTACTTACGGGAAATAAATACTATAGATTTTCTTAATCTTAAAGAATATTATGTTCATATTGTACTCTGTAACCAATTCTAGCTATCGTGGTCGAGCCGATGACCTGTGAGAAAACGACATAAATTTATATGAATAACAACAATGCCTTTATCAAATTGTTTTTCATTTAATTAATTGAATATTAACACTTGTCCTTTGGTTAATCGTTATAACTTATAACTATTTAACATAAATCAACAAACGATTGATGATATAGTATTTTATAATTAATGTCTTCATTAACTGGAATGCATCTCATTTTTAAGTAAAATAAATATTCATTCTCCAGAAGGCCAAAAAAATAACATTGAAACAGATAAAAGTTGTCATCCATTTATTAACAATTTATACCGTTATCTTCTATTCGTGTTCACTAATCATTCCTTCATATAATTCCAGGTTTGTTTTTTCAGACAATTTTTCCGATCAGTCCCTAAAGTTGATTATCTCACACTGAGACATGGATTCATCATGGTAAATTTTTGTTCAAGTTCTTACGTAGCACACTTTGTAAAATTATTCTGAAATCGTCCCATTTTGTAGAAATACAAACCTATTAAGTTATAAAAAAACTATATTGTATTTGAATATTATTGTAACTGTTTCTAAGTTAAACTTGTTTCAATATCGACTGTAGGCGCATCTAGCCCCACAAAGCCAATCAAGATTTGACTTTCAAAAATACATCAATAGATCTCTTGAAGAAGATTTCAAGGTCGTTGTGGGTATAAGGTAATTAACCTTTTTGTTAAAAATTTTACGTATGCGTAACAACAACTATTTTGTTGTATATCTGTACAATATATACTAAACATATGTTTATCGTTTTTTTCTCAACAGTCCACCGATTTGGTTATTCGCCATTGTCTTCCTCCTCTTTAATACCCACGGTACGTTCAGTGCATTTGTTCATTCATCATGCTTATAATATGGTTTCAATCCATCAAAGTTTATAATTTTATTGCATTCTAATTAACAAGTATTCCAAAGAAACTCTAGTTGCAAACTTTAAACTCTTTTTGTACTTTTTTTAATAGTACATTTATTAGTTTAGAACGTATCATAAACTCAATTATTGTTTCCAAGAAATTGATAATAAGATTCAACTCTTTCTTATAATGCTTATTTCTTAGTCAAATTATTGACAAATTCTAATATTTTATTTACTTTGGACAGGGTTGTATTCCTATTTGTGGCTACCATTCATACCATTGGTTGTAAGTAGATAGAATTCAATATTAAACTGCTTTGAATTTTTATAATTCCTTTATTTGACTTTTAAAATAATAATTTACAGATTATTCTACTAGTTGGAACAAAATTACAAGTGATAATTACGAAAATGGGATTAAGTATTCAAGAGAGAGGAGAGGTCGTACAAGGTGTACCCGTTGTTCAACCCGGTGACGACCTTTTCTGGTTTAATCGCCCTCGCCTCATTCTCTATCTCATCAACTTTGTCCTCTTTCAGGTAAACTAGTACCTTCATACTCATCAATCGTACCTCACGCATCGAAAGTTGTACTCTTTCGTTTCACGTATAACATTCATACTAAATGGTTTCGTGTTATGCATGTTGCAGAACGCTTTTCAGTTAGCTTTCTTTGCATGGACTTGGGTAAGATTTGGAAAAATATTATGAATATTAACGTTGTTTTATTAATCTTATTTTTTAATATTTAATGGTTTTGAATATTATTTTTCTTGTAAACAGTACGAGTTTGGGTTAAAATCTTGCTTTCATGAGCATACGGAAGACATTGTCATCAGGATCTCAATGGGGTGAGTTTGATTTTTTGTATATATAAAATATATTGAAAGACAATATTTATTAGTTATTGACTATATATTAACTATTGGTTTTTTGATCGGCTAGGGTACTTGTTCAGATCCTATGCAGTTATGTTACACTTCCTCTTTATGCTCTAGTCACACAGGTAATAAATAAATGAAATTTGAAACGATAAATATAAATGTTGTTTTAAGACATGTATTAAGTATTTGTATTTTCTTTTTGAACCGGCAAATATTAAGTATTTGTATTTTTTACTCTAAAAATACAGATGGGATCGACAATGAAACCAACAATATTTAACGAAAGAGTTGCAACTGCACTAAGAACATGGCACCAATCTGCAAGGAAACAAATTAAAAGAAACAAAAAGTCAGGCCAAGTGACCCCGATGTCAAGTAGACCTGGGACACCGTCCCATGGCATGTCCCCAATCCACCTCTTACAAAACTATCGAGCTGATATTGATAGTTTTCCAACGTCTCCTAGAACTACAAACTTTGATAGTGATAATTGGGACACTGATGGTTCACCATCGCCCTCGTATCACCAACGACGGGTCTATGAAACATCCATAAGTCAACAAGATATAGAATTGGGGCATACAAACCAAGGAAATGAGA
The DNA here is from genome assembly GCA_023525715.1 of Cichorium intybus. Lineage (NCBI taxonomy): Eukaryota > Viridiplantae > Streptophyta > Magnoliopsida > Asterales > Asteraceae > Cichorium > Cichorium intybus. Next base: position 38,415,564 of record CM042013.1, on the reverse strand, counting down.
TACATGATGCTAGTTCTTCACAAGTGGCAGTAGTTATTGAGACTAAGACGGAGACTGATGCTAATGAACAACATGAGGTGGCGATAGGAGTTCCTAAAGAGTTTTCGTTTGATAAAAGAATTATATGATATAGAAATGTAGGTAAAAGAGAAAATGTTACGATTAATTAAAGTTCTTTTGTTCATTCTATTGTAAAGAATATTTCTAGCAACTAATCAATGTGTATGGCTTCTTGTTGTAAATTGAGATATTGTAATATCTATTGTTTAGAATGGGCATAATTTGGAAGTTGGTATTGGTTATTGCATATTACAAGCAATTTCACGTGTTTATTTTGGATACTTGGCGTGTTCTATACTATTGAAAGATGACAATTAGAAAAAGAGTAAGTTAGACGTTTGGTCCAAGACGTTTACTGAATATTATACCTCTAGACCAAAGTTTTCGTTTGTTGAAAAGATGGCCCCCAATCCACACTACATTAGCGTTGATGGTCCCTCCCTCTAGACTTTGTTTACCATGTGTTGTTAACATCCCTTACGTGCAAGTCATATGAAGATATTTACGTTATTTTTCCCTTGTCTTTTTGATTTTTGGTTCCCACTCCTCCCCACCACCATGTACCTTTAGGAAATATATAATGGTAATACACGAAAGAACAACATCATTGCAGAAATTGTTGAGGCGTATGTTTAAAATTGAGCCCTATAAATGAATTTACTCGCAATCGGACCTTTGTTTCCAAAGATATAACACCTAAAAACGGTTTTTTGAGACTGTCCAAACCTAGCCAAACCCAAGAAAACACAAAAGTAGAAGTAGAGGATGAGAGGTTTCAGCTGCATATTGCATGTCTTAAATGGTTGTGAAGTAGTTGTATTTACTGCAACAAATTTTGTAACTAACCCTAATAACACAATTGTAACTGGAAATTAAACACTAAGATTCTAGCTGAAATTAGTGTTTAATTAGGTGTTTAATAAGGTTTTAAAACTTTATGAAAAAGAAATATTTGGTAAAATAAAACATTAAATTGATATGGTTGACTGGTGGTGCATTCGTGAACGCGGCGGTACACATGCACACACACACAAGTTTAGTGAACTGAAGCAATTTTGGTTCGTATTTGCACCCCTTGCACACAAAATACAAAACATTGGTGTTATAAGTCTTACAAGGTTAAGAAGCATTTCCACTTATATATATATATATATATATACACACACACACACACACACACACACACACTTGTTTTCCATTCTCTCATAAATGTGTGATGGCTTAAACCCTTGTTATAAGTCTTACAAGGTTAAGAACCATTTCTACTTATACACACACACACACACACACACATCTTTTTCATTCTCTCACAAATGTGCGATGGTTTAAACCCAATAAACTTCTTTTTTCCAACTCATCCAACTATCTCACTTTAACGATTTATTTCTCATTCACTTTAAGTTCGTTTTGGGAGTATAATATACCAGAACGAATGTATCATGGAGGATAACATAAATGTTTAACCGATTATCCCATTTCTGTAATGAATTGAGCCCTGAATTAGTGTTTAAAAATAGGAAAAATCCTATTTTGGAGAATGGATAAACACACTTTTATCCCCCATATGAATGAAAATTATCAATCATTTTCAAGCTACCTAGATAAAATTCAGTAGTTGAAATATGTATATCATAGGTAGGTGTTATCCCTTAAACTTGTTGAGTTCAAACTGTTCTGCCATTTGTGTAAATAATCTATGTGTCTCACATGATTCTTTTGGACCTAGTTAGGTTCTCATTGTTATGTTTGTTATATTCATGAATATATTCATGGTTGTGTAAGAGTACATAGCTGCAAGTGAAGCCTCTAAGGAAGCAGCTTGGCTGAAGAATTTCATCGGTGACCTTGGAGTAGTCTCGACAATTCAGGAACAAATGGAACTATTCTGCGATAATCAAGGAGCGGTGGCCTTTACCAAGGAACCGCGAGATCATGGAAAGTGCAGACATATCGACAGAAAGTACCATTACATCAGACATACAGTAGAAGAAGGGCAACTCATAGTAAAGAGGCTATTATCTGAAGATAATCCTGTAGATCCTCTAACAAAGGCTCTGAGCAGGGTTAAGCACTATCAGCATGGTACGAGCATTGGACTGAGAGATGATATTAGTATTAGTAATTAGATAGATATTTCGAAATTTGTAACAAAGAAATGTAATTGAATTTGGTGATTAAATAATGGAGAATTATTTATGAGTATTGTTTACTGCCAATTGTCAATAGTTCATTATTGTGTTTCAACTTTGCATGTTTTACTTCCCGAATAATTTGATTATTCAAAAGTCCATAGTCGATCATACTTTCGGAAGTAAGTAGTGAACTAAGACTATCATGAATTGAGTTGTAGACTGTCTAAGGAGTTAGACATAACAATAGTGTTGCTGCAACATTCATGAGTACTTGGAAATGGAGATTTGAGTATTGGAGCAACCCGCGTTCAGGGAATTACTTCATGGATCATGTTACAAGTAATTCTGAGACGATAATATCCTATGGTCTTGAAACAGAGACATATGAGTTGAAATTTACAAATGGTTGTGCATTGATTATGCGTAAACGCAATGGTAACTCAATGTTATAAAATGTATTGTTGTGCGTGATTTGAGTAGTAAAAGACACAAGCATATAAGTCAAAGTTTATTCGTTCCTTTTACCCTAACGGGAAAACCGATATTTGTGGGGCCCTCAGTGATTTGGTGATGACTTATAGTGATGGGCCCAGCCAGGATTAAATTGATGTGTTCAATTAGAAGTCCTATATCATCACAAATCGGGAATCGGGAAACATAGTATCGAACTGAGAATCCATGTGCTAAGTCTGAATGATATCTTGTAGAACGAAGGATCATATGATCACTTATATTAGGACATGTAACTGACTGGGTCAGAGTTCGGCAGCGGCTTTGGAAGCTACAATTTGCTGGTCAAATTTGGAAGCTATATGGAATTATAGTTATAGACTTATCCAAGTGGGAGACTGTTGGATTAAGGTGTCTAAGCCATAACTATAATTTAGAAATATACTTGAATTGATAGCAACACACTCTTTTTGAGTTGTCCTCATAGCAAAGGTCTAGATGACTGATAGAGAGAGAGAGATGATTTATTAATATATTATGAGGATAATATATTAATTAGAAATCATAATATTTAATTAATAATTAATCAAAAATTAATTGGAATTAATTTTGGGATTAATTGGATTAATTAAATGTGTAGAGGCTTAATTGTAATTGTTCAATAGTTGAGCAATAGACAATTAGGGCATACCTAATTGGGTTGGATGAAACCAAGGCCTAAGGCCTTATGGGTTTCGAATTCCTTCTTGGGTATTGGCATTATTTATGGTAGTGATAAGTAGATTCAATTATATGATAAAAGTCTTGTCATATAAGGATCTTAAATAAGGTAGTTATACTCTATATTACTTATCACCTGGAGACTATAAATAGAGGCCCTGGCACCCTCATTATTCACGCCTCCTTCCAAGGATCCTCCTCCCTCTCTCTTGCTCATCTAGGTTGCTTAGTTTTGGGTGTGAGCCACTAGAGGCACGACAATTGTGGTGCTAGCTTCCAAAGGTCAAAGGTATTAAAATTATTCATTTGTAATTTTAATTTGGCCTTAGTTATAGGTTCAATTGAGAAAAACATAGACCCATATTAAGGTGTATGTGAAATTAAGAATTTAAGCTCATTGTTTGCATAGAACCTATCACAGCGGTGATTTCGAATTCCTGAGTATAGAAAGCGAATCGACTGTCATTCGTCGACTTGCTACTTGAATCGGCAACAAATCCAGGAACGGAGCAGATCGGCGAAATAACAGAGAACCGACTTTGTAGGGAATCGTTGATTCGTCTCTCGAATTTGTGAGTGCAGAAAATCCAATCAATGTCACTCATCGACTAGTTTATCAAATCGTTAAAACATATCAAGGATGAATCAGATCGGCGGAACAATGGAGGACCAGCGGCATAGGGAACCATGGAGAAGAATATGTTCCAGAAGCTAATGTAAGAGCATCTCCAACCGAACTCTATAAATGAGTTTACTCTATTTTAAACTCTATTTTCCTCCAACCCACCTCTATAACTCACTTTATTTTTGGGTTTATGAATAATATTACTCCAAATATAGAGTAATACTATTCATTTACACAAAAATAGAGTTAATGTTTCGCTTGTCATTTTTAGTCCTTTAACTTTTATTTCTATATATTTCTAGTTTAATTTAAATACAATAATAAATATTTATAATCATATTATATATTAAATGATATTAATTAGTTATAATTATCAAAATTGAATATTTTACATCAAATTCATATTAAAGTTTATGTATAGTAAATAAGATGAGATATTTTTGACAATTTTTGTAAATGAAGGAAAAAACTATTCTAGGAATATACATTTTAAAGTAAAAATAGTGTAAAAAATAGAGGTGGCTTGGAGATGACCCACTCTTTACACAATTTTTTACTTCAAAAATAGAGTAAAAAATAAAGGTGGGCTGGAGATGGTCTAACTGGAGAAGACTTGAAGCAGGATTTGTGATTTGCATCTTTTTCGTTTCCCGCTGGGTATTGAGGAGGGGGAAGTGAAATCATTTTAAGATTTTTAAGTTTGGGGGTTTTTAGTGTCATAAAATATAAAATGTCACTAATAGATAGATAAATAGTGTCATAAAATATAACGTGCTACTAAAACTATGATATAGTGGCACAAAAGTAAAATGTCACTAAAACTTGTGCCACTATTTGTAATTTTATATGTAGTCACATCACCTGTTGGAATTGCAAAAAAAGCAGACACTTCAAGGCAGGGTATAGAGGTATAGCTAACGAAACGTTGGTGTCGTATACTGTAGCATAGTCCATTTGGGTTGCCCTCATAGTTGGAGGATTGGCAGAAAGTCCGGTAGAGAGAAAGATTGATTTATTATGTGATTAATAAATCAATAGAAATTAAATAAATAGTTTATTAATATATTTAAGTGATAATATATTAATTAGAAACTATAATAATTAATTAGAAATTTTTCTGGAATTAATTGGAATTAATTTGGCAGTTAAATTGATTAATTAAGGTGTAGGGACTAAAACTGTAATTATTCAATAGTTGAGTAAGTGACAGTTGAGTGAGTGAGAGTGGTGAACGAAATTATATATGGAAACATATATATTTTCGATTTTGATAATGAGGATAAAAGGGTTTGAATTATTAAGATAAAGACTTATCTTAATTTGAATTCAAAAAGGTTTATCTTTAAGGTTTATCTGATCACCATTTGGATCCTATAAATAGGGAGGCTCACCCTAACCCTAGAGCCACGATTTTGAAGCTCTCTAAGAAGGTATTTTCGGCCAACAACTCCAAGCTAGGGTGTGACTGCATTTGAGGCAAGAGGTTTCTGTTGCTTTGCTTCCAAGATTCACTAAAGGTTGGTTTTTCTTGATCTTTCTTTTAGTTTAATTCTTTTTGGGCCTTTTAGGAATTGTTATATGTTTAACTAGAAGAAAAACTTAGATCTATATAGGTTGCATGTGAACTTAGGAATTTTAGTTCATAGTTGCAGAAAACCTTTCAGTTTCAACCTTTGAAAAGTTACATGTGGTCTTTCTACCACTCAGACTTTTCACTTTTATTGGTCAACTTTAGTCAATAGAACAATAGTCAAGGAGCAGTTTTCTACAACTCTCCCATAATAACCCGCCAATCCAATGAACTACAGATTTCAGTCAAATTCCAAGGCGGATTCTGTTTTATCACAGCATCATTTCTATTGGATCCAGTTTAACATTTTCGGCATTAAATACATGCCCAAAGAATATAAAACTTCTTTTAGCCAAATTTTTCATACTTGGAGAATTTTACATTCACTTAACTCAGTGAAGTAACTCCAATATCTGGTACAAATGTACCTCATATTCAGTCTGGTTTCGAGAATTTCAGATTCTCAGTAACCAATGCACATACATATCAACTTGTCTTTCTTCTTTTCAAACAAGATAGGGCTCCACATGATGACACATTCGGCCATATGAGACCCCGATTTCCAAAAACAATTTCTTCTAATTGTTTTCCTACTCTGCCATCTCTGCAGATGTTAATCAATATAGAGCCTAAGTAACAGGAACGGCTCCCAAGATCAGTTTAATCATAAACTCTTCTCATCAATCTGACGGTAATTCTGGAAGTTCTTTGGAAGAAACATCCAAGAGTTCATTTTAAGTTTTACACTTCTGTCACCGCTTTATTTAGCTTGGCCACTACTATAGTTGCCAACTAAAACATCCTTCCTTTACTAACTCTTTTCCGAGTTTAAGCAAAGGAAAAGTACTTGGTATTATCAACAACGGTCATTTACCGTGGATTTTTCCTCCACTTCATTTCTGATTTTTGAACCATAATGTTCATTTTTCTACAATTCATGTTAGCATCATTCATTGCTAACCAATTTATATGCACGATTTCTTCAAATTCATTGGTAGGCATCGGCTTCAGATTTATAGGGAAAAATGGTCCCTTAAATCCTAGGCAGACTACCTTCCAGGTGTTCAATATCTTGAACATATTTGCTATTTGCTATAGTCAGTTCCAAAATTTCATCCATAGTCGTTGATGAAATATTCAGACAAGACATCAAGTCATCGATCCAAAGCATAGCTTCATGGATCAAATATAACGTATACTGGGATTATATTCAAAACAATGATATCTGAGACTATATCAGTCTACTCATGAGCTTTTTCCACATTCTGCTGGAATGCTCATGGTATCACTGGTCCTTTTCGACCATTCGTTTCTTCTTTCTTTCCTCCCCATTCTTTCCTGGGTTTATCACCCGTTACTCCACATTTAGCATGTGAACATTTCATAGGAAAGCGTTCTATAGCTCCGCGCTAGACACACTTCCGATCTATCCAACAAGCTCGAGCAATCTGCTCCTATCTCTTGCAATTTCAGCATGTCAACGGTAGAGTCTCAACTCTACAATTTTCTGAGTGCTTTTCCTGCACTTCTTACAATACATAGTTGCTCTGTTTTGGTCCCTTCCCTTTAAGGTTGGACCCAGTTCGTGGTAACTTCTCCTGAAGCGTCCACTAATCTTTTTCTGCTTTTCTTGTAGTCTCAGCTACTTTTCTTTCACATTGATATCAATCTGGGTGAGCACCCAATTTCTTTCTCTGACCACAGCAACTACTGTTGCTTGTCATGTGGATTTTCTGCTACTTGTCTCTTTGCCCCTCGTTCAATGGAGCCTTGATAAAGGGCTGGTCCGCCTCTTAAAGCTGCACGCCCTAAATTCTTCCAAATAAGATTCACTGCTCATACTTCTTATACGTCAGAAGTCGGCAACGGTTAGGTTATATATGTATAATAACAACTATATACACCTAACTATATATCATGTCTACTATCTCTCAAGGTTTAAGTCCAGGAATCTACTCTATAGACACCTAGTTCACTTAAACCACGGCTCTGATACCAACTTGTAACACCCGGCTTTTAAAACAAAAACACCCCTGAAAAATTTTCATTTTTAACAAAGGTTTCAATACATAAAACCAAAACGAAAGGGGTATATTTTATTAAAAACGGGTACAAGCGTATCAAGGAGTATACAAATATAATAACCTCCTTATAAGTCGGGCTGCTACTGACAGCATCTACAAGTCCACTTCTTGAGTCACGGACTTTATCCTTACCCTTACCAGGGTTATGCTAACCTGCAGTGACATTTAACAAACGGTATGAGCTACAAAGCTCAGTGAGTAATCGTATCTGCAAATAACATGTATAAAAATACAATCATATATCTATCTGGATATCGAATCCAAACTCCTAGCCTTACTGGCTGACCACATATCTCCTAGGATTTCACATCCTAATCTGTAGCCTTACAGGCTGAATCACAATAACCTGTAATTATCAAGCCACGTCAGTTATTTGCACATATAATCATGTCTGACCATTTCTGTCCCATGTTTCTTAGTCACAATGGACTGCATCATATAATTATGTCATTTTTAATATTCAAGTCATAGCCCAAAAGCTGTACCAGCTGGGCTCAATAACCCGTTATCATAGTCAAAGGACTGCACCATTTGGACTTAAAGTCAACTATCCAAAATCAATTATGGCTCACGAGTTGGTCCCGCTTTTGCCTAGACTCACGGCTCCGTTCTTGCCACCGCAATGACTCAGGGATTATCCGGTATTGCCTTTTCAAAGATTGACTCACAGCTCCGTTCTTGCCTATTGTAGACTCACGGCTTATCTGGTATTGTCGCATTATTTATTCATTTACTGACTCACAGCTCCGTTCTTGTCTTTTATAGACTCACGACTTATCTGGTATTGTCGTATCATTACTTTTTATTATCATTATTGACTCACAGCTCCGTTCTTGTCTATCGCAGACTCACGGCTTATCTGATATTGTCATATTATTTCTGTTATTGACTCACAGCTCCGTTCTTGTCTATCGTAGACTCACGGCTTATCTGGTATTGTCTTTCCAATCCATCTGTAATCTGTCAAATTCTGTCCCCCAAATCTGTTTCAATCTGTAACAATCCAATCATCATATATCATATATGATATCAGTGAGATTACTCACCTGGATGCTAGCTGCATTAAATTCCCGGTTGTTTCTTGCCTTTGCGTGCACCACAACCATTTTGTCCCATACCTATATATTCATTTATATACCAAATGATAATAGGTTAATAACCATTTCAGTTGACTCTACTACACAAGAGTCCTATACAATACCATTATAAACAATGCCTAGATAATAAACTTTACATTTACTATCTTTTTATGAATTTTACTATTCACCGAGGCATTCGAATCGATCTACAGTGCCCCCGAGGGGTCGAAAACTCAATATAAAAATTTTCCCAAACTTTTCAGACCATAACGAGCCTACGGTTCAAGTTTGAGCTAAATCGGACAAGCCAAACAAAAGTTAGCATTTTGGACTCCCTGTCTAGTGGGCGCACTACGCCAGGTATCAGGCGCACTGCGCCTGGGCGCACCCTGCCCTGATCCTGGGCGCACTGCGCCCTGCGCCTGGGCAGAGCTCCTAATCAGTCGCGATTTGTGCACTGTAGCAAGCAGTTTTGACCCATTAAGTCCTTAATACTGTTCTTAACCGTTTGGGGTTTATTCCTAGGCTAAAACCTTACATTTTAACAAGGTTTTCAACCCTCAAAACCCACTCAATCAATCATATGAAGATTTAGGGTTCTTAGTTCTAACAACCCCAAAACTTCAAATTCATCAAAAATAACAATCTACTTCCATTTTCTTGAATTAAGCCCTTATTAGCATGACTTAATGGAAGTATTAAACCATTTAAACCACATAATCATAACTGAAATTACAAATTTCAGTTTCTATAAAACTCATCAAGAACAACCAAGCTATAACTTGAATTTCTAACCTTTAAAGCTTCCAATTTCTCAATTCCAAGCCAATAATCGAATTGCAAGCTTCAATTCTTCAAGAAATCTCCAAGTATTGCAGAATTCGTGCAGAGAAACCCTTTCCCGTAGCCTCACGAAAATCTGCACATGTGGGAGGACTATTCCATTATTTATACTTCCAATATTTGCAAATTTAGTCCCTAAGTTCCATTTCTTGAACTTTTGGCACTAATATCAAGTTTCATCACAATAAACTTTCTTTTCTTATGCTTTTGTCACAAGCAAACAATATTTTTACATTTTTGGTCCTTCACTTGGTCAAATGACCAAATTACCCTTTTATGGTAAAATGACCAAAAATCAGTTTTTATAACATTTTAAGTCCAAAACTCAAAATATTATTTCAAACCAAATTTTTTTTCTGCCCAAAAGACCAAATTACCCTTCCAAGGTAAAATGACCAATTTACCCTTTTTATTATATTTACATAAAAAGAGTGTCTTGGCGTTACAAATTCTCCCCTCCTTCAAAAGATTTCGTCCCCGAAATCATACAAACAAGCGAGGGTAATTCTTTCTCGTTACAATTTCGGTTTCCCATATCATATGGAAACCTCTATGGTATTGCCTAAGCACTTAACCATACTAGTCTTCTTATTTCGCGGTTATATCACTATTCACTGAACATTCCTCCGGTTGTCCCGGGTACCATAACTACTTATCTACCTTCATTTCAGCATGAGGTATTCGTTGAAATTTATCATTCCATGTTCTCAGAACTATGAGACCCATAGAAAACATTACAATTATCTTGAAGTTCATCACAAAACTTCGTTCAGTACACCAAAATTCTTACTCTGTGAAACATATGGAAAGGTCCAATAAATGAGGACTTAACCTTCTTTTTGTCCCAAACAGATTTTTAGTCTTTCCAAGGGATCTTTTGATTACTCCGTCATCCCTTATCTGGAATTTCAACGGTTTTACTCTTTGGTTCATGTACTACCGTTACTGCTTCTTAGTCATTTTCTAATTTTCTCGTATTTATCAAGTCTTCTTTTTAGCTTGTACCACCGTCTAGGATCTAGCCAACAGCTGTTCCACATCTTCAATCCTACAAATCAAAGGATAACACGATACTCCGTACAACACTTCATACGAGCCAATAGAATACAAGTATGCAAGTTGTTATTTCTTACAAATTCTACCAAAAACAGATGATTTTCTCATCTTTCACCAGGGTTTATTGTGCAAATTTCAAGCACATCTTCTAGAATCTGCGTCATTATTTCACCTTGTTTATCAATCTGCAAATCTTATACATTACTTACTAGTACTTTTGAGCTAATTATTCTTGAAATTTATGCCAAAATCAACGAATAATTCTATTATCTCGGTCTAATACAATCCGTGCCGATAACTCACGTCGACAATTTACTTTATCTATATAGCTTTTCGCTACTTTTCGATCTTAATTTCTTTCTTAGTCAGTATAAATCTACACTGATTTCATCAATCAACCTGTAATTACCCATATGGTGTCATACCCATGCGGTACTTGCAAAGACTTTACTACAAAGTCTATGATATTTTTCGTCCCATTTCTTCTTTGGGACCCACAACGGTTAAATTTTCCGTATGTTTCTAATGATTTGACTGTAGTTACACACAAGTCAAACACTTTTCACATGTCTTTCAATGTCTTTCTTTAGTCCCGGCCACCAATACATAGGTTATACCACTCAACACAGTTTAGTACTGTCCCGGGCATTTTGCATATCTACCCAAATATACATCTTTTAAGGGTAATTTTTCATATCTCGCTTTGCTTTGGAACTCACATACACAACCCCAAGGGTTTTCAATCACCGTGAGTTTCTAACTAGCTTCTTTCAATAGCTAATCATTCATTCACTTTTCACGTTTTCAGACTGGCACACTTCTTCTTGTGCTACCCGAATCAACGCAGGTAATCAATTCGCCACACTCACGCATGTGGTTGTATCTTTCAAAAGATACTTTTTCTAATTCAAGGCATCTATAATCACATCAGCCTTTCCGAGATGGTACAAGATTTCATAACCGAAATCTTTAAGTAACTCATCTATCTTTGCTATCTCATATTTAGCTTCTTTTGATCAATTAAGTACTTCAAACTTTTATGATCCGTACAAACGGTAAGCTTTGCACCACCTCAGTAGTGTCTCCAAAGCTTAAATACTAAAATCATAATTACTACTACAATATCATGTATCCAAAATCAACTCTGGATGCATTTCTATAAAACAATTTATCTTCTCCGCTTAGCGACAATGCTAACACTGGAGCTTCATATAAGGTTTGTTTCTGTTGGATTAGGTGTCTAAGCCATGACTAATAATTAGTATTTATCTAATTAATAGTAGCATAGTCCATTTGGGTTGCCCTCATAGTTGGAGGATTGGCAGAAAGTCCGGTAGAGAGAAAGATTGATTTATTATGTGATTAATAAATCAATAGAAATTAAATAAATAGTTTATTAATATATTTAAGTGATAATATATTAATTAGAAACTATAATAATTAATTAGAAATTTTTCTGGAATTAATTGGAATTAATTTGGCAGTTAAATTGATTAATTAAGGTGTAGGGACTAAAACTGTAATTATTCAATAGTTGAGTAAGTGACAGTTGAGTGAGTGAGAGTGGTGAATGAAATTATATATGGAAACATATATATTTTCGATTTTGATAATGAGGATAAAAGGGTTTGAATTATTAAGATAAAGGCTTATCTTAATTTGAATTCAAAAAGGTTTATCTTTAAGGTTTATCTGATCACCATTTGGATCCTATAAATAGGGAGGCTCACCCTAACCCTAGAGCCACGATTTTGAAGCTCTCTAAGAAGGTATTTTCGGCCAACAACTCCAAGCTAGGGTGTGACTGCATTTGAGGCAAGAGGTTTCTGTTGCTTTGCTTCCAAGATTCACTAAAGGTTGGTTTTTCTTGATCTTTCTTTTAGTTTAATTCTTTTTGGGCCTTTTAGGAATTTTTATATGTTTAACTAGAAGAAAAACTTAGATCTATATAGGTTGCATGTGAACTTAGGAATTTTAGTTCATAGTTGCAGTAAACCTTTCAGTGGTATCAGAGCTATTTGGTTGTTTTTCTTGTTAAATTGCTATAGCTGCTTTCCTGAAAATTAGGGTTTAATTGTTTATAAACCCTAATGTGGCTAATTTCGAAATTTAGGGTTTGTTTTAGAAACCCTAGCCCCTCTCCTATGATTTGGCGATTTTTTGTGGATTAGGTTAGAAGGTATTCTATTTTTGGTAACTTTAAATTGTTTAAAAGATAAACCTTAAAACCTTTTATCCTAAAATCGAAAATTAAGGGATTAGGATAGTTTTTAATTAATTTGATTAATTTGATAAACCTATCTACATTTGAATTAATTTAATTAATTGGTAATTAAAATATAATTCAAGGATTTAATTTAATTTAGAATTTAATTGTTTAAATTGGCGAATATTAAAAGGATAAATCCTAAAATATTTTAAAAGGTTTAAAATATCAAATTTAATTAATTTAATTAATTGGTTAATTAAAAGATAATTAAAATCAATTTTCAAGGTTTAAATTAATTTGAAATTTAATAGTTTAAATCGACAATAAATTAAAAGATAAACCAGAAACAATTTTTTAAAAGTTTTAAAAAATTACATCTTATATATATTATAATTAAAAAGTTATTGTTATATGTATAAGATTAAATGGTTATTCAAATCATTAGTAGGCCTCATTCACGAAGCTGGTCTATAAAGTGGGTATAAGGAGACTGCCTATAAAATGGCGGTCTAATGGGTGAACACTCTCGCCCACCGCTCGCCTGATCAGTGGAGGGTCGTTTGCCGAACGGGTTTGATAGGACCGCCTAATCTCATTAAAAGTATAATGATATTATTCAAAGTACTAGAACCTTTTAAATAAAACCCCAAATCTAGCTACTTTAGGAAAAATGTGAATTGGTGCTAATCCATGAAATTGCACATTACACTTTATGAAACATTGGTGGAGCGTGTGTGGTTAACCGGCACGGCAATTGGGGTTCATAAAGAGTTGCAATGGGTTTCCCGGGTATTATTATTGTTGATGGAGCGTGTGTGGTTTACCGGCACATCAATTAGAGATGATAATTAACCCGAGAGTACCAAGCTAATTTGCATGGTTATTCACATCCAGTTTGTGATCCTCGGCATCCCAGTCACAAACAGTGGAGCACATCCAAGATTAAACATGCCATTTAAAAGTTTAATGAATCTCATCAGAACTAGGAATTTCATAAGATGAAATTGATAAGTGTTTATCTACCTTAATGACCATTATGTTGTGATTACGGCATCCTTCTTCACACCATAGTTGGGGTATTTTGGATCCTAGCCTTAATAAATAATATATTGGGTAATTATTTAAAAGGAACAGTTAAACTAATAAATTCTATTTCTTTTATAGATGTCAAGTGTCAATTCTCCTCCTTCTCCTCCTTCACCCATTTCTGAAAGCATCAGAATGCACCTGCTTAATATGGAAAGGCTGACTGGCCTCAACTGTAAAGAATGGCTTCGCAATTGGAGACTGGGTCTCGGCATTTCTGGCAAGCTACATCTCACCGAGTATCCGATCCCAGTTCCACCGGAACAAGTCATCATAAAAGGTCCTTATGATGAATCCGAAGAGATTCGTGACCTCATGCTATCAACCATTGACCCCGAGTTCCGCAAGGATTTTGAATCCTTGGGGCCATATGAGTTGATGCAACTGGTGGAGGAAAGGTTCCAAAAACCAGTTGAAGAGGAACGAGCTAGAATCCTCGGAAGACTTGCAGAGTGCAAGTTAAAGGGAGGAAGAAGCATCAATTCGCATGTTCTTCAGATTGAAGGGTACATAGGCGAGTTATATAAACTTGGTCATCCCATGAGTCAGGAGGAGAGTGTTAACATCCTGCTCGCTTCGCTGACAAATGAGTACGATCTGTTCATTCAGACGTATAGAAAGGAAAACCAGAAAAAGACCCTCATGGAAATGCGTCCACTGTTGACTTTATACGAGTCACTCTTGGACAGGCATAGCTCCAATGGCTCAGCTACTTCTGGATTAAGTCCAGTAAAGAGACGTAACAAGAAACGGTCAAGATCGACTGGACATGTCTCAAACTGGGAATCCGCTAAATCGGATACAGTCACGGAAAGATTGGAAGACGCTCCAACTCTTTTGAAAGCTCAGGTATATCTAAAAACCTCAAAACTCCGGTTCCAAGATTTCTTGATACATAATGTGACAGTCGCATTTTGGTTTGTATGCAGGGAATCAAGAAGGCACGAGACTCTGGTGCATAGGAGCACATATGGATTGGATCTCCAGCTCGTGCAGTTTTGAAGTTTAGATAGATATTAAATATTGTTATTAGTCTTTAGATACATTTTTGACATTGTCTATTACATTGTTCAAGGATTTTATTTTTAATAAAATTGTCATATTTTCTTTTAACACCTGTTGTTTAAAATTATCCTTGAAATGTTATATGAATGTGTTGAATGTATGATTAGTAATAACTTGAATGTTGATGCATCCAAAGTGTTTGGATTCAAGAATTGTGTCATTTATGATTGTTAATACAAAAGTTATAAGAATCAATTCAACCATAGGTCCAGTTGGACAGGACCTTGGAATCATTTGACTTAGAGTCACTTGATGAATTGATTTCTTAATGTGTCAAGAAATGAATCAACCAAAGGTCCAGTTGGACAGGACTTTGGAATCATCTGACTTAGAGTCAGATGATGATTAAGTTCTTTATAAAGCACATGTGGCAAGAAATAAATCACCCAAAGATCCAGAGGATAGGATTTTGGAATCAGTTGACTTAGAGACAACTGAAGATTGCAAGTCTTGAACAAAGTCATAAGTTTACATAGATATGTAAAGGACATTGAGATTAAGAGCAACGGACACACCTGTTGTTGTGTATTGCTAGAATCTTGATATAGAACATAATTGTTTGTACTTCACGATATTCATCATTCGGTATGACGAATATGACATTGCTAATCGGGATAAGCAATTGAATTGAAACCTCGAACAGTTCAAGGACTTCGAAGGAAGTACAAGTTCCACAGAACCTGAGCGATAACATAAACTGAGGAAAAGGTTTCACAGTTCATTCTCTTCCAAGAATATTAATGGTTATAATGTGTCTTAGGGAAGATAATGGAGCATTGGTCGAAACAGTTCGATCCTCGGTGTATGAGATACATTGCCAATTAGTTTCCAATAAGATGAACACTATACCAGTCAGTCCATATAAACCATACTCCGACCACATCCTAGACTAAGTAGGTCTTGCAGACACTGCCTGAAATGTAAAGCTGGGATTATCCCACTTGTACATAGAAAGTCCAGGGTCTTGTAGTGTTCATCTGAGCCTCATGACCAGCTGAACTTGATCAGCATTGTCGTCTCATTAGCTATCTCACTGTAACTAAAGAGCTCTTTTAGAAAGAACTCATGGTCCAAGGAAACAGTGGGAGTTGGGACAGTCCTAAATGAGTTTAGGATTAGCAATGAAAGAACCTTTTTAGTCATCACTAGGCTTGGAGCAGAAATCAGATTTCTGCTTTACAACTGACATAATCTCCTCTTGACCAGTAGTATTGATCACTATCATAAGTAGTTGTGATCAGGGTGACATACCGATTGGTGGTAAAACACTGCAGTTGGTACGGATTTGCAATCCGACTACTTGGAAGCATTGGTGAGCCCGGCTGCTGCCAAATAAGAGGACCTTAGGGCGAGACACGGACTGTGTGAAAATTTGATTGATTTTACACCTGGTTTAAAAACCAGTGGGAGTAACTGAATCATAAAAAAAAAGCAACACGGACATATACATACCTTCAGAGCATCTAGTTGAGTCGATACTCAGAGTCAAGCAATTGATTCCGAGTAAAGCACTCTCAATAGAAGATGAAATCCGAGAGGATTCTCCATGGCATAGTGTGAGTCGTTAGTGGAGCATGTGTGGTTTACCGGCACACTAATAGGGACACACATAGAGCATGCCATTACAAAAGGTACATGGCCCCGGGTTTCGTCCCACGGGCATCTCGCAAGAAAGGATATTCAGATTCTCAAAATATGCCAAAGGATTGGATTTTGAGAAAGGGCTGAAAGATTTCCATTAAAATGTCAGAAAGGTTTAGATTCTCAAAATGTGCCATAAGTCCTGGATTTTTTGAATAGCCTATAACCGTGTCAAAGCTAGTGGGAGTCGCCGTTATCCACTATCCCCACATGTGGGATAAATAATGGTTCTAGGAAACGTCTCTTTTCATTACGAAGTGTAATGACTTGGTGTTAAGAGACGGATCGCTATGAAAGCCTTAACAGAAATACGGCATACTCAGGTGGTTATAAACGTCTATGAGATAGATCCAGATTCTGCCAAGATGATCTTGATGAGATTCAAGATGCATAGACTTAGGAAAGGTTTTTCCTTGTCATTGAAAAGTGTGATGACTTGGCATGAAAGAAATAAAGAAGGTGCAACATACTCATGTAATTCACAGTCATCTATTGGAAAGATGAAATCACCAGCATAGACTTAGCCATTGTAAGCATGATCTTGATAAGATTCAAGATGCACGAGAAAAGTCTCCGAAAGGAAAATAGTTTTTCGAAAATCATGACACAAAGGATTATAAATAATCCTTGGATTCCGAAAGGGTTTGGAATAGGATTAGATCGGGTTCCACAAGTTTTGGATCGATCATAAAGTCATGAACATGTCTTGATAACTTAATGCTTAGGGCATAGTAAGTTGGATTCAGGACATTGCCTGGCTAGGTATACTGGATGGATTGTTTTCAAGTGAGAATTCATTAGGAAATGATTGGGGTGATAGTGTTAATTTGAAAGTTTTTCAAATGGGTAACGTCAGGACATGATGTTGAAGGACATGATGGTTAAAGAATCTCGATGGTATTCTGATGGAGCGCGTGTGGTTCACCGGCACATCATAGCACCTCGAAATAGTCTTAGGGTGCAGTCAAGTAGACTAAAGACCCCAAAACCATAGGAAGTCACCGTACACATTACCAGAATGGAGTTAGGAGAGAAATTAACAGGATAACATATTGAGATGTTATCGGATGAGCATCTGATTGGATCATCTGCAATAAAGTGTACAAGTATAAGATACTTTGGATACATAGAAAGAGTGTAAGGTTCATAAAGACATAGATGTAAAATTAGAATTGAAAGTTTAAAAGAAATTTTTGAAACCGATAATAGTTTATGACAAGACCAGACTTGGTGATTACCTTGTGGAGACTTGGTAATAAGCAAGAGTAGCTGCCAGTCAGATCTTTATGTTTCGCTTTCGCATGTTTTACTTCCCGAATAATTTAATTATTCAGAAAGGTCCACAGTCGCTCATACTTTGGGAAGTAAGTATTGAATCAAGACTGTCGTGAATTGATTTTTAGACTGTCTAAGGAGTTAGGCATAGCAATAGGATTGCTACAACATTCATGAGTACTTAGAAATAGAGATTTGAGTATTGGATAAACCCACGCTCAATAGATTGCTTCATGGATTATATCACAAGCAATATTGAGACGATAATATCCTATGATCTTCAAGTAGAGAGATATGAGTTGTAATTTACAAGGCAGTTGTTCATTGATAATACGAAAACGCATCGGTAACTCGATGTTATAAAACGTGTTGTTGTGAATGATTTGACTGGTAAAAGATATAAGCATATGAGTCGAAGCTTATTCGTTCCTTGACCCTGATGGGAAACAGATATCTGTAGGCCTCTCGATGATTTTGAAGTTGACTAAAGTGCTGGCCAGCCTGGACTAAATTGATGTGTTCAATTAGAAGTTCTAAAGTCATAAGCAGAATCGGAAATCGGGAAACAGAGTATCGGACCGAGATTGATCTCAATCCATGTCTCGTGTCTGAAAATATCTTGTTGGACGAAGGATCATATGTTCACTTATCATTGGACAGAACTGACTAGGTCAGAGTTCGGCAGCGGTTTCTAGGAAGCTACAGTTGCTAATTAATTAGAGGTTAAATTGGTAATTTTAGTCATAGACTTATCCAAGTGGGAGACTGTTGGATTAGGTGTCTAAGCCATGACTAATAATTAGTATTTATCTAATTAATAGTAGCATAGTCCATTTGGGTTGCCCTCATAGTTGGAGGATTGGCAGAAAGTCCGGTAGAGAGAAAGATTGATTTATTATGTGATTAATAAATCAATAGAAATTAAATAAATAGTTTATTAATATATTTAAGTGATAATATATTAATTAGAAACTATAATAATTAATTAGAAATTTTTCTGGAATTAATTGGAATTAATTTGGCAGTTAAATTGATTAATTAAGGTGTAGGGACTAAAACTGTAATTATTCAATAGTTGAGTAAGTGACAGTTGAGTGAGTGAGAGTGGTGAACGAAATTATATATGGAAACATATATATTTTCGATTTTGATAATGAGGATAAAAGGGTTTGAATTATTAAGATAAAGACTTATCTTAATTTGAATTCAAAAAGGTTTATCTTTAAGGTTTATCTGATCACCATTTGGATCCTATAAATAGGGAGGCTCACCCTAACCCTAGAGCCACGATTTTGAAGCTCTCTAAGAAGGTATTTTCGGCCAACAACTCCAAGCTAGGGTGTGACTGCATTTGAGGCAAGAGGTTTCTGTTGCTTTGCTTCCAATATTCACTAAAGGTTGGTTTTTCTTGATCTTTCTTTTAGTTTAATTCTTTTTGGGCCTTTTAGGAATTGTTATATGTTTAACTAGAAGAAAAACTTAGATCTATATAGGTTGCATGTGAACTTAGGAATTTTAGTTCATAGTTGCAGAAAACCTTTCAGTTTCAACCTTTGAAAAGTTACATGTGGTCTTTCTACCACTCAGACTTTTCACTTTTATTGGTCAACTTTAGTCAATAGAACAATAGTCAAGGAGCAGTTTTCTACAACTCTCCCATAATAACCCGCCAATCCAAGGAACTACAGATTTCAGTCAAATTCCAAGGCGGTTTCTGTTTTATCACAGCATCATTTCTATTGGATCCAGTTTAACATTTTCGGCATTAAATACATGCCCAAAGAATATAAAACTTCTTTTAGCCAAATTTTTCATACTTGGAGAATTTTACATTCACTTAACTCAGTGAAGTAACTCCAATATCTGGTACAAATGTACCTCATATTCAGTCTGGTTTCGAGAATTTCAGATTCTCAGTAACCAATGCACATACATATCAACTTGTCTTTCTTCTTTTCAAACAAGATAGGGCTCCACATGATGACACATTCGGCCATATGAGACCCCGATTTCCAAAAACAATTTCTTCTAATTGTTTTCCTACTCTGCCATCTCTGCAGATGTTAATCAATATAGAGCCTAAGTAACAGGAACGGCTCCCAAGATCAGTTTAATCATAAACTCTTCTCATCAATCTGACGGTAATTCTGGAAGTTCTTTGGAAGAAACATCCAAGAGTTCATTTTAAGTTTTACACTTCTGTCACCGCTTTATTTAGCTTGGCCACTACTATAGTTGCCAACTAAAACATCCTTCCTTTACTAACTCTTTTCCGAGTTTAAGCAAAGGAAAAGTACTTGGTATTATCAACAACGGTCATTTACCGTGGATTTTTCCTCCACTTCATTTCTGATTTTTGAACCATAATGTTCATTTTTCTACAATTCATGTTAGCATCATTCATTGCTAACCAATTTATATGCACGATTTCTTCAAATTCATTGGTAGGCATCGGCTTCAGATTTATAGGGAAAAATGGTCCCTTAAATCCTAGGCAGACTACCTTCCAGGTGTTCAATATCTTGAACATATTTGCTATTTGCTATAGTCAGTTCCAAAATTTCATCCATAGTCGTTGATGAAATATTCAGACAAGACATCAAGTCATCGATCCAAAGCATAGCTTCATGGATCAAATATAACGTATACTGGGATTATATTCAAAACAATGATATCTGAGACTATATCAGTCTACTCATGAGCTTTTTCCACATTCTGCTGGAATGCTCATGGTATCACTGGTCCTTTTCGACCATTCGTTTCTTCTTTCTTTCCTCCCCATTCTTTCCTGGGTTTATCACCCGTTACTCCACATTTAGCATGTGAACATTTCATAGGAAAGCGTTCTATAGCTCCGCGCTAGACACACTTCCGATCTATCCAACAAGCTCGAGCAATCTGCTCCTATCTCTTGCAATTTCAGCATGTCAACGGTAGAGTCTCAACTCTACAATTTTCTGAGTGCTTTTCCTGCACTTCTTACAATACATAGTTGCTCTGTTTTGGTCCCTTCCCTTTAAGGTTGGACCCAGTTCGTGGTAACTTCTCCTGAAGCGTCCACTAATCTTTTTCTGCTTTTCTTGTAGTCTCAGCTACTTTTCTTTCACATTGATATCAATCTGGGTGAGCACCCAATTTCTTTCTCTGACCACAGCAACTACTGTTGCTTGTCATGTGGATTTTCTGCTACTTGTCTCTTTGACCCTCGTTCAATGGAGCCTTGATAAAGGGCTGGTCCGCCTCTTAAAGCTGCACGCCCTAAATTCTTCCAAATAAGATTCACTGCTCATACTTCTTATACGTCAGAAGTCGGCAACGGTTAGGTTATATATGTATAATAACAACTATATACACCTAACTATATATCATGTCTACTATCTCTCAAGGTTTAAGTCCAGGAATCTACTCTATAGACACCTAGTTCACTTAAACCACGGCTCTGATACCAACTTGTAACACCCGGCTTTTAAAACAAAAACACCCCTGAAAAATTTTCATTTTTAACAAAGGTTTCAATACATAAAACCAAAACGAAAGGGGTATATTTTATTAAAAACGGGTACAAGCGTATCAAGGAGTATACAAATATAATAACCTCCTTATAAGTCGGGCTGCTACTGACAGCATCTACAAGTCCACTTCTTGAGTCACGGACTTTATCCTTACCCTTACCAGGGTTATGCTAACCTGCAGTGACATTTAACAAACGGTATGAGCTACAAAGCTCAGTGAATAATCGTATCTGCAAATAACATGTATAAAAATACAATCATATATCTATCTGGATATCGAATCCAAACTCCTAGCCTTACTGGCTGACCACATATCTCCTAGGATTTCACATCCTAATCTGTAGCCTTACAGGCTGAATCACAATAACCTGTAATTATCAAGCCACGTCAGTTATTTGCACATATAATCATGTCTGACCATTTCTGTCCCATGTTTCTTAGTCACAATGGACTGCATCATATATCATGGCTATATCAGCCTCATTATGTCATTTTTAATATTCAAGTCACAGCCCAAAAGCTGTACCAGCTAGGCTCAATAACCCGGTATCATAGTCAAAGGACTGCACCATTTGGACTTAAAGTCAACTATCCAAAATCAATTATGGCTCACGAGTTGGTCCCGCTTTTGCCTAGACTCACGGCTCCGTTCTTGCCACCGCAATGACTCACGGATTATCCGGTATTGCCTTTTCAAAGATTGACTCACAGCTCCGTTCTTGCCTATTGTAGACTCACGGCTTATCTGGTATTGTCGCATTGTTTATTCATTTACTGACTCACAGCTCCGTTCTTGTCTTTTATAGACTCACGGCTTATCTGGTATTGTCGTATCATTACTTTTTATTATCATTATTGACTCACAGCTCCGTTCTTGTCTATCGCAGACTCACGGCTTATCTGATATTGTCATATTATTTCTGTTATTGACTCACAGCTCCGTTCTTGTCTATCGTAGACTCACGGCTTATCTGGTATTGTCTTTCCAATCCATCTGTAATCTGTCAAATTCTGTCCCCCAAATCTGTTTCAATCTGTAACAATCCAATCATCATATATCATATATGATATCAGTGAGATTACTCACCTGGATGCTAGCTGCATTAAATTCCCGGTTGTTTCTTGCCTTTGCGTGCACCACAACCATTTTGTCCCATACCTATATATTCATTTATATACCAAATGATAATAGGTTAATAACCATTTCAGTTGACTCTACTACACAAGAGTCATATACAATACCATTATAAACAATGCCTAGATAATAAACTTTACATTTACTATCTTTTTATGAATTTTACTATTCACCGAGGCATTCGAATCGATCTACAGTGCCCCCGAGGGGTCGAAAACTCAATATAAAAATTTTCCCAAACTTTTCAGACCATAACGAGCCTACGGTTCAAGTTTGAGCTAAATCGGACAAGCCAAACAAAAGTTAGCATTTTGGACTCCCTGTCTAGTGGGCGCACTGCGCCAGGTATCAGGCGCACTGCGCTTGGGCGCACCCCGCCCTGATCCTGGGCGCCCTGCGCCCTGCGCCTGGGCAGAGCTCCTGATCAGTCGCGATTTGTGCACTGTAGCAAGCAGTTTTGACCCATTAAGTCCTTAATGCTGTTCTTAACCGTTTGGGGTTTATTCCTAGGCTAAAACCTTACATTTTAACAAGGTTTTCAACCCTCAAAACCCACTCAATCAATCATATGAAGATTTAGGGTTCTTAGTTCTAACAACCCCAAAACTTCAAATTCATCAAAAATAACAATCTACTTCAATTTTCTTGAATTAAGCCCTTATTAGCATGACTTAATGGAAGTATTAAACCATTTAAACCACATAATCATAACTGAAATTACAAATTTCAGTTTCTATAAAACTCATCAAGAACAACCAAGCTATAACTTGAATTTCTAACCTTTAAAGCTTCCAATTTCTCAATTCCAAGCCAATAATCGAATTGCAAGCTTCAATTCTTCAAGAAATCTCCAAGTATTGCAGAATTCGTGCAGAGAAACCCTCTCCCGTAGCCTTACAAAAATCTGCACATGTGGGAGGACTATTCCACTATTTATACTTCCAATATTTGCAAATTTAGTCCCTAAGTTCCATTTCTTGAACTTTTGGCACTAATATCAAGTTTTATCACAATAAACTTTCTTTTCTTATGCTTTTGTCACAAGAAAACAATATTTTTACATTTTTGGTCCTTCACTTGGTCAAATGACCAAATTACCCTTTTATGGTAAAATGACCAAAAATCAGTTTTTATAACATTTTAAGTCCAAAACTCAAAATATTATTTCAAACCAAATTTCTTTTCTGCCCAAGAGACCAAATTACCCTTCCAAGGTAAAATGACCAATTTACCCTTTTTATTATATTTACATAAAAAGAGTGTCTTGGCGTTACATATACCTCTCGACCAATCTTGTCCATATTGAGATGTGTAGTATGATATTAAAGGGATCAGAGGTTGCTAGTAGAAGAATCGTAAGGTGAACCTCTAGTAGAAGCATGACCTCGGTTCATCTAATTTCTTGGGGACGAAGTTAGTACATTTATGGGCAGCTTAAGTCGGTTATAGGCCCATGGGTTGTAGTTTAGGAGAAATTAGGTCAAACGATCTCTATAATTACGTGTCATTGTTTGTAACCCTAATGTATGTCGAAAATTTGTGTATTGAAGATTAATAAGTAAATCTATTTCTAGTTTCAAAGTGGATGTAACTTGATTACTCTGATCAAGTGAACCACTTATGTAATACCGTGTTTTTAAATTATAGAGATTTCGAGTAAATTTTGGTGTGATTAAGATTGGTTAGCTTGTTGTATGAGTTTGGGTAATTAAAAACCCATTTGGGAGAAATTTGGACTTGAAAAATGCCAAATAAGAGCTACACGGGTCGTGTATGGTCACATGGGTCGTGTAGAAAACCTTTAGAAACCAAACAGTAAGCCTTCCAGAGTCACACGGGTCGTGTACCTCTACACGGGTCGTGTAGAGTGTTCAAAAGGAGTCCGAAAGCCAAAACAGACCTACACGGGGCGTGTGAGTCTACACGGGTCGTGTAGAACAGCCCTACACGGGGCGTGTGAGTCTACACGGGTCGTGTAGGCCTGACAGCACTATAAAAGGTGCAGAAAATGCTCACTTCGGCAAAAACAGACCCATTTCGATATCCAGAGCTTCCTAAGGTGATTTTCCGCCAAATTGAGCCAGGAGATGCGTAAGGAAGAGTAAGGAGATTTCAATCTAACCCCGTAAACGTGCTCTTGATTCCTAAATCATCAAGGTGAGTAATTTCTTGATTTTGGGGTTTTGAAACCCTAACTTTCAATTTCATGATTTTGCCATATATTGTTATATATGTTGTTAGTAGATTGTTAGTAGATGCCTTTGGAGTGATTTGTGAGATTATTGTCGAGTTTCTACGGTTGAATTAGTAGAACCGCGAATTTGGGGGTTTCGGTAAATATTGAGTTAATGTTACCGTTTATACTCTTTTGTTCCCTCTTTTGATTTATATATCTTTGAGTTAGACATAATTGAGATGATTGTGGATGTAGCACCCCATTTCTGCTGTTTGCAAATACTATGGTTTTTCGTATAAATACTTGAATACAAAAATACGGTTTAATAAAAACCGATTATTTACATGATTAAAAACAGTGGGTGTACAATTTCATATCAAGCTAACCATAGTAAGCAAGAAGGATTTAACCTTGAGTCCAGTATAGGAGCTAACTTAAGCTCCACTCCAGCTAAACTTCATCCCATCGATAGCAACTTATATAGACCTGGAATACATGGCAAAACATAGAATACGTAAGACAAAAATTGTCTCGTGAGTTACATGAGTTTTAGACTCAAACTTTTAATTTCTTCCAACTTTTTATAAAACTGGTATCATAAAACTCCTGTCAAACTTTATAGTAATAACATACTATAACTTTTTATTTCTCGAAATTATTTCATAACATGCTTACAAAAATAACATCTTTCAAAATTTCAAGATATCATCATACCAAAATTCTTAATTCTTTTCATAATCATTTCATATCATACTTTTGCATAATTGTATTCTTTCAAAACTTTATAATAAAATCATAACACAACTTTTTTACTTTTCAAGAAATTCATTCTTTGATATACTATACGAAAATAACATTGTTCTTACTTTCTTTGACTGGTTTTATAAGCTCGCTGGATTTTTATACTTAGGGCCTTAATCACTATAGGTGATACCCCAAGTCTCTATGGTTAGAAAGAACGGATCAATCCTTACCATAGAAGTGCTGAGGCGATCTACTTCGCGATGGGGATTTTCCCCAGTAGACCCCTTACCTAACCCGGGAAGGTTGGAACATAGTTCCCTTACTAACGCTGCTTGCTACAATTACCAGTCATACAAAACATTTTCTGCTTGCTTGAACAATACTTTCATACATATACTTTGTGGCTAAGCGCCAAACTTCATTACTTTCTATCTTTATGGCTAGATGCCAAATTTATAACTTTCATTTCTCATAAACCATATGTTTAAAACATATCTATATAACATTTTAGGCTTAATGCCAAATCATATTTAAAAACATATACAACTTGTAACTGAAACATACTTCTTAAACATATTGTGGCTATATGGCTATCCATACTTTCAAACAAGTATAACTTGTATACAAAATATATATATACCTTCATATATTTGGTTCATGGACCAAAACATAGCTTCAATATTATAGCATTATACTTTCACAAACAAATTGGAAATAAAACTCTTGCATATAATTTCACACTTAAGATTTAATAAAAAAAATCTTAAAAATACTTACTTGCCATGTACCCCAGAGTGGGTAAAATACTGCATGTACTCACCTCATGTATTGCTAGAAGATTGACTATTCGTTCCTTGTATTTATACTCTTGTGATTAAATAATCACTTGGCATGAACCTATAATTAACATGTTATACATTAATATTCATGCTAACTGATTCTATAACTCATTAGAGTCCTTATAATACTATCTTGGGTCATAACAAGTCTATAACTTTTAAATGACCAACTTTAGTTAAATCGTATTTTATACGTATTTTACTACAGTACCCTGGGAGGGTCGTATTTCGATTCCGAAAATTTTTCATGAAGTTTCATAACATATTAGACCTATGTTTAAAATTTGAGGTCAAACGGACAAGTATAACACCAAATCCTTAAAACCAAAAACCGCTTGGCAGGGACTTAGATCAAAAACTGCAATTTTGGTCTGCCGCGAGATCGCGTCCCTACGGGGAAGCAGATCGCGACCCTACGGGGTCTGCAGCAACCAGAAATGGTCATTTTATGGTACAAATTCCCATTTTCCTCATTTTAAGCCCTTAATTCACGACTTAATCACTAAGGTTTGTTCCATGACTAAAATTATTCATTTACTTCAAGTTTTTAATCATAAAAATCATAGATTTAAATCATTTTCCAAACATTTTCGTTTTTGCATTTTGTTGTCCAAAACCGAATTTGTCCAATATTAATCATTTCTACTGCTTTGTTTTAACAATTACCACATATAGGACTTATCAAAACCCCTTAGAATTAATTTGATCATGTAGAAATGAATTCTAAGGCTTTTGACAAAATTCCAAATTTTCAACAATAGCAACATACTTTGATGATTTTTAAGATATGTTCTTAATACTTGACTTAATTGGTTTAGGGTCATTTCCAGGCCCTAAATACCAACTTGTACTAAATTTTCAGCTTCAAAATCATCAAATCATCTTTATAAATTTGGAAATTCTTCCAAAAACAGCATTTTTCACCAAAAACCATTGTATTGCATTTTCAAGCTTAAAAACTGATTTCTTACTTCTTTTATGTCATATTTGACTTAACAAAACTATTAGAACTATATGAAATCAGTTTCAACTCATTAACCTATTTCTAGGGTTCTTGAGCTAAAAACCCATTTCATCAATTTTGGCATTAAATCTTCAATTCCATTAAATTACTTGTTAATACAAGTTTCTTTCATCATTTCTAACATATTAGATTAATTAAAACCATCTGAACTTTCAAACCCGTGGCTTATGTTCTTGAACCAAATTCATCATTTCTTGATTTTCAACATGTTCAAGGGTTAGAACATGTTTATTTGATGATTTTGAGCAAGATGGTTTAGATAATTTCACTGGAACCATTACTTCTAGAAAAATCAGAAATCAAATGCACGATTCCCGTTCAAGTCTTGGATGAAATAAGCTTAGAACATGAAGTTCTTACCTTGTTTGCTTGGAAACCCTCAATTTAACTTCAATTTCTTGCAAGAATTTCCAGAATTCATTTTCTTCACTGATGCTCTCTTGCTCTCTCCCGTAATCTCTAGAACTCTCTTCAGAAATTATGATCATTAATGAGATATTTTCTCATTTTTATATTTTCCATACTTTGCCTTAATGACACTTTGGTCCCTATAGTTTTATTTTGTCCCAAAATGGCACCAAATTCATTTTGTATCATTTTAAGTTTTGTCTTCTTTCATTTTTTACTCCAAACACTAAAATATTTTACACCCAAGTCCAAAACATGGCAAAAGACTGAATTGCCCTCTAGTTTTAAGAAACGGCACTTTGGCCCTTCTTGTTAAATTCTTTTACAAAAACTGTCCCAAATCTCAAAATTCTTCTTTTTAAGTTTATATCATTACATATTATCTCAAAAATCATATTTTTATTACTTAAAAGACATTTTGATGTCAAATGACCATTTTATCCTTTTTCACAAATTTTCTCCAAACTCTTGGAAATTTTCTATATTTCCCGTTACATGATTTTAAAACTTTCAAAGCATTATTTTGAATATAAATTCAAGATTTTTGGGTCGTTACAGTGGATATTGGAGAATTGATTTGGACTATGGTGAAATAACCAAGTCTAGCGAACAGGAGCCCGGTACGCGTAATTCGGGGGGTCCAAACACTAAGTTGTTATCAGGTGAGTACTCTTATGTACTTGAGTAAAATTCTACCTTGTGGTAAACTGAGTATATAAATATATATATATATATATATATATATATATATATATATATATATATATATATATATATATATATATATATATATATATATATATATATATATATATATATATATATATATATATATATATATATATATATATATATATATATATATATGTTAGGTTGTTATTGTCGTAATCAAATTGTGAACTAAATTGTTATCTGTGAATAACCACAACCTAGTTGAACATACATATTGATTGTATAAACAGAGTAGATGTTAGTGTAGTAACATTAAAGAGTTTTGAGTCAAATTGCATAGCCATGAGGGCTATTGAGCTGGAATAGAATTGGAGTGATTATGTTATCTGTGGATAACAAGAGATGAGTTGCAATCTATATTGAGTATAACAGTAGAGTATATGATAAATTGGTTGAGTTAAAGAGTCTTTGAGTTTAATTGTTACAGGCATGAGAATTTCTATGATTGAGTATAAGTTGGTTGTTAAAAATCAATATATGTGAGAATGTAGTCGAGTTACGAGTAGTACTAAGCGTGGTATTTTTATTGAATTGATGTTATTAAATATTAGCTGGTATTGTAAAGCTAATATGTTTGCAGATTTCAGAGTTAAGAGAAAGTGGATAATTGCTAGTGAGATTAGCAAAAGAGAATGATGAGGATGTTATTGAGAAAGATTTATGGAGTGTGATTAAGGTTTCTCACTAAGCTTTATAAGCTTACACTTGAGTTGTATGTTGTTTTGCAGGTATCTGTAGCTGTGATAGGGGAAGGCATGTGATAAAGAAAGATGGACAACTTAGAGCCTGCCCTTTTAATTGAAGTAGATTTATTTGTAATGACTGGTTAAGATTGTAAGGACCTTTTATGTAATCATTGTGATGATAACATCTTGATCCGTGCTTTGATTACAAGTATACCCATTTTGATGTGTAAATTGTTAAAAAATTTTGGGTGTACTTTGTATGAGAAATCGGGCGTTACAAGTTGGTATCAGAGCATGGTTTAAGTGAACTAGGTCTTTGAGTGTAGAGTTCTAGACTTGAACCGAGGTGAGAAAGAGCCCCTATCACATGCTTGGAAAAAGATACTGCTGCTGATTTTAGTTTATGAGTTAATTATAACTTTTATCTCATATTTGTTATTTGTTATATTCTGTGTGTGAATACAGGTATTGAGTCAGATGAAGAATGAGTTGAGAAATTGGTCACAGTCGGTTGGACCTACAGAGGATGATGAGACGAGATTTTGGTTGATATGAGATATCAGCTAACGAGGAGACAAGAACTTCAGTTGATAATGAGATGTCAACTAAATATGAGATAAGATACTAATTGAGGTGAGATTCCAGCTGATGGCGAGATTCCAGCTGATGGCGAGATTCCAGTTGATGGAAAGATTCCAGCTGATGATGAAACGAGTTTCTGGCTGATGGTGAAATTCCAGTTGAAGATGAAATGAGATCCCGGTTGAGGCGAAATTCCAACCAATGACGAGGAAGAGTATGAGTATAAGCTGAGCATGAGCTATGAGTTGAGATATGTGAGTGTAGTCGAGTACACTCGAGAGTTGAGATCCGAAGTATGCAGGTTTCAGCTAATGAGAAAATAAGATTATGTTGCTATGAGGTATGTAAGTAATTTACTTAAAATGTTAGATGTAACGAGTATATGTGTTTAATTGTTGATAATACATGTGTTAGAGAATTGTTATTATAAAGTGTAGTAACCGATATCGAGATGAGAATCTCGTGTCCATTTGAGGTAAGATTTACATATCACATAACGAGTGTTTTGTGATTATATATAATTGAGAATATATGTGGTTGATTAACGAGTATTTAACAACCATGGAGAAGTGTGTATAATGAGAATATACACGGTGAAAAATTTATAAATTTTTTGATATTGTATATATATGTATATATATTGCTAGTTGTTTCACAGATACGACGAGATTTCTGTATAGGAGTACTTTGTGGTTGAGACCACATATTTTGTGGGACCACATAACTAGTACTTATGATTGATCACAATGAATGGCTGAGATAGCCAAAAGAGTATGAGTTGAGAAAGACGATAAGTGTGTAGTTGATTGCACACCGTAGCTGATTATGAGTTGACATGTTTAGTGTTGAATTTTATGATTTGGAGTTGTCACATAATGAGATATTTGTGACAGAGATGTTAGAGGACATTTGAGTAACCATATAAAGAGTACTTTGTGGTATAATTGAGAGGACCTAGAGTGATTCATATAGGCCTTATTGGCCTAGAGATTGAGTTAATTACCGAGTAAAGTGATCGAGACCACATATTTTGTGGGGTCACATAATGAGTAAAGGTGGTTGAGACCACATATGTTGTGGGACCACATATCGAGTAAAATGGTTGAGACCACATATTTTATGGGGCCACATAATGAGTAATTGTAATTGAGACCACATATTATGCGGGGTTACATCTTGAGTAATTGTGATTGAGACCATATATTTGGTGGGGTCACATATTGAGAAAAGGTGGTTGAGACTACATATATTGTGGGACCACATAGCGAATAAACGTGGTGGAGACCACATATTCTGTGGGGCCACGTATTGAGTAGTTGAGGTTAAGATCACATATTTTGTGAGAACACATAACAAGTACCTTGTGGTTGGAGTAATGAAAATTGTTATGACTCAAACAAAAGGAGGAGTGACGGTGAGTCTATATGACTCGAGACCGTAGTGGAGACTCGCTAGAGTCAAAGAGGAGATAGATTCAAAGCGGAGAATGGTACGAGGTACCATGATCTGATCAGAGGACGGTCCGAGGAACCGTGAGATAATGTTGAATGATGAGACCAAAGGATGGTACGAGGTACCAAAAGTTGAGGCAGAGTAGTGCTATAATGGTCGTGCTTGTGTGTAAACAGGCAAGTACTTTATGATGATGCGGAGTAATGAGATATGTACTATCGTTGCGTGCGGATAGATATGAACGTCGCGGTAAGCTTGTGTGGCTTGAAATCTATGGGTTGAGAAGAGGACGAATCAGAGGCTAAATAACAGTATAGAGGTACTATGAGATAATACAGTGAGTAATACTGTTAAGAAGTGTTGCTGTGAGTAAGTACGTTTGTCACGTACTCGTGTTGAGAATGTATGAGATTTGTATGTTGAACTAGATAGAGTTTTAAAATTCATCATGAAAAGATGTGAGTTAAAAGGTGGAGGAAAGTAATTGTGTTTGTGATTGATAGGATTCGTTCCTTAGCAATCAAACCAATTACTGCCAATGAAATAAATGCAGGAGTGTCGAGATGATAAAACTATTTATTCATATGAGACGATGGATAGTAGATTTTGCAATAATAATCTTGAATTATTTTATTGAGATTAATGAGTTAGTCGAGTGATGAGATATAATTTCACCGTAGAGATTGCGGTGTTAAATGTTATTATTTTATTTATAAGTTGTGTGTAGAGATTTCGATGAGCCGTATGTATGACCTATTTTGTGTCATTCGAATAAATTGGAGATTGAGATAATAATGACGGAGAATTTATTTAATAATAAATTATCGAATTTAATAGAGCTAATGATTTAGTGAGAATGCGATATGGATTATCCACATAAGAGAGGATATAATAAGTGAGTACATCGAGAGAAACAACATGAGGTATGTTGTTGAATTGAGATAAAGAGGAGCCATTTGGTGGAGGATTGTTAGTTGTATATTGGGTGAAAAACCTAATATGTGTGCTGACATGGGAGCATAGATAAATGAGCCTTCGGAGGAGTTGTAATCGGTTGTAGAGATAAGACAACTGAAACGGGTTTTGTGTGACCAAAGTGTTAAGAGTTTGAGTGAAACTCGAGATAGTTTCTAATATTTTGTTATTCCCAGATTTTTTATCCTAGTATTTGTGAGCTGTGTTAGTAGGAGAAATTGTACCGGTATGTTAGTATCGGAGGAATGAATTGAGAGAGTATGAGTTGTAAACAGTGAGACCGTTTTTCTTATTGAGTTAGAATAAATCATTTCAATGAGATTTGAAATGGAAGTTGAATCCTAAATAGTTAATTGAGATTAATGTTATAAATGAAATAGAGGGTCTACTGAGAATATGACTCGATGTGAGCCATGAATATGAGTGTATATAAATGAGGATAGTGACTGAAGTATCACTTGAAGAGTAAGGTGAGACACCTAATTGTCGACAAAGCTAAAACAAAAGGTATGTTCTAAAATGAATAAGGATTTGCCTACGTGGCAATGATGATAGCCAATATGACTATAGAGATCATCTTGTGAGAATGATGGCGGGTGTTACCTATATTATGAGTAAATGAGATGTGACAGTATGTACATGTCATATGAGCTGACGCGAGGATAATATCATTGTCATACGGAATGTGAAATTACGGTGGTGAGGTGGTTGTATAAACCATACCTGTTCCAAGAGATTCCGAGGACGGAATCTTTTGAAGGGGGTAATAACTTGTAATACCGTGTTTTTAAATTATAGAGATTTCGAGTAAATTTTGGTGTGATTAAGATTGGTTAGCTTGTTGTATGAGTTTGGGTGATTAAAAACCCATTTGGGAGAAATTTGGACTTGAAAAATGCCAAAACAGAGCTACACGGGTCGTGTATGGTCACATGGGTCGTGTAGAAAACCTTTAGAAACCAAACATTAAGCCTTCCAGAGTCACACGGGTCGTGTACCTCTACACGGGTCGTGTAGAGTGTTCAAAAGGAGTCCGAAAGCCAAAACAGACCTACACGGGGCGTGTGAGTCTACACGGGTCGTGTAGAACTGCCCTACACGGGGCGTGTGAGTCTACACGGGTCGTGTAGGCCTGACAGCACTATAAAAGGTGCAGAAAATGCTCACTTCGGCAAAAACAGACCCATTTCGATATCCAGAGCTTCCTAAGGCGATTTTCTGCCAAATTGAGCCAGGAGATGCGTAAGGAAGAGTAAGGAGACTTCAATCTAACCCCGTAAACGTGCTCTTGATTCCTAAATCATCAAGGTGAGTAATTTCTTGATTTTGGGGTTTTGAAACCCTAACTTTCAATTTCATGATTTTGCCATATATTGTTATATATGTTGTTAGTAGATTGTTAGTAGATGCCTTTGGAGTGATTTGTGGGATTATTGTCGAGTTTCTACGGTTGAATTAGTAGAACTGCGAATTTGGGGGTTTCGGTAAATATTGAGTTAATATTACCGTTTATACTCTTTTGTTCCCTCTTTTGATTTATATATCTTTGAGTTAGACATAATTGAGATGATTGTGGATATTGGAGAATTGATTTGGACTATGGTGAAATAACCAAGTCTAGCGAGCAGGAGCCCGGTACGCGTAATTCGGGGGTTCCAAACACTAAGTTGTTATCAGGTGAGTACTCTTATGTACTTGAGTAAAATTCTACCTTTTCGTAAACTCAGTATATATATATATATATATATATATATATATATATATATATATATATATATATATATATATATATATATATATATATATATATATATATATATATATATATGTTAGGTTGTTATTGTCGTAATCAAATTGTGAACTAAATTGTTATCTGTGAATAACCACAACCTAGTTGAACATACATATTGATTGTATAAACAGAGTAGATGTTAGTGTAGTAACATTAAAGAGTTTTGAGTCAAATTGCATAGCCATGAGGGCTATTGAGCTGGAATAGAATTGGAGTGATTATGTTATCTGTGGATAACAAGAGATGAGTTGCAATCTATATTGAGTATAACAGTAGAGTATATGATAAATTGGTTGAGTTAAAGAGTCTTTGAGTTTAATTGTTACAGGCATGAGAATTTCTATGATTGAGTATAAGTTGGTTGTTAAAAATCAATATATGTGAGAATGTGGTCGAGTTACGAGTAGCACTAAGCGTGGTATTTTTATTGAATTGATGTTATTAAATATTAGCTGGTATTGTAAAGCTAATATGTTTGCAGATTTCAGAGTTAAGAGAAAGTGGATAATTGCTAGTGAGATTAGCAAAAGAGAATGATGAGGATGTTATTGAGAAAGATTTATGGAGTGTGATTAAGGTTTCTCACTAAGCTTTATAAGCTTACACTTGAGTTGTATGTTGTTTTGCAGGTATCTGTAGCTGTGATAGGGGAAGGCATGTGATAAAGAAAGATGGACAACTTAGAGCCTGCCCTTTTAATTGAAGTATTTATTTGTAATGACTGGTTAAGATTGTAAGGACCTTTTATGTAATCATTGTGATGATAACATCTTGATCCGTGCTTTGATTACAAGTATACCCATTTTGATGTGTAAATTGTTAAAAAATTTTGGGTGTACTTTGTATGAGAAATCGGGCGTTACAACTTAAATTCTTCTGTTCTTTATTTATTCGCATCTTTATTACCGTGTTGAATTTATTGAAGCGTTCTTAATCTAACTGTCCAACATCAATGGACGAAACACATCGAGATTGATATTCATTTCTTACGGGATAAGGTCGCCATTAGGCGATTCCGGGTTTTTCACGTTCCTTCATGCCTTCAGTATGTAGATATCTTCATAAAAGGATTACTACATTGCTGCTCACAGATTTTCGTAGTGTTCACCTTCGTTCTTCTGCTACAACTGCGTAGGCATGCTATTATGGTATTGTACATTTACCCTCTTGTATTATTTGTTGTATAACTTAGTTTAGTATAGTATATTGGTACGTTGCTTATTCTTTTTAATGATACGGAAAATTTTTTTAGCCCTCTTTTATTATTTGTTGTATAACTTAGTTTAGTATAGTATATTGGTACGTTGCATATTCTTTTTAATGATATGGAAATTATTTTTTTTTAATGATATGGAAATTCATCCAACCTAATATTCTCTTCCTATTCTTTAATACCTACGGTGCGTTAAGTGCACTTGTTTATTTCTAATTTTCTATTATAATTATAATATGGTTTCATTCAATCAAAGTTTTCTACTGCATTCTAGAAAGTATTAGGACATCTTCATTACAAACAACCCTCATACTAAAGGGAGTACACATCACATTGCCCAATATGATGGGCGTCACGTCATCACCACATAAGATTTTTGCCCATCACATTACCCACTTTATACCCATCACATTTTCACCACACCACATTATCTTTTTAATTAAAAAAAATTCAAAACTAATTTAAAACATAATTTTTAAATTAAAAACCATTACATTAAAAATAAAATTACACTAAAATTAAAAAACAAAAAAAAAACAAAAAAAACTAACTTAGAAAAAAAACGACAATTGGAAAATAAAAACGTAAACTAGTTGTCGTTCGTAGGGCGATATTTAGCGCGGACACTTTCCCGCATCGCCAAAAAAATCTCCAAATCCTCGCCCTCGAAGACGGATGCTTTTTTCGACAACAAGTCGAGATCCGCGTTTCGTTGTAGCTCCCGTTGCATCTGGAATAATTCTTTTTCAACCCGACCCGACCCGATCCATAATCCCGACCTTGTCGGTTTGTAATTGGACGTATCGATCGAATTTTTCGCCAAACATATCCATAACGCTTGACTCTGAACCGGAACCCGAAGCCGCTTTCTTGCCGACTTTTTTTGCCCGGTCTCGCCCCATCGGTCGACGGATTGGTTGGGGCTCGTCTTCATCGAGATCCACGGGCTCGTCGTTTACGTCGATATACGTTCGCCCGTCCGATTGTTGTGACGTTTCTTGGTGGACCGACCTCGAGCGTTTCGTTCCCGAAGATTGCGAATCTTCGACAATGAGTCATTTCGGTTGTTTTCGCAACTCGCTCTAAGCTTGCATATACGGGAACGGTTTTTTTAGTGGGCGTTGTTGTTTCGTATTGTTTTAACGCCGCGTTCAAAACGTCGAAGTCGTTGGACCCGCTTTTCCGCATATTCGAGAGATTGTTGAAGATGTCGAAGCGGAAATGTACGCCTTCACCAAGTTTAATTCTTCGTCTTTCGTCCAATTCGTTCGTTTTTCGCCCCCTGTTTGTTTTGCCTTCCTCCTTGCGGCCCGGCGGGTTTGGTTGTCGTCTTCCTCTTGTGTCTCTTGAACGATATCGGGAGACACCGGCGGTTGTGATGTAACGACCCAAAAATCTCGAATTTATATTCGAGAAAATACATAAAGAAAACCCGCGAAAAAGTTAAAAAAAAAGGGTAAAATGGTCTTTCAACTCATTATAAGACCATTATGTAAGATAATATGTATTTGTGAAATAATAATATAAGAAATAAGAGGTTATGTGAAATTTGAAGTTTTACCGTGTGAATAGTGAAATTTGACAAAAAAGGGCAAAATGGTCATTTGACATGGAAATGACCAAAATGTCAAGAAAATGTCAAGTTAGAAGTTAGTGGAACTTTGGTTGCAAAGTTATGGGTCTTAGGACCATTTTTGTAGAAAAGAGAGAAGCTGGGGGACTAAAATGCAAATATTTTATAAATATTAATTATATAAATAAGAGAGTTATTACTCTCATTTCCCAGAAAATCCCAGAAACTAGTAGAAGTTTGCAGAAGACTCGGGAGGGAGCTAGAGAGAACGAGAGGGAGGAACACGGGAAGATCAAAGATTTGGCCAAGAAAGCAAGAAACAACCTTGGAATTGGTGATTTCCAAGCCTTGAGAGGTAAGCACACCATGATTTAAGCTCAACTTCTTGAACGAGAAACAAATCTTAACTTCTGATTTTCCAAAAATCATGAGTTTAATGGGATTATTTTGCTTAAAATCATCCATTTAACATGTTCTAACCTTTGAATATGTTAAAAGCCAAGAAATGATGATTTTGCTCAAGAACCCTAATTCACGGGTCTACATGATCAAGACCAGTTTTTATGGTTTTGTTAAGTCTAAATGATCACTTAGGATGTATTAAGACACTCCTAAGTGGTTAATTTCAAAAAGATGGATTTTTGGTGAAAAATAGCAAAAACGGGTTTTCAAGGAATTGGAATTGGAATCAGTGATTCCATGGCTTAAAACCTGATGCAAAGCAAGGGTTTTAGTCATGTAATGATAGTAAAATGATTAAGATAAGTATTAAGCACTTAGTAGGTCAAAATAGAGGTCTGCAGCTCAAAAATCGGACTGAGAACACAGTCTGCAGACTATGCACGAGTCGTGCCTTTTTAACACAAGAAGTGCACGAGTCGTGCTCCATGGAAAAGCCAAGAAATAGCATCCTACTTTTGGCACGAGTCGTGCTTTCCTAAGCACAAAAAGAGCACGAGTCGTGCTCTTGCTGGGCAGCAGTCTGTCCAATTTTTAAGACTTGAACTTGATGCTAGACATGTCCATTTGGTCTATAACTCATACCATAGCCTTAAAATGGTATGAAACCATGTGGAAAATTGTTAAATTCGTAATCCGACCTTGCGGAAAAACCACTGTAGCGGCAGTGGCCAAATTGTCAAGTTTATGTTAAAACTTGATTTTTGGAATTTGAGCTAGACTTGTCCAATTAACTCCAAATTTGAAATACAAGTCTAATACAGCATAAGACTTCATGGAAAAGTGTCGGAACTGAAATACGACCCCTTGAGGGTACTGTAGAAAAATACGTATAATATACGAGTTAACTAAAGTTGGTCATCCAAGAGTTATACACTTGTTTTGACCACTAATGGTATAATAAGGACTCTAACATGTTATAGAGTCAATTAGAATGTAAATAATGTATCATATATTATATATAGGTACAAGTCAAGTATTAGGACACCGAAAGGGTAAAGAACCAAGGGACGTCTAAACGACCTTTCAAGAGTTATAAGGTGAGTACATGCAGTATTTTTACCCATTCTGGGGTACATGGCAAGTAAGTATTTTCAAGATTTCTTATAAAATCTTATATGTGAAATTATATGCAAGAGTTTTATTTCTAACTTGTTTGTGAAAGAATAATGCTATAATTGAAGCTATGTTTTGAACTATAAGTCAAATTAAGTGAAAGTATATATTGGCCTATGAGTCAATTGAGTGAAAGTATGTTGATCGATGAACCAATTATGTGAAAGTATATTTCGATTACAAGTTATATATGTTTTCAAATATGAATGACATATAGCCACAAGATGATTAAGAAGTATGTTTTGGTTACAAACTGTATATGTTTTCAAGTATGAATGGCATATAGTCATAAGATGTTGGAAAGTATGATTTGGTATAAAGCTTAGAATGTTATAAAAACATATTTTACATATGTGATGAAAGTTATAAATTTGGCATCTAGCCATAAAGACAGAAAATAATGAAGCTTGGCACTTAGCCACAAGTTATATGTATGTAAGTAATGTTCAAGCAAGCAGAAAATGTTTTGTATGACCGGTAATTGTAGAAAGCAGCGTTAGTAAGGGAACTATGTTCCAACCTTCCCGGGTTAGGTAAGGGGTCTACTGGGGAAAAAGCCCCATCGCGAAGTAGATTGCCTCAGCACTTCTATGGTGAGGATTGATCCGTTCTTTCTAGCCATAGAGACTTGGGGTATCACTTATGGTGATTAAAGCCCTAAGTATAAAAATCCAGCAAGCTTATAAAAACAGTCAAAGAAAGTAAGAAAGAAATTATTTTTGTAAAGTATGCTATGAAATGATTTTGGAAGTAAAAGGGTTATAGTATATTACTACTATAAGTTTGAAAGGTATTATTTTGTAAGCATGTTATGAAATGATTTCGAGAAATAAAAAGTTATAGTATGTTATTACTATAAAGTTTTTGACAGAAGTTTTATGTTACAAATTTTATAAAAAGTTGGAAGAAATAAGTTAATGGTTTGAGTCTAAAACTCATGTAACTCACGAGACGTTATTGTCTTACGTATTCTATTTTTATGCCATGTATTCCAGGTTAAAATTCTAAAGTATATTTGGTTGGAGTAAAGCTGGAGTGGAGCCCGAGTTAGCTCCTATCTTGGACTAAAGGTTTAATCCTTTCTTTCTTACTATGGTTAGTTTTGGTATGGATTTGTAACACCCACAGTTTTAAAAATGTAAATGATCGGTTTTTGATAAACCGTATTTTTGTATTTCTATATTTATACAGTATTTGAAAACAGTAGAAATGGGGTGTCACAAGTTGGTATCAGAGCCATAGTTTAAGCGAATTAGGATTGGCTTGTTCCACTCCTAGGCTTAAACTCATGCTATAAAAATGTTAGTTTATGAAAGTATGTTATATGATGTCTTAAATGATTAAGACATTATGCATTATGTAAAATATGTAGATATATAACACTAAAAAGTGTTAAGCTAACGTTTAAAGTGAGCAAAGATTTGACCGTTAGGAAAATTATATGATATTTTCCATAACCATCTAAATTTATTAAAGACTATGTTTATAAAACAGTAAGATTTTAGTAGTGATTATCGTGTACTTATAATAGTGTTAATATGTCAAAGGAACCAGTGTCCCATAAAACCTTGTGGTAACAGCAGAATCAATATGTATAGGTGATTATGGTAATATAGGGCCGTATTATCATAATCACAGGATATGTATTGGGACTGGTGGAATCGTAAAGGAATTGTGGTAATCTGGTGGGTAAGAGTTTTGAAGAAAGTAGTAAGGATAACATAGGAGTTATATGCCTATGTAACAAGAACAAGTAAGATTATAAGTATTAAAAGATAATACAGTGGAAATATACCACTTAGTATGGTAAAGTAAAAGAAATAATGTGATAATTAATATTTTAGACAGATTGAAAAACATTTAAGTATGTGCCTGTAGAGGCGAGAGGAGGTACGAATAAGAACGATATGGAGAAGAAACATGGGTATTGATTACCCATACGAGAATTGTAAGACTCTTACATAAAGAATGAAAATTACCAGCAGGATGTATTAATAATATATAAATTTCTATAAAAAAAAAGTGTCCAAATATTGG
This sequence comes from Cichorium intybus, assembly GCA_023525715.1. Lineage (NCBI taxonomy): Eukaryota > Viridiplantae > Streptophyta > Magnoliopsida > Asterales > Asteraceae > Cichorium > Cichorium intybus. The sequence continues at coordinate 38,375,214 of CM042013.1, read as the reverse complement.
ACAAGTGAACAAGTTGTAAAATTTAGTGATGAGTCAAGTAAAGTGACAAGCAGCAAGATAAGTGAAGAGTAAATGAAGATGAAGAATGAGGAATGATCGGTACAAAAGCCCGATAACCTCGTTGTGTATAGTCGAAAAGAAAGAAATTCAAGTAAAGCAAGGATAATATGCTTTGTTTATTACAGCATAAGCACATGAAAACCATATTGAGGTGGTTACATTTACATGTAGACTTGGAAGTTGTTGGAGTGAATCGGCTTGCAAAAGGAGTGGTATTCAAATGAAGATGCATGTATATGATGTACCCGAATAGAAGTAACGTCACGATAAGTAAATGTGGATTGATATCCGCAAAGAATAATTACTTAATATAAATCAGTGGCAGATTGTAACCATTTGTAGGTTATGCGAGGCGTCACAACATGAAAGGTGATTAAGAAGATCCTTGGTTATCTTCAAGGAACTCTTTCATAACAGAGGTTAGAATTTAGTCAAAGACAAGAGTAAATGTCTAAATAATTATTAGACGAAGAATCAAAGATAAAAAAAAAACTAAAATAAACAGACAGGAAGTTACCACTTCCGAATGTGAATGATAGATAAAAGTATCCAAAGATTGTGAGAAAGGTTTAGTACATGGCTAGTAACCATGAAATACAAAGAAGTGTATATATATTTATACGTGCTTATAAATATAAAAGCATGAGAAAGTTTTGAAATATATGTAATATATGATGTATAGAAAGTATAAAGGTGGTTATGAAATAAGTATTCTAATTAGAATACTATAAGGTGTGAAGCAAAAAAGTAAAATAATGCATCGGGCATACTGCCTCGATATACCAAAAGAATGAAAGATGACGAGAAAATAAATGGCAAATGGTATCACCTAAAGATACATAAGAAGTAAGTTGTATATGAAATATATAATGTTGTAAAGAAATATATAGTGTAAAAAAGTGGAGTTTAAACGAAAGAATAGTAAAATGTGTTAGGCATGTAGCCTTATAACACATAATAGAAATGATAAAAGATGTAAAAGTAAAGAGTAGCGAGTGGTAATGGTGATTGAATGTCATGTCAAGAATTCGTCATGGGAAGAAAATGTTAAAAATACCTAGTTGGGTTCTTAAACCAAAAGAGAACCAAGTATATATATATATATATATATATATATATATATATATATATATATATATATATATATATATATATATATATATATATATATATATATATATATATATATATATATATATATATACCTCGTCACCGTGGCCATCACGGTCCATCCGTGATCGGTACTCCCGGTCGCCTCATATCATTACATACCTCGTCATTTTCTTTTGTGTAACTTCCCTCTTTTTAGTATCTAATATATATATGCAACATTTATACCACTAACCTCACCCCATAATTATCATACTTTTTATATATTTATCGTAAAAAGGTTATTCCATACGAGTTTGTATCGCTATACCATCCCAAAAGTAATACTACTCCACATCGTTACTCTCGAACGCATACAATCTTCATACGACATTCATTTACCCCCATTGAAGATGTTCTTAAAAAATCTGGATGCAAAAATACTTTTATATACTTTTCATAATTATGTTTAAACGTACATTTATTAGTTGAGAACGTATAATAAACTTACTTTTTCTTTTTTCCAAATAATAGGAAATAGTAAGATTCAGCTCTTTCTTTTATGCTTATTTCTTGGTCAAATTATTGACAAAATCTAATACCTTATTTCTTTAGACAGGGTTGTATTTGTATTTGTGGCTACCATTCGTACCATGCAATTGGAGGTGCGTATATTAGAATTCAAAGATTAAAAGGGAATCTCACAAAAACCTTTAAATTTATTATTTCTTTAACTGTTTTGACTCAAAATAATATTTTCTTCTCTGAAAATATTCAAAATTTGACAATTTTTTAATATATCGCAAATATCAGGATTTTCCTCAATTTCTTAATGCTTATTTATTGGTGAAATTATTGACAATTTCTAATATTTTATTTCTTTTGGACATGGTTGAATTTCTATTTGAGGCTACCTTTCGCACCATGCCATTGGTGATACGTTTATTAGAACTCAATAAAGATTGAAGGGAAATCTCACAAATACCTTCAATTTATAATTTTCTAATGTTCTATCCTCAAATGATCTTTTGTTGAAAATACTCGGAATTTGCAAAATATATACTCATATAATTAGTAAACTAAAATGTCTTTTACACTCACCTCAATTGTTATAAAAAAAAAAGTTAATTATATACGAAACGAAATATTAAGCCGAAAAATCAATTGTTGCAAGTTTCAATTTTATAATCAAATTCAAAAAATAACAACGTTTAAGTTCAATAGTGAAGTATCTGAAAGGTTTTCCGCAACCATGAACTAAATAACCTAAGTTCACATGCAACCTAGAAAAGATCTATGTTTTCTTACTTTGAACATGTAACTAATTCCTAAAGGCCAAACAAAATTAACTAAAAGAATAAATCAGAAAAACTAACCTTTAGTTTTAATCTTGAAGCTAAGCAGCACAAGTGTCCTGCCTCAAATGAGATCACACTCAGGGAGCCAGAGGAAGGTCACGAAAATTCCAGAGAGAATAATAGAATGAGCACTTATAATGAGGTCTAGGGTTCCCTATTTATAGGGAAACAAGAAACCCTAGCCGTCAGCCATTTTCCGGATTATTCGTACGCGCGTCGCGGCCTTTACATTTGCGCGCCGCACGCCGCAATTCAACTATTGAATTTGTACGACTTTAATCCCTGACTTCCTGATTAATCTAATTAATGCCACAGAAATCAATCCAATTAATTTCTGATTAATTATTAATCAATCAATATAGTTTCTAATTAATATATTATCACTTTAATATATTAACAAACCATATCTTTTATTTCTATTGATTTATTAATCCTATAATAAACCAACTTTTCTCTCTACCGAACTTTCTACCAAACCTCCAGCTATGAGGGCAACCCAAATGGACTTTGCTTCTATTAATTATGTAAATACAAATTATTAGTCATGGCTTAGACACCTAATCCAACAGTCTCTCACTTGGATAAGTCTATGACTATAATTACCAATTTAACCTCTAATTAATCAGCAAACTGTAGCTTCCTAGAAACTGCTGCCGAACTCTGACCTAGTCAGTTCTGTCCATAGATAAGTGATCAGATGATCCTCCGTCCAACAAGATATTTTCAGACATGAGACATGGATTGAGATCAATCTCTGTCTGACACACTGTTTCCCAATTTCCGATTTTGCTTATGACTTTTAGACTTCTAATTGAACGAATCAATTCAGTCCTGGTTGGCCAGCGCTTTAGTCAACTTCAAAATCATCGAGTGGCCAACAGATATCTGTTTCCCGTCTGGGTCAAGGGACGAATAAGCTTCGACTAATATGTTATATCTTTTACCCGACAAATCACTCACAACAGCACGTTTTATAACACCGAGTTACCGATGCATTTTCGTACTATCAATGAACAACCGTCTTGCAAATTATAACTCATATCTCTCAACTTTAAGACCATAAGATATTATCGTCTCAACATTGCTCGTGATATAATCCATGAAGCAATCCATTGAGCGCGGGTTTATCCAATACTCAAATCTCCATTTCCAAGTACTCATGAACGTTGCAGCAATCTTATTGCTATGTCTAACTCCTTAGACAATCTACAAACCAATTCATGACAGTCTTCCTTCATACTTACTCCCTAAGAGTATGAACGACTGTGGATATTTGAATAATCCAATTATTCAGGAAGTAAACATGCAAAAGTGAAACATAAAATCTGACTGGCAGCTACTCCTGCTTATTACCAAGTCTCCATGAGGTAATCACCAAGTCGGATTTATCATAACTATTATCGGTTTCTTATTCTCTTTTAAGCTTTCAATTCAAGCCTTTTATATCTATGTCTATGACCTTTTCACTCTTTCTATGTATCCAAGTGTCTAACACTTATACACTTTATTGCAGATGATCCTATCGGATACTCTTCCGATGATATCTCAATTTGTCATTTTGTCATTCTCTCTCACAACTCCATTTCGGTGATGTGTACCGTGACTGCCCATGGTTCTCGGGTCTTTAGTCTACATGACTACTGTAAGAACCCGCGAAAAAGTTAAAAAAGGGTAAAACGGTCTTTTAACACGTTATAAGACTATTATGTAAAATAATATGTATGTGTGAAATTATAATATAAGAAATAAGAGATTATGTGAAATTTGGAGTTTTACTGCGTGAATAGTGAAATTTGACTAAAAAGGGCAAAATGGTCATTTGACATGCAAATGACCAAATTGTCAAGAAAATGTCAAGTTAGAAATTAATGGAAACTTGGTTGCAAAGTTATGGGTCTTAGGACCATTTTTGAAGAAAGTTTGAAAGCTTGGGGACTAAAATGTAAATGTTTATAAATATTAAATATATATATTATATGATAGTTATCCTCCATCATTTGAGAACCCAGTAGAACATTTCAGAAGATACGAGAGAGAGCTAGAGAGAACGAGAGGAAGAACACGGGAAGATCAAGAAGAAGGGTGAGAATTAAACTTCAAGCTTGAAGATTCTAGTTTCAAGAGGTAAGGTTTCATGTTCTAAGCTCCAAATTCTAGAACGGGAATCAAGTTTGATTTCTGATTTTTCCAGAAATCATAGTTCCAAAGTTATCATCTAGTTCATCTTGCTCAAAACCACCACTAAAACATGTTCTAGCCATAGAATGTGTTGAAAATCAAGAAATGGGGATTTTGCTCAAGAACCCTAATTCACGGGTTTGCAAGATCAAGATCAGTTTTTATGGTTTTTCTAAGTCCAAATGATCACTTAGGATGTATTAAGACACACCTAAGTGATTAATTTCGGAGAAAACTATAAAATGAGCTTATTAATGGTTACACATTTGTATGGCCAGTAGTTATGTCATATGAGACTCTTAAGTCATAGAGTTAGTTGTAGCATGCATTTATTAAATATATATACTACTTCTATAGGTGGTGCTTCGAACATTGTAGAGCACGGAAAAGGGAAGAGTGTACGAGAAGATTAGTGACCCGTAGTTACACCAAGGTGAGTTTTATGAGGATGTTTTCTAGTACATAGCAAAATAATATTTTCAGAAAATGAGATTTCCAAATATTTGCAATTTCTAAGGTTTGGAAATAGTTTTGAAAGTAGCTCCTAGAGCTAATTGTTTAAAAGAGATTTTAAAGAAGTTCAGTATTTAAAGAAGTATAGTTTATAAAGTTTTTGAAAGAAGCTCCGTACATGAGCTAAAGATGTTGAGATTAGTTTTAAAGATATTTTTGATTATGAGTCTAAAAGTTTATGAGTTGAGTTATTTATAAATTGTGTCCCATTTTGACCAATTTAATATGTAATGAGATAAGAATTAAAAGAAAGAAAGAAGAAAGAGTTAGTTGTCCGGACGAGGATCACCCACATAATCGGGGGATCAGAAGACACTACTGGGATGGTACCTCCCGTCGCAAAGTAGTTGTCTAGCTTAGTATACCCTTGTGCTTGAATCCGTTTCAAGTCACAAAGGGGATACATGATGAGCATAACCTAGCGGGCGGATCTGTTCTGTCCCGCGAGGTGAGCTAGTAGAATGAATTAAACTAAATTAATTCATGAGTTTCAGTTGGTCACTAGAAAACGAGAAAGAAAGCAGTTTTTAAAGAAAGAAATCAGTTTTGAGAAAGATTACAGTTTAGATAAAAGAAAGTAATGTTGAGAAAGAAAGTATTTTTGAGTTTTAAAGATAGAAAAGAAAAGAGATTTGAGATTTATTATGAAATAAGTTCTAGTAGTTTACTTGTTTATATTTCAAGTTTTAAAACAGAAAAGTTTTGGGTCTAAAACCCATATTACTCACGAGACTTTATGTCTCACGTATTATTTTTTTTAATGCTATGTACTTAGGTGAGATGAGTAGGAGCTGGAGTGGGACCAGTGTGTATACAGTAAGTTTAAATTATGGTTTTCTGTATTGAGTCTGTAATACCCTTTCAGAATAAAGTTTATAACAAAAAAATTAGGTGACTTTTCATGGTCACGTTTTGTAAAATGTTTTGTAATATAAACTATAATAATTTATGGTTTTAGAAAGGGGTGTTACAGTTTTGGTATCAGAGGCATAGTTTAAGCGAATTAGGTGTCAGTACTTGAACCTAGACTTAAACTATGTGAGAGTTAAGTAGAGTACATACTTGGGTATGATGTAGAAAATAAGTAGAGATAGAAGTAAATTCATTAAAGTGGAACGTGAGTCCTAGTGGTAAACTGGAAGCAAATGTGTATAGGTGGTTATAATAATATGGGCCCGTACTATTCTAATCACAGGATATACATTTGAGTCTGGTGGAACCACACAGGAATCATGTGAAGTTGTAAGTGATAAGTGTAGGAGGTTTGAGGAGTATAGGTTCGAGATACCTATGTAAGAAAATCAAGTATGAATGAAAATACTAAAGTATAAAGGAAAAGTGTTAAAGATGAAGTAACAAATACGAAGTATGTAGTGGGGAAAACCCATACCTTATATGAATTAATATAAAGTATATGTAATAAAAACATAAGAAAGTATGAGCAAAGAGCACTGAAAATAAGATGACAAGAATAAAAAGGTAATGACGAAGGAAAGTTCAAATTGTGGTTGTGATAACCACTGTATAATATGAGAAATAACGTAAAGTATGAAAGGAATTAGTAAAAGAGACATGGCCAGAAAGTATAAATGTATTGAAAATAGAAGTAATGGAGTATATAGTACAAATGTAAAAGAAAGAGTATATATATATATATATATATATATATATATATATATATATATATATATATATATATATATATATAAAATAAGAGTAATGTCCCTACAGTGACCAAAGAAAGAAAGATTGGAAAAGAAAGTGAATACAGATATATGAATGAAATTCATATAAGAAAGAAGAATGAAAACATTTAAGTAGAAAGAGTAAAAAGGAAATGAGCTGGGTTTGCAATTGTAGACAAACCCAAAAGATGTATAAAGGAGTATAGAATAAATATTGAGAAGTAGTAAGATGTGTTGTTCATGGACAACCAAGAGATTAAAGTATGTATATAAAAGTTGTGATTAAATATGTTAATATAAAACAAAAGCAAAATACTTAATCAAGTATTAGATAAGGAATCAAGGACATAAATGAAAGTGTAAGAAATGGGAAGTTGTGACTTCCAAACTCGAAAGAAGTATGACAATAAATGACATCCAATGATTTGAAATAAATAAATAAGTCTTACGTATAGTGCTATAATGAGTAATATAACAAAGTAAGTTACCTATAAACAAAATCATTAAAGACTATGAGCAAGTTGCATTGTTATAATGCAAGAGAATGAGTTGAGAAATAGAGATTAAATGCCTAATCAAGTATTGGGCGAAGAGTTAAAGATAAGACAGACAATGATGATAATGAGAAGAATATAAAGACAGTTATCAAAGAAATGATCATTTGAAATCAGATTTAGTGATTATATAAAGTATAAATAAGAAAAACTGTGAATGATAAAAGGATAACCGAAAGAACATGAGAAAAATGACTGAGAGTCATAAATAACACGAGATAAAGAGTAAAAGTGAATATCCAGATAAGTCTTAGACAAAGAGTCAAATATGAAATAAGAACTAAAATAAAGAGACAGGAAGTTACTACCTCTAAGCGGAAGTAACGGGTAAAAGTAACCAAAGATTAGAGAAATGGGCGGTACATGACTAGTAGTTATGGAACATAAGAAAGTGTATAGCGTATATCGCTTTAAGATATATATAAATAAAGAGAGTAAAGAAAAGAAGTTTAAATGAAAGAACAATGCAATGTGTTGGGCATATAGCCTTATGACACATAGAGAGAAATGGTGAAAAGTACAATAAAAGAATTTTGGGTATCAAACCTAAAAAGCTTATGAGTAAAATATATAAGACATAGAGACTAAATGTTTATGAAAAATGGTGGTAATCTATATGACTATGAAAGTAGTGTATGCTTAATAAGTATAATGAGATAAAACAAAAAATCGTTGAGTCAGAAATGCCAATCTTTATTGAAATATGGTTATAATGCAGTCAGGATAAAAAGAAAAGTAAAAGTTATTTTTGGCATTAGCCATAGCAAGTAAAGAGTAAACAAGAGATAGAGTGCTAAACTAGGCATCAGTGTGAGAAATAAGAACTACAAGAAAATACTAAAACATAAGTAACAAAATGAGAATGGTACATGGGATACCTAAGAAGATAAGAGGTGTACTCATAAGAGTACTGTAAGAGAGCTAAGAAATGAAAAGGACAAGATTATATTAGAAAGTATAATGAGTAAAAGAGATTGAAAGTTTTTTTAAAAAAAATGAAAGAGGTATTTAGATCGTTAATATGTAGAAAGATAAAAATAATATAAGTGAAGAGTGATACAAGACATGTATTTATAAAAGTAATACATGAAAGTAACAAGATGATAAAGGCAATAACCTTATGAGAATGTAAGAAAACTAGTAGTAAAGACAAAGAAAAGTTTAGTAGTAATTATAGCAACACCTGGGATACAAAAGGTTTTGCTTATAAAAAAAAGAGATAGAAAATTTCTTGAGAATTAAAGATGAAAGATAAGACAAAAGAAGCAAGAACAACGATTGACTTTTGAAGAGTCAATTTTTTTAGTATATATAGATATAAGAAGTTGTAAAACTTCTAAAGAAATTGTATAAAGATAATAAGATATTTAAGTCTAACGACAAGAAAGAAGTAATTAGTAATGTAGATCGACTGTTGGAAAGTCAATTTTCTATAATAAAGTATGAAGTGATAGAGCTTCTAAAATAAGAGAGAGAAAGTAAATTTAAAATATGAAATTTACTCAAGTAAGAAGAATAAGTAAAAGCTTTTATTACATTAAAAAGAGAAGTCGAGTAATGCGTCTGTCCTTATTTTACCAGATGGGACAGAAGATTTTGAAGAATACAGCAATGCCTCACATAGAGGGCTTAGCTGTGTGTAGATGCAGAGGAGTAAGAGTATAGCATATGTTCCCAGATAGTTGAAAGCCCTAGAAACAAAGTATATTACCTATGATATAGAGCTAGTAGTGATAGTATTTGCCTTGAAAATTTAGAAGCATTACCTGTATAAAACAAAGCGCAAACTATTCACTGATCACAAGAGTTTACAGTATGTGTTCACTCAAATAGAGCTGAACATAAGACAGAAAGATAGTTAGAGTTGATCAGTGATTATGTTTGCGAGATTGTATACCATTCAGGCAAGCAAGTGTAGCAACAGATGCATTGAGTAGAAAAGTTTCAGAGAAAAGAATCAATGCAAGATTGATACGTATAGAACTAGTGTCCAGTATTATAGAACAAATTAAAGCAGTCCAATAAAAATGTTGGAAAAAGCATAGACTTGAAAGATGAGAAACGAGGAAGACATGCAGTTTGAGATAAGTAGACAAGAGTTAAAGACTTCTAGAACCCGCATTTGGGTGCCGAAAGCAGGAGATTTAAGAAAGTTGATTTTATATAAGTTTAAGTTTAAAGTTGAGAAAAGTACGTCTCCAAGTGTGTCATTTGTACACAAGTCAAGGCGAAACATCAGGTCCCGCATGAAGATGCTCAGTTACTACACATTCCAGCCGGAAAGTGAGAAGACGTAACCATAGACTTTATTGTCGGGTTACTGAGAACGAGAAGAGAAGAGGTTATGATAGTATTAGTATATGGGTCATAGTGGACCGGTTGACCAAGAGTGCACTATTTCTAGCCATAAAAGAAGCTACTCCATTGGAGCAGTTAGACCAGTTGTATATAGATGAAGTGTTAAGAAGATATGGTGCACCGTTGTCCATCGTGTTAGACAGAGACCCCATATTTACCTCTAACTTTTGGAGAGCTTTACAAGATAAAATGGGGACGAGAATTCAGCTAAGTACAGCGAATCATCCACAAACGGATGGTCAGAGTGAACGAACAACTCAGATAGTAGAAGACATGTTACGATCGTGTGGGATGAACACCTGCCTTTAGTGGAGTTTGCATATAACAATAGCTACCACTCTAGTATTAAAATGCCACCCTTTGAGGCATTGTATGGTAGAAACTGTAGAACTCCTTTATGCTGTTGGAGGCGGGTGAGACTAAGTTGACAGGACCAGAAATTGCTAGAGTGATCAATGAGAAGATTGGAGTGATTCAGGCCAACATGAAAGCGGCATAGGACCGACAGAAGAGTTACTCAAATCTAAAGAAAAGACCGTATGATTTGCAAGAAGGAGATTTAGCAATGATAAAAGTGTCGCCGTGGAAGGGCGTAGTCAGATTTGGTAAGAGAGGAAAGCTGAGTCCAAAATACATTGGACCTTTCAGAATCCTAAAGAGAGTTGGGTTACAGGCGTTCAAGCTGGAGTTACCACCAGAACTTAGTGGAATACATGATACCTTTCATGTATGCTACTTGAAAAAGTACTTTGGTAAAGAAGAGTTAGTAATACTGTATACGGACTTGAGGGTGGAGACTCCTAGCAAACTAATTGAAGAACCCGAAGTGATTCTAGAGATGCAGACTAAAAAGCTGAGAAACAAGGAGATTGACTTGGTACTAGTCAAGTGGAAGCACCCATTAGGGTCAAACCTAACTTGGGAGACGTTAGAAGAGATGAAAAGAAGATATCCAGATTTCACAGATTACGAAAAGATTCCGAGGACAGAATCCATTTAAGGAGGGGTGACTGTAAGAACCCGCGAAAAAGTTAAAAAATGGTAAAACGGTCTTTTGACACGTTATAAGACTATTATGTAAAATAATATGTATGTGTGAAATTATAATATAAGAAATAAGAGATTATGTTAAATTTGGAGTTTTACTGCGTGAATAGTGAAATTTGACTAAAAAGGGCAAAATGGTCATTTGACATGCAAATGACCAAATTGTCAAGAAATTGTCAAGTTAGAAATTAATGGAAACTTGGTTGCAAAGTTATGGGTCTTAGGACCATTTTTGAAGAAAGTTTGAAAGCTTGGGGACTAAAATGTAAATGTTTATAAATATTAAATATATATATTATATGATAGTTATCCTCCATCATTTGAGAACCCAGTAGAACATCTCAGAAGATACGAGAGAGAGCTAGAGAGAACGATAGGAAGAACACGGGAAGATCAAGAAGAAGGGTGAGAATTAAAGTTCAAGCTTGAAGATTCTAGTTTCAAGAGGTAAGGTTTCATGTTCTAAGCTCCAAATTCTAGAACGGGAATCAAGTTTGATTTCTGATTTTTCCAGAAATCATAGTTTCAAAGTTATCATCTAGTTCATCTTGCTCAAAACCACCACTAAAACATGTTCTAGCCATAGAATGTGTTGAAAATCAAGAAATGGGGATTTTGCTCAAGAACCCTAATTCACGGGTTTGAAGATCAAGATTAGGTTTTATGGTTTTTCTAAGTCCAAATGATCACTTAGGATGTATTAAGACACACCTAAGTGATTAATTTCAAAAAGTTGGATTTTTAGTAAAAATCATCAAAAACGGGTTTTCAAGGAATTGGAATTTGAAATCAGTGATTCCAAGGCTTAAAACTTGATGTAAAGTAAAGGTTTTAGTCATGGAACGATAGTAAACGATTAAGTTAAGTATTAAGCACTTTATAGGGCAAAACAGAGGTCTGCAGCTCGAAAATCGGACAAGAATCCCACCCAGAGACATTACACGGCCGTGTAATTTACAGGGTAAATATTACACGACCGTGTAATTGATATTAGGCCTGCAAAGTTACACGGCCGTGTAATTTGCAAGGCAAAAGTTACACGACCGTATAACTCACCGAGGAGGATTTTGAGTTTTGATTTTTGGAAGTTGGGGTTAGACTTGTCCGTTTGACCTCAAATCTGAAACACAAGTCTAATATGGCCTAAGACTTCATACAAAAATGTCGGAACTGAAATACGACCCCTCGGGGGTACTGTAGCAAAATACGCGTATTTCGGAGAAAACTATAAAATGAGCTTATTAATGGTTACACATTTGTATGGCCAGTAGTTATGTCATATGAGACTCTTAAGTCATAGAGTTAGTTGTAGCATGCATTTATTAAATATATATACTACTTGTATAGGTGGTGCTTCGAACATTGTAGAGCACGGAAAAGGGAAGAGTGTACGAGAAGATTAGTGACCCGTAGTTACACCAAGGTGAGTTTTATGAGGATGTTTTCTAGTACATAGCAAAATAATATTTTCAGAAAATGAGATTTGCAAGTATTTGCAATTTCTAAGGTTTGGAAATAGTTTTGAAAGTAGCTCCTAGAGCTAATTGTTTAAAAGAGATTTTAAAGAAGTTTAGTATTTAAAGAAGTATAGTTTATAAAGTTTTTGAAAGAAGCTCCGTACATGAGCTAAAGATGTTGAGATTAGTTTTAAAGATATTTTTGATTATGAGTCCAAAAGTTTATGAGTTGAGTTATTTATAAATTGTGTCCCATTTTGACCAATTTAATATGTAATGAGATAAGAATTAAAAGAAAGAAAGAAGAAAGAGTTAGTTGTCCGGACGAGGATCACCCACATAATCGGGGGATCAGAAGACACTACTGGGATGGTACCTCCCGTCGCGAAGTAGTTGTCTAGCTTAGTATACCCTTGTGCTTGAATCCGTTTCAAGTCACAAAAAGGAGACAGGATGAGCATAACCTAGCGGGCGGATCTGTTCTGTCCCGCGAGGTGAGCTAGTAGAATGAATTAAACTAAATTAATTCATGAGTTTCAGTTGGTCACTAGAAAACGAGAAAGAAAGCAGTTTTTAAAGAAAGAAATCAGTTTTGAGAAAGATTACAGTTTAGATAAAAGAAAGTAATGTTGAGAAAGAAAGTATTTTTGAGTTTTAAAGATAGAAAAGAAAAGAGATTTGAGATTTATTATGAAATAAGTTCTAGTAGTTTACTTGTTTATATTTCAAGTTTTAAAACAGAAAAGTTTTGGGTCTAAAACCCATATTACTCACGAGACTTTATGTCTCACGTATTATTTTTTTTAATGCTATGTACTTAGGTGAGATGAGCAGGAGCTGGAGTGGGACCAGTGTGTATACAGTAAGTTTAAATTATGGTTTTCTGTATTGAGTCTGTAATACCCTTTCAGAATAAAGTTTATAACAAAAAATTAGGTGACTTTTCATGGTCACGTTTTGTAAAATGTTTTGTAATATAAACTATAATAATTTATGGTTTGAGAAAGGGGTGTTACAACTACACCTTAAGACAATTTCGAGGCGTCATGATGTGCCGGTGAACCATATGCGCTCCATCAGAAACCAACGAAATTCTTTAACCATGAAGTCCTACAGCACCAAGCTCTGGTGTAAACAATTACCGATTTGAAAACCCTTTCAAATCAATCACCCTAATCATTTCCCAATGATTTCTCACGTCTGTTCAAAAATCCATTCAGTATTCTCAGCCAGGCAATATCCTGAATCCAACTTACAATGCTCTAAGCATTAAGTCATCAGGATATGTTCATAACACTTCTGATTTGTCCAAGAGGCTCGAGGAACCTGATGTAATCTCATTCCAAGCCCTTTCGGAATCCTAAGATTACCAATAATCCTTGTGTCATGATTTTCGGAAACCATTTCCTTTCAGGGACTCTTTCTTATGCATCTTGAATCCCATCAAGATCATATTCTCAACGGCTAAGTCAATACTGTCAGTCTCATCTATCTGATAGATGTCTATGAACTACGTGAGCATGCTGCACCTTCTTTGTTTCTTTCATGCCAATTCATTACACTTTGCAATGACAGGAAACTCCATTCCTGGGGTTATGCATCTTGAATCTCATCAAGATCATATTGGCAGAATTCTGATCTATCTAATAGATGTTCACAACCACTTGAGTATGTTGTATCTCTTAAAGTCTTTCATAGCGAACCGTTTCTTAACACCAAGTCATTACACTTTGTAATGATAAGAGACGTTTCCTAGAACCAGTATGTAACCCACATACAATGATAGCAGATAACAACGATACTCCCACTGGCTTTGACACCGTTATATGACTCTTTCGGACTATTCACAAAATCCAGAACTTATGGCACATTTTGCGAAACCGAAATCCAAACCTTTCCGACATATTAAAGGAAATCTTTCAGGCTATTCACAAAATCCAAACCTTTTTGGCCTATTTTGAGAATCTGAATATCCTTTCTTGCGAGATGCCCATGGGACGAATCCCGGGGCCGTGTACCCTTTTGTAATGGCATGCTCTATGTGAGTCCCTATTAGTGTGCCGGTAAACCACACACGCTCCACTAACGACTCACACTATGCCACGCAGAATCCTCTCAGATTACATCTTCTATTGAGAGTGCTTCTCTCAGAATCAATTGCTTGACTCCAAGTGAAGACTCATTCAACCAGATGTTCTGTAAGTACATTTCTATGTTCCCTTCTTTTGATGATTCAATTACTCCCACTGGTTCCTAGACCAGTTGTAAAGATCAATCAAACTGTCACATAGACTGTGTCTCGCGGTAAGGTTCTCTTATTTGGCAGCAACTGGGCTCACCAATGCTTCCAGCAGTCGGATTACTTATCCGTACCATCTTTAGTGTTTTACCACTACCCGGTATATCACCCAAATCATAACTCCTTATGACAGTGACAATAACTACTGGTCAAGCAAAGAGAGGGTATGTCAGGTTTAACAAGAATCTAATTCCTGGTCAAGTCCCAGTGGTGACTAAAGGTTCTTTCACTTGGCTAATCCCTGAACTCATTCAGAATTATTCTTACTCCCACTGTTTCCTTAGAACTTGAGTTCTTTCTAAAAGTACTCTTCTTTCAAAGGATAACCGGAGTGGCCAATGAAACGACATTGTTGATCAGTTTCAGGCTTATCATGAGATTCAGACGAATGCTACATGACCCTGGACTTTCTATGTACTAGTGGGACGATCCCAGCTTTACATTTCAGACAGTGTCAACATAACCTACTTAGTCTAAGATGTGGTCGGAATATGGCTTCTGCGGTCTGACTGGTTGAATATTCAATTCATTGAAATATTAGTCGGAAATGTATCCAGTGTATCTTATACACCGAGGATCAAAACTATTTCGATCAATGCTCCATCATCTTCCCTAAGACACATTATAACCATTAGTGTTCTTGGAAGAGGATAAACTGTGAAACATTTTCTCAGTCTATGTTGTTACTCAGGTTCTGTTGATCTTATACTTCCTTTGAAATCCTTGAACACTTCAAGGTTCCAATCAATTGCTTATTCCGATAAACAAAGCCATATTTGTCAAACCATTTGGCAAATATCATGAAGCATAACTAATCGTGTTTTGTTCGAAGATTCGAGCAATACACAGTAACTTATGTGTCTGTTGCTCAAAATCTTAATACCTTTACAGTTCCATGTAAATTTATGACTTTGTTAATATTGTTCAAGACATGCAATCATCACCTGACTCCAAGTCAACTGATTCCAAAATCCTATCCATTGGATCTTTGGGCGATTCCTTTCTTGCCACAATTAATTTTATTAAGCACTCAATTCATCATGTGACTCTAAGTCAAATGATTCCAAAGTCCTGTCCAACTGGACCTTTGGTTGAAGTGATTCTCATAAAATTCACTTTAACAATCATAAAGAACACAATTTACAAATCCAATCCCATTGGATGTATCAACATTTAAGTTATTACCATTTACGTCATCAACACATTCACACAACATTTCGAGGAGAATTAAAACAATCATGTTTCAAAAAATATTTCATTAAACCAGAATTATCCTCAGAACAATGTACTATGTGAATCCATGTCGTATGTATCTATACACTAATAACAAGAACAAATATCTAGCTTAACTCAAAAACCGCACGAGCTCCAGATCCAATCCGAATATGCTCCTGTGCGACACCATCCCGCATCCTCCAGAGTTCGTGTATACAGAGCAAATGGGTGAAACACATCCTGTATCAAGGAAATAAGGATCAGGTGTTCTGAATTCTAAGATATTTATGAGTTTACTAAACGGTTTGGCTTTGGAGCATTTTTCCAATATTTCCGTGACTGTGTCCCACCTTGTGGATTCCCAGTTTGAAACATCGAACAATCGGTCCAGACGATCTGGATCATTTCTTGATGCACCTTAATACTGGACTCAATCCTGAAGCAACTGAATTAATGGAACTATGCTTCTCCATGGACGATTCATACAGAGTCGACATTGAATGCACTTCCACGATTGTCTTATCCGGTTACCCTTTCTGTTCATCTGGATGAACAGATCAGCGAGTTGAGCTAATGCTTAACTCCTGATCACAAAGGGAAACCAGTTTTATACTGTTTGCCTATGTATCCCTCAATCTCGGGAACACGCAAACTGGTGCTACTTCCTTCTAGCTTGCAACTTCAAGCTCTTTGAAGATCCTAGTTCGTTCCCTTTATTCAACTAGTTCACGGAACCTATCCTGAACTAGCTGTGCTAACTTATCAGACCCCAGGAATTCTAAATCCCTGCGGAACTCGGGGTTAATGATCAATAGCATAAGGCAACGAACTTCCTTGGACTCAATAGTCAAGGGGTCATGCTCATCACAAGCTGTTGTGTGATGCCATGTTTGGGAGCGGACACTCAGTTTGATATGGTTCGCCAGCAAAACTAAGAACTATTCTCTAATTGCAAAATCATATCACATAGTCAAGGCCAGTCAGCCTTACCATATTTAACAGGTGCTTTCTGAAGCTCTCAGAAATGGGTGAAGGAGGAGAATGAGGAGAATGACATTTTCTTCAGACATATATAAAATTTGAATTTATTCGTTTAATTAATCCTTTTAAATAATTACCCAATATATATTATTTAACAAGGCTATGATCCAAAATACCCCAACTATGCTGTGAAGAGGGATGCCGTAGTCACAACACAGTGGTCATTAAGGTAGATAACTTTTATCAATTTCAGTCTTATGATATTCCTAGATCTGTGAGATTCATTGAACTGTTCAATGGCATGTTTAATCTCGGATATGCCCCACCGTTTATGACTGGGATGCCGAGGATCACAAACCAGGTGTGAATAACCATGCAAATTAGCTTGGTACTCCTGGGGTCCATTATCATCTCAAATTGATGTGCCGGTTAACCACACACGCTCCATCAACAATGATAACACCCGGGAAACCCATTGCCACTCTTTATGAACCCCCATTGGTGTGCCGGTAACCCACACACGCTCCACCAACGTTTCATAAAGTGCAATGTGTAATTTCATGGGTTAGCTTCAAATTCACATTTTTTCTAAAGTAACTAGATTGGGAATTTTTGTACGGGTTCTAGTACTTTGATCATTATACTTTTAATGATTAAGTGGTCCTATCAAAACTGTTCGGCTAACGACCCTCCACTGATCAGGCGAGCGGTGGGTGAGAGTGAACACCCATTAGACCGCCATTTTATAGGCAGTCTCCTTATACCCACTTTATAGACCAGCTTCGTGAATGAGGCATACTAATGATTTGACTAACCAATTTATCTTATACATATAGTATTAACCTTTAATAATATATATAAGATGTATTTTAAATCTTTTAAAATATTCCTGGTTTATTTTTTAATTTCCTGAAATTTAACTATTAAATTTCAAATTAAATTAAACCTTTAATTTGATTTAATTTATCTTTTAATTAAACTATTAATTAAATTAATTAAATCTAGATATTTTAAACCTTTTTAAAATATTTTAGGATTTATCCTTTAATTTTCGAAATTTAACCATTAAATCAAAATTAAATTAAATCCCTTGAATTATCTTTTAATTAAACAATTAATTAAATTAATTCAAATGTAGATAGGTTTTTCCAAATTAATCAAATCAATTTAAACCTATCTTAAACCCCTAAGTATCTGAAAGGTTTTCCGCAACCATGAACTAAATAACCTAAGTTCACATGCAACCTAGAAAAGATCTATGTTTTCTTACTTTGAACATGTAACTAAATCCTAAAGGCCAAACAAAATTAACTAAAAGAATAAATCAGAAAAACTAACCTTTAGTTTTAATCTTGAAGCTAAGCAGCACAAGTGTCCTGCCTCAAATGAGATCACACCCAGGGAGCCAGAGGAAGGTCACGAAAATTCCAGAGAGAATAATAGAATGAGCACTTATAATGAGGTCTAGGGTTCCCTATTTATAGGGAAACAAGAAACCCTAGCCGTCAGCCATTTTCCGGATTATTCGTACGCGCGTCGCGGCCTTTACATTTGCGCGCCGCGCGCCGCAATTCAACTATTGAATTTGTACGACTTTAATCCCTGACTTCCTGATTAATCTAATTAATGCCACAGAAATCAATCCAATTAATTTCTGATTAATTATTAATCAATCAATATAGTTTCTAATTAATATATTATCACTTTAATATATTAACAAACCATATCTTTTATTTCTATTGATTTATTAATCCCATAATAAACCAACCTTTCTCTCTACCGAACTTTCTACCAAACCTCCAGCTATGAGGGCAACCCAAATGGACTTTGCTTCTATTAATTATGTAAATACAAATTATTAGTCATGGCTTAGACACCTAATCCAACAGTATCTTCGTTTGCACAACACCTGATGAATTTTTGGAAATATTACATACTTCTTCCCTCACTTCTTCGTTATCGTCCTTAAAGAGGTAAAGAAGTTTCAAACGAAAACAATAAACCCACACAACAAAACCAAGATCAAAAAGAAAACTCCAACTCAAACAAAAATCCATTTCATTTAAAAAGAAATCCCAAACTTATAGTTCGAAAACAAATCCTTAAAATTACAAGGATCTTAAAAATAAATTCAAGACCTTAAATTTTAGATGTTACAAACTTCAAAATTGAAGTTTAGGTAGGAAAAGTTAAAGATACCCTCAAATGTGAATGAAAAGCTTTAATTGGACTAGGTGGACCTTAAACTACTAGCACACCCAAATTTCTATAGCTTTCATATTTATCATAGATTGGGATATCCTTGTACACTTGTAGTTAGTGTTTTGATTGAGATTTCATATTAGAGTTTGACTTTGAGATAATTTAGGTGTTGTGTTTGATCTATACGTGTATAAGTAATTTTTGGATTGAAATCATCTGTGTCGCGGGTAGTTTTTCTTTTTAAGGGAAGGAGTTCATTAATATAGCAATATGCTAAAAAGAATGAAAGATCGTTACAAAACAGAAATAACCGTATATGTGTTGAACTGCTACATCTGTTTAAAGTCCATTTTATATTGGCCACAAATTCCCACAAAATTAATAAAATATCAATTTATAGTTGTTTATATAAAAATGGATAAATTCTTAAAAATACACTAAATTTACAAAAAAATTTCGATTTTTACAATGTATTATTTTTTTTAATTTAGTTACTAAGTTTTTAATTTTTTTCCAATTAAGTTACTATATTTTCAATTTTGTTTCACTCTAAACCAGTGACTGAGTGAGATGATTTTTCAATTGCTGAATAGGCAAAATGTTTATATGGCTTCCATCTGTGATCCTAGTTGACAATCATTTGGGTATAATTGAACCATTACGTACTTTGTACTCAATTTTCTCAAATCGATTATTCTTTCTTCCCTCAAACCATCACGGTTTTGTACAATAGCTTCTCAAGGTCGCTCGAGTGGTTCTTCATCCTAAAGTGGTGGAAGCTACTACCAATTTTTTACCGTTTATAGGAACTTACTCAACACTTATACAAAGTATGCTACATAGAAACGACATTTCCCATTGAATACATTAAGTTCATTTCTTTTGAACCAAAAAGTGTTTAAAGCGAGAAAGTGTCTAGATAAAAAAAAAAGTAATCAATGGAAACTAGGAAGCCATTGCACAAATATCATGATAGTCTAAAAGAATAAAAGACGACTCAATTCGGGAAAATTAAGTACAAAATGCGTAAGAGTTAAGTTATACCCAAATCAACTAGGATCATAAATGGAAGCTACATAAGTATTTTGTCCATTCAGTAAGTGAGAAACCGTCTCATCCTGCCAGTTGATTTAAATTGAAGCAAAATTGAAAGCATGGTAACTTAATTTGAAAAATCTGAAAACTTAGTGACTTGAATGGAAAAAATAACATAGTCTAAAATCAAAATTTATTTGTAAACTTAGTCTCTTTTTTGGAATTTGCCTAAAATGTTCTAATTATATTCTTTACTTCCCAATATTTACTATATACTGATATATCTTAATGAAGTGACGTATTTATTACAAATATAGAATAAGAATAAATATTTTTAACAAGGTATATAAATAACTTTCTGGTTAATGATGTTAAAGGTTGTTAATATTAATAATTTAAAGGTATATAGAATTTTTTTAAGATTAATGTAATAAAAGTCATAACATTTAGCCATCAGATCGCAATTTGCCCTAATATTTTTTTTGTTACTCTAAAGGCAGTAATTCTTGGGACACATTCTATTCATTGGCGATTAGCCGGTTACCAATAAGCTAATGGCATGTTGCTGGTAAGCCTTTCACTCGAGTATTTCTCTCTTGGAAACCATCAAACGCCAACGTCTAAAAAAAATACATTTTTATAGAATTTCACACATATAAAAAACTCGAGCAATGATTGAGACGGGTAAGTAGAGCGTTTTTGTAAGCTTTGGCACAAAAAAAACCATTTTTTGCATTTACAAAAAAGAACTATCGAAGGAATATTTGAATATCGAATAACTGTCATCGCAAGGTAAGTTGTTTTTATGATCATTTGCGAGTTAGATTTCAGTATGCTTTACTAATTTTGTGCTTTATTGAATACAAATGTTTTTAGTATTTAAAATGGCTTCCACATCTCGTAAAAGAAACGAGAAAGTGCATGAGAAAACACACACACACATACACACACACACATTATATATATATATATATATATATATATATATATATATATCAGATGATGACTTCGATGATAATGAAGTTATTGACATCTCTTTTGTAGATTACGAACCGAAAACTTTCAACCTAACTTCTACTCTTAGTAATGATCATTTTCTTAACATGTTATGTGATAAAAACATGTTAAGGGACACTGATTGGGATGAAGAATATGAAGGGAATGCTGATGTTGATAACACGATGAGCATAAGTACTTTGAAAATGAAGATTCTACTTGAAATTGGTGTAAAATATAGGGTACACGATCCAAAAATGAAATTGCACAAAACAAAAGCAGTTGTTGGAGAGTTGTGTGAGTCCCCTGCCTAACTGAGGTTTGTACAAACCAACTATTCGGTAGCAAACAGAATCCATCTTAGGTATGCTAAGTCTGATAGTGTCGGAATCATTGCAAGGTATGGCAAAAAAGGATGACAAAAATCCATGTCCTTTTAGGGTATACACAACATGGATGTATAACGAAATTCCATTTCAACTTAAATTCATGGTGGACTCACACCTATGTATTGGGAACTACAACTTTGGATGTCTTTTTAATTGTAACTAGGTAGCTAAGTACTACTTAAAAGACATAATCAAGATGCCTAAAATGACTTTGCTCCAAATAAAAAAATATTTCTTGTCAAATTATTTTATTAATATGTCACAGGTTTAATGTTATAGGGCAAGGATCACAGCAACAGAAATTATAAAGGGTAAGCAAGAAGAACATTGTGTCAAGGTTTGGAATTATTCACAAGAAGTTTTAGGTCTAACCTTGGAAGTACATGTAAGTTGGTGTAATTGTTAATTCAGATGGGAAGATCTATGTTTAGATGGTTTATGTGTGTTTCAATGCACTTAGGGATGGGTGGAATGGAGGTTGTCGAATGTAATATGATTATATATGTTTCCTAAAGGGTCAAGTCAAATGTGAGCCTTGTATTGTCACTAGAAGAAATGATAACAACCATGTATATCTAATTGCATGGGATCTAGTAAACATTGAAAACAAAGACAATTCAACATGGTTTTTGATATTGTTGGCTAATGACCTGGGAGTTGATGGTGGTAAGGGACTAATATTCATTTTCAGACCAACATAAAGTAATGTCATTTCCCTTTCACTTTTCTTTCTTTGTTCCTTTATATATATATATATATATATATATATATATATATATATATATATATATATATATATATATATATATATATATATATATATACTTCTCATGATAATGTATTATAATTGTTTCAGGGTATATAGAAGCTGTTAACGTCGTACTTTCTAATTTGGAACATACAAACTACACAAGGCACATTTATTCTAACTTTAAAAAGGTTTATAGTGGTTTGGAGTTTAGAAACTTGTTTTGGACTGCTAAACAAGTATTATGGAAGGGGATTTCTTATTAAATATTGAAGAAATAACGAGAATAAGTTACAATGCTTAAGAGTGGCTCATGTATAAGAACATAAAACCATGATGCATGACATATTTTTCACAAGGTTATGCATGTGAAACAGTGGAGAATAGGATATCAGAGTATTTCAATGCCATGATAGTTATAATCAAGAAAAACCTCTCCTTAAAATGCTTGAAAAAAAATAAAAACTTTGTTAATGAATAGGTGTTACCATATGGTAGGTAAGCATACTACTTTGACTTTTGAATTTGTTTCAAGCCATTAATACTGAAAATGATGAATTATGGAAGAGAAATGAAGTAAAATTCGGTTATGGTAACTACTTGTAAACTTTTTATTCTTGATTTATTCAGTTGTTATGGTTATTTTTATCAAATTGTAGGCATTGGAAAGTGATTCCTACTCAAGGATCTGTTTTTTAAACAACATATAAATATTCAGATTTTGAAATGGATTTAGATGGTTACTATTACACTTGCAGATCTTGGGAGCTTTCAAGCATACCTTGTGTTAATGCCTAAGCTGCTGTTAACTATATCTACTTGACTACAATAGATTTCCATAATTTTTTGTTTAAGAAAGATAAATTTGTTGCTTCATATGTGACTAACATTTTTCCTTAATATGTAAGCTGCATTTGGCCTAGAACTGATATTAAACCTTTACCTCCTTTGGTAAGGATGATGCCTAGAAGGCCTAAAAACAAAAGGAAGAAGGCATGTCATTGGGACTGATTCTAAATATCCAATAGTTAAAGTGAAGGTTGCTTGTGTAGTAACTGTTTAGAGATGGGTCAAAACAAGAAATATTGTAATAATGAACAAAGAGCCAAAGACTCAATTCCGTAAAAGATGATAGCTAGGCCACAAAATGCATGGAGAGCAAAAAAAGCAATCTAAGTGAAGGGATATCAAAGGGCGCTCCTTATGTAAGAAGGGATAAGTTATTTGTTAAGAGAGGTGGGAAATCAAGAAGAAAAGGTAGAAGTGAAAATGACATTTAAACTCAAATAACTCAAACAATACATCAAGTTGTACCAAGTGTGGATGATGATGAGTTTATTGAAGACACCCAAGATGCCAAATTTGTCCCTCAAAAAAATCATAAATGATACTCAAGGACAAGTTGAAGAGTACAATTCATAAAATGGATGGAGTTGGTTCTTCAATAGAGAAGACTATTAATTTAGAAAATGGGTCTTTGGACAGGAGGTCTTTTTGGACACTTTGCTTGTCATTTTTCGTAACAAGCATCTAATTATTTGTCAACATAATATTGCATGTTAGAAATTTTTTAACAATGATTATAGTTGTTCATTTTTGTATAATTAAATGTTTTGGTTTTAAATGTGTTGTGCCCATTTATAAGTAAATTGCGTTATTAGACTTCAAATTAACAAGTTCAAGTTTAAGTACATAATTACAAGCATTATTACATTGCATTATTAGTACATTATTATTAAGCATATTATTATCATCAAACATAAACCAAAATATTAGTAGACTGCATAACTAGTATCAATGCATACCCTTTATAATGGCATAGCTACTACGAATACATCATCGTGAACTACACTTTCCAAACCAAAAAACCATTACTAAAGAAGACCAACCAAAACATCATATAACAAACCATCAACCTAGAAAAGAACAAAACTTTGGTCAATATTATAACCCATGTTATGATAATGACTCTAATTAACACCATCAACAATAACATCCTTTGATCATGATTATGTATTTGCAGTTGTGTAACATTATTGTTATTTAAGGCCTGATGCATTTGGTATATCAAATTTATGTAGTATTGATTTGGAAATGATGGGTCAACCTACAAGAAGAAACCATAATGTTTTGATGGATCCTACAAAAAATATTAAAAAGGAACGTTAATTTCCTACAAGGACTACCTTCTTGAAAATGACCAATACCTTGTAACTAGGGCAATCCCTGAACTTTCTTTTAGGGTTCTAGTTGGTCCACAAAATGGAGAAGCTAGCTTCAACACCACAATCACATTTGACCTATCTATTAGTCATGTTCCTTTGAACTGATGCTTTTTTGCTTGAGGTTATTGATAACCCTGTTATTTGGGAGCGAAGAAGAAAACGAGAACGATGAGAGATTTTTCAAAGTGTTAAGAGTTGTATTTGGGTTAATTTTGAACATTTGACTTATATCATCCATGTTGGATGCAAAAAGCGATATCGATAATGTAACGCCAAGACACTCCTTATTTGTAATATAATAAAAAGGGTAAATGGGTCATTTTACCTTAGAAGGGTAATTTGGTCTTTTTGACAGAAAAGGATTTGGTTTGTAATAATATTTTGAGTTTTGGACTTAAAATGTTATAAAAACTGGTTTTTGTCATAAAATGTGTTAGATGTGGCAAAAGCTCAAGAATTAGAACTCCAGGGACTAAACTGCAAATTCTGGAAGTATAAATAGTGGAAAAGCTCTCCCACGTGTGCAGAAAATCTAGAAGTCACAGGAGAGGGTTTTCTTGAGCGATCGTTGCAGAATCTTGGAGAATTCTTGAAGGTTTGAGCTTGGAATCCGATTATTGGCTTTGTATTGAAAGTTTGGAAGCATTGGAGGTTAGTAATTCAAGTTCTAACCTAGTTTGTTCTTGATGAGTTTTTATGAAAACTGAAATCTATAATTTCAGTCATGAATTATGTGGTTTAAATGGCTTAATATTTCCAGTAAGTCATGCTAAAAGAACTTAATTCAAGAATATGGAAGTAGGTTGCTATTCTTGAGAATTTGCAATTTTGATCAAGAACCCTAGATGATGAGTTCTTGTGATAAACTTGATTCTAATGGCTTAAAATGAGTTCTGGATGCTATATTGACTGAAACAAATCAGTAGAAGTGATTAAAACTTGATCATTTCGGTTTTGAACCAAAATTGTGAAAACGGGAAATCTTGGAAATGGATTTGAATTTGACAATTCTATGGTTTAAAACTTGTTATTAGCCAAAGGTTTTGGTCTTGGAACATTTCCTAGTGATTAAGTCGAGTAATAAGGACTTAACAAGAGAAAAATGAGAATTTATAGCACAAAATCGAGTTCACTGCCTGGAATCGCAGCGATCGCGACTCGACCATAGGGTCAGTCGCGACGCGAGGGTGCGGCAGAAGCTAAGAAGTTCTCTGTTAAAATTTGGTGCAATTTCCAAGTTTGATTTTGATGCTAGGCTTATCCGATTGACCTGAAATTTTGAACATAGGTCTAATATGTTGTGAAACTTCATGGAAAATTATCGGAATACGAATACGACCTCCCGAAAGTACTGTAGTAGAATACGCGTATTTCGGGAAGTGTATTAAATTTTTATAACAATGGTTATTGATTGGAAATGCTTGGAATTGGTCTTATATTAGACTCTTGTGCACTAGAATCAACTGAAATGGTAAATTAACCTATAATCATTGTGAAATGAATGAAATTATAGGTACGGGACAAAATCTTGCGGAATCCATTTCAAGACAAGAAATAATTAAAGCTAGTGGTAGCAAGCATTCAGGTGAGTAATCTCACTAGTATCCGATGTGATATGTGCTGGTTGAACAGCTGCAAATGGACACAGTTTTGGGGACGGATTTGACAGATTTTACGATGAGTTAAAATGGCAATATCAGATAAGCCGTGAGTCTGAGAAAGACAAGAACGGAGCTGTGAGTCAACAGAAATAATATGACAATACCAGATAACCCGTGAGTCTACGATAGACAAGAACGGAGATGTGAGTCAAATCTTAAAAAGGCGATACCGGATAATCCGTGAGTCATTGAGATGGCAAGAACGGAGCCGTGAGTCTAGGCAAAAAGGGGACAAACCCGTGAGCCAGATGCGATAAAATGTTATGAGAGTTTAATTGTTATTATTCTCTTATATATATACATGTGATGTTATTTGCTTGATTACTCATTGGGCTTTATAGCTCACAGTTTTATTTGATATGTCCCTGCAGGTGAGCGTGATCCCGCTAAGGGAAAAGATAAAGTCCGTGACTAAGGACTTAGGATGGTGAAGTGACAACCCGGCTTAATGGATGTATAATATTCTTATGTACTGTAATCCTTGATACACTTGTACCTGTTTATGTTGACAAATACCCTTTGAATAATGTTTTATTGTAAAATATATGGGTTGAAAAATAAAAATTTTTATAGGGTGTTTTATTAAATAAGTCGGGTGTTACAGATAAACTTCAAACCTCTCAAGATCAAGAACAGGCAAACGAACACTTAACAAGAATGCACTAGACCACGAAATAGTTGTAGCAATAAATACAAGAAGAAACAAACCAGAAATATCAATATAGAGAATTAAAGTGGTTCACTCGATCGTCAGATCAAGCTACGTCCACTTTGGAACTAGATAGGTTTTATTTCTTGAAATGAATGCTAAATGTTGCTATATAATCTACAATATTTACTGCACTTTTCTCTGAATTTAGCTGACGTTCTTCACGTTCTCATTGTTACAACTAAGATCAGTTTTTATACCGGGGAAAAGGAGATGTTTAGATGTGATGGTAAATCTTCTAACGGTTGCTTTCTTCAATAGGTCAGCTGATGAGACAAGTCATGGAACATGCTAGTCTGACCAACTTTCTGATAGCAGCAGACATAGGAACTTGTGTCAATGGACACTTCTGTAACATCCGTGTTTTGGGCCTAGGAGTTTTGGGCTTAAACCGACAAATAAATTTATTTTGTAAATAAAGAATAACTAACTTTAATATTTTGTTATGTTTTATATTGTGAATAAATAAGCCAAATATAGTTTTAAAACCAAATGGTAACCAAATGTGAGAAATTTTATCATAAGGACTAAAAGTGTCAATTTGGCCAAACTTACCCTAAGTAGATTTGAGTAGTCATGGATTTAGAAATTTAGAAGATATATTAAAGGAGATGAGGTGGAGTCTAAATTAGGTCTAATAATTCCTTGAATTTCATTAAGGACCTAAATTGTGAAGAATTTTAGTATAAGGGACCATTTGTGCCAAATTGGGAAACTAAGGGTTAGTGTTGACCTAGAGAATGACTCAAGTGAATTAAATAATCATAATTGGGGCACAAGAGTGAAACTAGAGACTTATAATGCAAAAGAGTTATCTATGGGTGTTGGGTGAAGAAAGACCAAACTATAAGGACTAATCTTGCCAATTGTAAAAGATGCCAAGCTTTTGATGGGGGTTTCACCCATTTCAGCCATATTCACGTTTTAGAAGAGGAAGAGAGGAGAGAGTGGCGATTTTCTATAGATCTTGGAGGATTAATGCTAGAGTTTGAAGATTAATCAAAGTCCTTGAAGTTTCCCATCAATCTAAGGTATAAACTCTCCTTTCTAGCTTTGGATTTCGAGTTTGAGTTTGGGGATTGGACCCAATTCTAGTTTCATGATGGGATGAGGTTCTTCCTATGATTCCCCAATGTTTATTTGATGTTTCTAAGTTGTTTGGATCAACATCCAATCCATGGATGCTCTAGATCTAATTATTTGATTGATTTGGGTGTTATGAACCCTAGAATTTGGGGATTTGATGAATAGAGGAGGAATATTGAAATTGATGGATGATTATGGTAGTTTTGGATGAGGGGATTCATTTCTAATGATTCCCTAAGGATTCCAACCCTTGATTTGTAACCTTAAACCTTGGATCACTAAAATATGGGAATTGGGTGTTGAAATGGGTTTTATTCATGTATATGATGAATGGATCTTTTGTTTAATGGATAAATGGGTTTATTGCATCAATTTGGATGTAATAGTGGAGTAAGAATCATTTCCTAAGGATTCCATGGAATGGAAGAAGGAATCTCCACTTGTAATCATCTATTGATGGATTGGAATTGGGTATTCCATGGGTTTAATCATTTGGACCAATGATTGGAATTGGAGATTCCATGAGGTTATCTTCTTTGGGTTTGTATGGAAATGATTCTCCTAAAAGATGACATTGGATAAGGACTTAATTGGGTACTTGATGGTGTTAAGTGTAATGATTGACTTGGAACATAGTTCATGAATGACTTGTTAAGAGATAAGAACTTGAATTGTGATTTTCATTAGTTTAAGTCATGAACACTTGGATTGGGAGTTGAATGCTTGTAAATGAGTTATTAAATGTGTATTTTCATATATAATTGGTCTTGAGTTGATTTGGAGCTTCAATTGGGTCAAAAGGGGTAACAAATGACCAAAAACCAAGTTACTGCACAGCGTACACGACCCGTGTGCTGATACACGACCCGTGTAGGGTCCCTGGGGCTTCGGATCAGTTTTGCCCTGGGTCCTACACGACCCGTGTAGGGCTACACGACCCGTGTAGCCTGGGTTGGCCAGAAATGTCAGTTTTTGGGTTTTGAGCTTTATGGTTTGGGCTTCGGGTCCTTGTTTTAATGCCAATCTTTGGGAATGTTTTAACTAAGATTTTCCTTATATTAGAGGGTCAAGGACTTCATTTTGAGATGATGAATGATGGTTTCCTCTTTGTTATAAAGAAGTAAGTATAGTACGACTTTTAGATGAATCGAGTATGATATCTTCCGTTCTTGCATTGTAGGAAGGATATATGTTATAATGACTGGGAGATGAGACTAAGGACTTGAGCTAGCACTCAACTAATATGATTTGATGGACGAGATGATGTCTAGGAGCGCCTCTATATGCATCAACCTTGTGTGGAGTTAGTGTTGACTCGTCAGTTGACCTTCGGTGAGTTTACCGGGAGTACACATCCCAACTAATATCTTTTGAGTGTGTTATCAAATACTTTTCATGTATAATATTATGTGCAATGTGTTATATGATTGATTACTACTTGTGCATTGCATGAAAATGTGTTTCTAAAGATGTTTTCAAATGAAGATTATGATGATGTTTTGAAAGATGTTTTGAGCATCCTATTTGTGCATCGCATTACATATAGGATGGGATTGACCGAGTGAACCTTATGACGAAGATGAAATGATTGTCCCGGATTTAGGGAAATCAAGATTGTCCCGGATTTAGGGAAATCAAGGGCAAAATGCCCAAAATGAGATGTTTGTCCCGGATTTAGGGAAAACTGTTCCCGACAATAGGGAACCGCATGAGGGAGTTGCTAACCCTCATGGGGCTAGTGTGATGGCCACTAGTCCTAGTTTTGCCTATACGGGGATCGAGTGGCATGCTTCGTGCGTGTCATTCGTGAACTTAGGTAGGTGCCATTGAGGTGAGTTGGACTTTTATGAGATGGACGTGGGTTTGGGATAGTTGCATCATGCATTGCATTTGCATATCATAACTATCTATTTTGAGTAAATCCTTATGATGATTTGAGTAACTTTTGAAGTGTGTTTAAAATCTATTTTTGGGGGGTTTGTCCCGAGTGTGGTAGTTCACTGCTCACTCAAAATGGGTCAACCTCGGGTAAACTCACTAGGCATTTCAATTGCCTAACTTATTTTGATGTGTACTCAGGTTGAGAGGTTTAGATGACTTTAGAAGAGTTGGATGTTTAGAAGGCTACGGTTTGTGAGGTATCATTTAAGCTGTGTAATGGTATTTGAATTGTTACAACCTCGCTACTTTATAAACTAAAATGTTTTATCTAAAATGGGACCAAACGATGTTTTCCGCAACTTAAACCTAAATTTATTTCTCATTAAACCCCGTGTGTTTTAAAAATGATTTTGAAAGGAGATGACTTATTTGAAGATGTTGAAATTGAAGTTTTCACTAAAGGAAGATTTTTGGAACAATGATGTTAAACATGTGTTAAAATGATGTTTTATGAAAAGCCTTAAGCGAGGGTTTTTCAACTTCGCTTCTGAAGTAGCTCCTCCCTTTTATTAACATCTCGACTCTTTATATCCAACCCATGCTAGACTACTGCAAAGTTTGGACCGGAGCAAGGCTTCTTCATCGGTATTGCTGACTTCGGTTCGGACCGAACTGTTGATCTCCTAAAATAGACTGAGAAAATGGGTAACGCCCCTGACTCGTGATACCTATTTTACATATGTCGATCAAGTTTTGCTTCGCACCGGCCAATCGAGGCGAAGAACATTCCTCGGACGAGGTGACTGATCCGTCCAGAGCGCAACCGTTCCAATCACACTAGCTTCCTCACCTCGGTTCCTTGTTGCTCCAGACCGCTAATCTTCTTCGGCCTCAATGATGTCTTTGGTTCAAATTACACTCCACATACTTAACAATCCACATCTTTAAAACCCTCTTCCACGTCATCATCTTTACTTTAGAAACCTTTGAACCGAATAAAAATCCATGTTCCAAATGTGTCCCAATAATTAATGGTATTAGAGTAACAAAACAAAAATGTTGGGATAAATTGTGACTGGCGGCTAAATATTATGGCTTTTATAACATTATTTCCAATTTTTAATATACATGTTTTTGTTTTGTTTAATAATTTAGATTAATGTATTTAATTGAGTTATTAGTTTTTGGACTCATATACGCAGTAAATTTCCCTTACTTAACTTATTAGTTGTTTAAGTGTTTTTGGTCAGATACATGAAAGATTTCAAAATGAGTTTTTAATTAAATTAAAGAAAATGTCTCTGAATTTTTTTAAAATAAAAAATGAATTAATATTAATAACATTGAATATTTATATCTTTTGAAGATTTTTAAAATTTTTTTTAATAAATTATTGAATGTAATACATGTATTTTGTAGGCAATTTTAATATATAAATTATATATAGATAGAAAATGTTATGAAACAAAGCAAAAATGTCATAATGGGTCACTCAATATCCATTGCAACTTCTTGGACCATTGCATCTTTCATTGGACCAAGAAAACGCTCATCATGATTCATGATCATAATTTACTTGGACCGCTCCATCTTTTTCATGGACCAAGAAAGTAATCATCATGCACACAATTTTCTTTGGACCGTTCTATATTCTATCAACAATAAAGGGATTGATGCATAGTAGCTCGAAGACAACGAAAAATGGTACTTAGGTGTCGGTAGGCCGATATAGAACCGCCTTGTATGAAATTGGCCACCGATGATACAATGCCAATCTATGCATTCTGATTTATTGTTTTGTTGGAAATTATAGAAAAAACCTAAAAAGTTGTTTAGTTTTCTTGTCCCACATACGGATGCCAACGAGGCCAAAAAGGATAGACAAGCTCGTTTCCTCCAAAATCCTCTGTTTCTCCACCTCCCCCACAAATCCCCTATTTTCACTCGATTTATGGGGGAGGCGGAGAAACCGAGGATTTTGGAGAAAACGGGCTTCTCTATCCTTTTTCAGTCGAAACAATAAACAGCCACATATTTGCAATCAATAGACATTTAATTCTTAATAATTAAACAATAAACAGCCACATATTCGAAACGAAAATTCAGTCGAAACAATAAACAGCCACATATCTACCAGCTTACAAGTCAAAAATTCAGTCGAAACAATCTGATCGCGAAGTATCAATCTGATTTATACACGAAATTTAGTAATTAATAATAATTAGATTTTTTATTTGCAACGAATAGACATTTAATTTTTAATATTATTTTTCGATCTATATTTTTTACTTTACTAACAATTCAATATTAGTTCACAATAATAATTGTCAGATTGTTTGTCTGTCAGTTCTAAAATACAACAAGTTTTAACCTTGGATTTCTTTCAGCTATTTTGGACTCTTCATGAAGTTGTGATTTTTGAGTGTTTAGTCTTAGTTTCTAGTTATTTTCATTTCAAGTAAATATATCTATTATTTTATTTAAAAACCTAACTAAAATGGTCGGCTATAGAGGACCACACATCATTCTTAATCGTTACAACCCCGAACGTGATGATAATATGGTTGACACTTAAGTCTCACAAGATATCAATTTTAAAAGGCTAACTAGGAAGAACAAGTTGTTGAAGCAATCACTGTTTTGAAAACCGGACCAGACCGGCCGGTTGAACCGGTTAAACCGGGAACCGGTCAGGTTGACGGTTTTTAAGTAGCCAAAAACCGTTAGTAAATCAAACCGGTAAAAACCGGCCGGTTCACTCAAAAACCGGTTAAACCGGACCGGTTAAACACATAAAAAACCGGTTTGTAGCCTTAGATTAGTATAATCCAAAAGACCACAGCGTTTACTTCTTGCTATTCGAGTTCTGCTATGCTTATATAAGGCGCTGGCCCTCTTTTCTTTTTGTCATGCAACCGATGTGGGACAAAGCCATAGGATTCACTCGTTCATTTTTTTATTTTTTTTTTTCCTTTCAACTATTTATTATCTTTTTGTTTCCTTTTAATTGTTTATTCTATATATGTATGCAAGAAGATTACAAATAACACATGAAAATATTGCCAGCTTGTTATCGTTAATATCAAATTCAATAAAATCGTTGTTTGTTCCTTTTATATATATATATATATATATATATATATATATATATATATATATATATATATATATATATATATATATATATATATATATATATACACGGTTTTTATGACCGGTCCGACCGGTCGAACCAATTGAACCATTGAACCAGTAAACCGACCGGTTCGATGTCCGGTCCGGTTTTCAAAACCTTGGAAGCAATGGGTTTGTGAGCTCCAACAACAACCTAATCCAATCTCTACCAAAACTGATTAGGAAAATCATGTAATGATCGAGAACCATGTGATATCAACATTACGAAGCTAATTAGGAAAACGTGTGTATTGAAGTACCGATTTTGTGAGCTAAAACTCTAATTGGATCCAACCATCGACAAAGTTGATTTTAATATCTTGGTCCCCGATCAGATAAATCCCAAAATTCACTAGACTATACAAATTAAAATCTAATATGACGGTACCTAGATGAATATGAACACATATGGTCCATTTTAATACAATATTTATTTTTTATCAATTTTATACTATAATAGAGATCGTCTGAAATGATATAGGTGAATATAGACTTTTATCTCAACCATATTCATTTGAAACTGAAATAACCTTTAATATTCGTTAAATTGATGACACTCGATTTCAATATAAATTTCAATTTTTTTTACTTCTGTATTGTTTCATATTATAAATGACACTCTATATGGTACATGTTTTACTTTATATGAGATATATTTAAAATTTTTATTAATTTAGTTTAAAGATAATTAATGGGGATTGTGGTTTCTTTAGGACAATATCAATAAGATAAAGAATAGATGTTCAAAATGGTCATTTTTATGAATTTAATTGTTCACTTCAACAACTAAAGCTCTTGTTATCCTAACAATGAAAAACGTAATTAATGTACATTAAATAGTAAAATTTATAAACACATCTATTTCTATTATCTTTTATCTATCCATTATCTTTAATAACAGAAGCATTTTTACTTACATCATATGCAATTAAAACCCTTGTAACTCTTCATTTTACCTAACTAACAACAACCACTCAAGATTTTTTAACTTATAATAGTTAATGGTACTTATGAAGCCAACAGATTAATATATATATATATATATATATATATATATATATATATATATATATATATATATATATATATATATATATATATATATATATATATATATATATATATATATATATATAGAGGTAAAGTATCTTGGTATATCAAGATATTTTACGTATTGCATTGTTTTGTCAAATTATTCATAGATTTTATCGTGTTCTTTAAAGTTTAACAATTTCGCAAGTTACATATTTAATAAAAGTTCGCAACAACACACTCTCTTCGGAGGCTATAGGAACAAATATATATATATATATATATATATATATATATATATATATATATATATATATATATATATATATATTATATATATATATATATATATATATATATATATATATATATATATATATATATATATATATATATATATATATATATATATATATATATAGAGTCCGTTTCAAGGAAGAACCAATATTTTCCTAGGAACCGTAGGAACTTTTTGACTAAAATTATTTTTTCAAAAAAAAATGACATAATACATCTAG